>WBNM01014040.1:56870-119692 GCA_013399055.1 Ramphastos sulfuratus
TCTAAGAGAATTGAGTCCAACTGCCGAACCAACACCGCCATGCCCAGTAAACAACGTCCCAAAGTGCCATGTCTATGCATTTTTTAAACACCTCCAGTGACTGTGACTCCACCCCCTCCCTGGGCAGCCTGTCCCAATGCCTGGACACCCTTTCCATAAAGAAAATTTTCCTGCTATCCAATCTTAACCTCCCCTGGCACAATTTCAACCTGTTTCCTCTCATTCTATCACTTGATACTAAGAAGAGACTGACCCCCCACCTCACTGCAACCTCCTTTCAGGGAGTTGTAGAGAGCAATGAGGTCTCCTCTCAGCCTCCTTGACTCAAACCCAGTTCCCTCAACCCCTCCTTGTAAGCCCTCTCTGGACCCTTTGCCAGCTTTGTTGCCTTTCCCTGAACATGCTCCGGCAGCTCTCTGTCATTCTTGTAGTGACACAGAATCACAGAATCCACCAGCTTGGAAGAGACCTCCAAGCTCATCCATTCCAACCTATCGCCCAGCCCTATCCAATCAACCAGACCATGGCACCAAGGGCCTCATCTGACATTCCAGTTCCTGAAGGCAGCCTGCAAGAAAGCCAGGAAAGGACTTTTTATAAGGGCTTGTAGTGATAGGAGAGAGAGCACGGATTGAAGCTTGAGGAGAAGAGATTCAGATTGGATATTAGAGATACATTCTACTTATTAGAAGGATTTTCTTCTAATATCCTACTTAAACCTCCCACAGTGCAACTTGCAGGGTTGTACCTGCACAGTGCAACTGGGGAGCAGCTTTCCTCTATCAGTCTCTTATTATTCGACAGCACTGTGCAGCCTCTCAGAACACAGTGACTGGCAGAATTAGTGTAGTGTAGTTAGATGTAAAAACAAAACACCTTGAACAAAACCAAAGACTCTGGCAACGTTGTCTTGTATCCAGCAGTAAAGTCCACAGGCCCAAGTCCACCCTTGGACTTGGTTTTAAGAATCCATAAAACAGTCCATGCAAAAAAAAAGCCAAACCAACATCTTGCCTAGGTTCAGTGCCCAGAACCATCCACAGGGACATGGCTTAGGAACAAACTTGGTAAAGTGAGATAATAATTGGGCTGGATGATCTTAAAGTGTCTTTTCTGAACAAAGCAATTCTGTGACTGCTACCAGAGAGGGAACAATGTTGTGAGGAAGCTGAGGACAGGCTACAATATGCTACCAACCTCCCAGCTTGCTGTTTGGTCCCAGATGATTTCCCTATTGCACAAAAGTTGCTTCAGGAACAACATGCATCATCAAAGGAAGCAAATTGCTCCAAAGTTCTCCCCACTGAAAACAGCTTCATCCCATTCCCTGTAAAGTTCCACCTTTGAGCTAAGAAAGGCCAAGAGAAATTTGATTTCAAAAGGAGAAATCTTCAAAGAGATAAAAGTGTTCCCAACCAGAGCGGCTCCAGCCTGTCGTACCTGTAGCAAAACTACAAAAGGTAGCTACAAACAGAGAAGCAAAGTGCCTGCTAGGGAGCCAACCTGCACTTGTCCCAGAACAAAGTTCTGATTGCAGGTTTTTCTCAGTTGGTTCATCATGCCCATGAAACTGCATCATGATTAAAGCCTTTATCTCCGGGTTACATATTTAAACAAAACTCCTGTCACCTACCTCTGAGGAAACCGCCGCTGCTCACAGCAGAATGCGCCCTCTGTGTGCTCAGCATACCTGGGCTTTGTCACACCCTGCCCGCAGAGCCCGCACCCATGACACCAGGGCTGGGCTATGCCAGTAATCCGGTGAGATACTGCGAAAGGAACCCCCAGGTTGCTGCTGCTGAAAAGGGCACTTTCTGGTGAGTCAGCATGGGAGTCGGTGCTGCTTGAGCAATGCTGCTGAGCAAAGGAGCAAGAAGGGTTTCTGATGACACACTGCGCTCCCCAGCAGTGACAGGTGGCATTCGTGTGTTGAGAGTAGGTCTGTACAGATGTTCACAGGATCACAGGATGTTAGGGGTTGGAAGGGACCCNACAGGAACACAACCAGACAGGCCTTGAAAGTCTCCAGAGAAGGAGACTCCACAACCTCTCTGGGGAGCCTGTTCCAGTGCTCTGTGACAGTTAAGCCAGCCCTGTTTCAGGGCTAGTTTCAGTAACAGAAACAGCATAGCTGGATTAACACAGGCTAAGGTTCCATCTGACTTGTCAAAGCTTAGGGGATCATTTTTTTTACCCCCTAGCAGCATCTGCAGTTCAGATGTGACTGAGCACATGGTAAAGGTTGTACTCACAAAACTGCTTCTTCACATTCCCACTAATTTCAGAATTCAAGTGGTGTACAGAATGTGGGCAAGTGACAGTGCCTACCCAGAATACTACATAGGAAAAACAGAAGAGGGGAAAGGGAATAGAAGGGGAAAAAAGAGTGAAATGGCATAACCAAGACCACACAGCTTGCCAGGAGTGGAGGCAAAACTCCTGTGTTAAGTTAGACACATCAGGCATTAAACACAGCTCAAGGATTTCCACAGCATCCAGGAGTCTCCAAATGTGTCTGGTTTGACCCAGAGCCTATTCCACTTCTTTTTTAATTTTCATTGTTTGGGCTACCCCTGAGCTTTGTACACAGAAACAACATTCAGAAGGTGTTAATGAGATTAAAAAGTAAGGCAAAATTAAAGACCTTAGCCTTGCAGCTCAGATGTTTCCCCTGAAAGCAACTAAGAAAGGGAAGTTTAATTTCATTTCTTTCTTTTCATTTGTAACCAATATCAAGCACGCAAACACAGCTGACACTGAGGCCAAGGTGGCTTACTGCACATTAAAATAACTGCCTGAAAAGGCTGAGGAATGACTTCTCCAAATCCCTTTGATCCAGCAAATCCCTAAGAAAAGAGAAACCAGCCCAAATACCAACTTACTATTAAAAGTCAATATATGTGCTCCAATGTTCAGGCAGGCTTCTGATGGCCACAGAACATGGAGCAATGCAGGACCGAGCTGAGAACCAAGAGCATCCCTCTGTTTCTGACACAGAGGAGCTCCAGCTCAGAGACATCTACAGGTATTGCAGGAAGAGGCATTGGTTAGGCAGTGAGTTACAGGAACACTTAGGGTCTTACAGCCAACTCTAACACCTTCAACCGTGCATGGAAACTCACAAAGAGCAGATGCCAGTGCATGCATGTCATGAGATTTAGGTAAAGGAAAAGCAGAGAGAACTGGAAAAAATGCAATGGCATTGGCTTTGCTGGCAGGGTGATTCATGAGACTGAATGCTAAAATCAGTGGCTACTACCTCTTAAGAGGAACAGAGTAGATTCTAGCTTGGAGACTGCTGGGGTTTGCTGCTACAGGTTGTTGAGAGGCAATTTGATTACAGTGTGCAAGTTCTGTCCTGGGGAGAATAATGCCGGTTCTGAGAGCTCTAATCAAGTGGGAAAAGGCAAAGCAAGAGCCAGAATAGTGGCTGAGAGCTGGAGTTAGAAAAATCCTAATGAATCATCTGGTTCACATTTGTTACAGAGTAATTATTCTGGAGAACAAAATGCTAAAGAAGGGGTCTATGCTCCATCCCTTTATGCCCTCAGATCCAGGCTGATTGCCTTTCTAGAAAGTGCATTGCTGAACTCAAGCATGAGTGACTGCACTCCATGCAGAGAGCTGGTGGAAATGTACTGATATAGGAGCTCAGGCTGGATGGCTTAAAGTCCCAACCCTGAAGATACAAGTCCTGACTCTTACTGAGCACACAGCATTTTCTGCATCCACCTCAGCTGCTGGATTGGCCTGAGCACAGCCCCTAGGAAAGCACTTTACACCAACCTAGCTCTGAAAGGGTCATGGCTGTGCAGCAGCATTCTCCTACCTCTGGGGAATCATAGAATGGTAAGGTTGGAAGGGACCTCAAGGATCATCTAGTTCCAAACCCCTGCCATAGGCAGGGACACCTCCCACCAGTACAGGTCACTCAAGGCCTCATCCAACCTGGCCTTGAACACCTCCAGGGAGGGAGCAGCCACAACCTCCCTGGGCAACCTGTGCCAGTGTCTCACCACCTTCACTGTAAAAAAATTCCTCCTAACATCCAGTTTCAATCTCCCCTCTGCCACTTCAAACCCCTTGTCCTGTCACTGCAAGACCTTGTCAATAGTCTCTCCCCAGCCTTCCTGTAGGCCCCTTCAGATCCTGGAAGGCTACTCTAAGGTCTCCTGGAAGCCTTCTCTTCTCCAGGCTGCAGAGCCCCAACTCCCTCAGCCTGTCCTCATAGCAGAGCTGCTGCAGCCCTCTGAGCATCTTCGTGGCCTCCTCTGGACCTGCTCCAACAGTTCCATGTCCTTCCTGTGCTGGGGGCTCCAGAACTGTACACAGGGAAGGTGGACAGCATATCTCTGAAAAGTGGTGATCCTGTCTTCTGTCTACACACTCCCTCACACTGAGAACACTACCAGAAGGTGTGTAGGTACAATTCCAAGCAAGACTGGAATCTAGCTCATCCTGCTGCTTTTTTTTCCCCTGGTTATGCATGTTACCTCTGCTCCACAATCAGCTCTAGGCTGTTTCTGGAGATTCCAGCTAACAGGTATCAGTGAGGGATAGGAGAATCAGCAGCCTTTGTGCAGAGAAGTAACAAATACTCTTGGGCATGTCTCTAAGAGACCCTCAGCCCACAGCCCATCACTTGTCCCAGTGGCCTCAAACACAGATATGCTGTCTGGGTGAGACCAAGTGAAGCCATGCTCTGCTGGAAACTACTTGCAGGCATCTTGATGAGATTCACTGAAGAAACTATTTCCATGGTTTCCAGCCTGGCTATCTGTTGTGACTGTCTCAGTTACAACATGCTTCTAGTGCTCCAGCCTGACTGTGTGTAATATCTCACACCAAGCAAAACTAACAAAGAAACAACTAAAGAAACCCCTCCAAACATCTCCAAAGCACCCTCTGCTCCCCACACTCAACAAGAAAAAGCTCAAACCAAGCAGAGCAGACTGCTCAGAATCTCAGTATGCAGAGGCATGCATGTGAGCAGGCAAGTGTCACCACTGGCCAAATGCCAGGTCCTGCACTTGGGTCACAACAACCTCAAGCAACACTACAGGCTTGGGGCAGTGTGGCTGGAGAGCTGCTGGCAAAGGGACCTGGGGGTTGTAATAGACAGGAGCTGAATGTGAGCCAGCAGTGTGCCCAGGAGGCCAAGAAAGCCAGTGGCATCCTGGCTTGGATTAAAAATGCTGTGACCAGCAGGAGCAGGGAGGTGATTGTGCCCTTGGACTCAGCTTTGGTGAGGCCACACCTCAAGTACTGTGTTCAGTTCGGAGCACTGCAATACAAGAGAGATGTGGAGGTGCTGGAACAGGTCCAGAGGAGGGCAGGGAAGCTGGGGAAGGGCCTGGAGAGTAAATCTTATAAGAAACAACTGTGGGAGCTGGGGATGGTTAGCTTGAAAAAGAGGAGGCTGAGGAGAAACCTCACTGCTGTCTACAGCTGCCTGAAGGAACACTGTGGAGAGGCTGCTGCTGAGCTCTTCTCACAGCCAGTTGGAGACAGAACAAGGGGGAATGGCCTCAAGCTGAGGCTGGGGAGGTTTAGATTGGACATAGGAAGAAGTTTTGCCTGGAGAGAGTGGTCAGGGACCAGGGAGGTGGTGGAGTCACCCACTCTGGATGTGTTTAAGGATCATTTGGATGTGGTGCTTGGGGATGTGGTTTCAGATGAATCTTGCAGAGCAGGGTCCTAGGTTGTGCTTGGTGGGGCTTGAGGGGCTTTGCCAACCTGCATGTGTCTGTGATTCTGTGATTTCTGAGTCACCCTTGATCTTCATGGCTGTTGAGTGTAGTGATCCCTCTCCAGCACCCCTGACCTTCGCTGTACTCAGAGGAGTCTCAATGCTCCAAATAATTGGAGTTTGTGGTCTCACCTCAGGCCCCAGCAGGGACTACAATTAGCAGCATGCCACATTTTTGGCAAGTTTTGTCCCACGTTTGAATGAAGGCTGCTGAGCCTGAACTACTGCCTCCTCCCACTAGAGGAGTCAGATTCTGCAGATGGCAACATGCATCTTTGCCCTCAGCATCCCACTTCTCAGAACAGCTAAATACTTGAGGTCTGATTAACTACCATGTAAGAGTCCAGCGTGGAATGGATTGTTACAGAAATAGCATTCCTGTGCCAGCCCAGCACTTTAGGAAGGGGCTGCCAGGTCTGTGTGGGAGCAGAGGAATCCCAAAACAATAAGGACAGATCCAGCAGATAGCAATTTATGAACAGCTTCCTGGCATCTTACAAAAGTGCTCAGGCCACGAGAAGGGGATCCTTACAAAAACAACATTGACAGAAAGGGTCTCGCTGTCTGCTTTTGCCCACATGAGGACAGATGAAAGATGAGGTCACACAAAGTGGAAAAGGCTGAAGCTGTACAACCCTCCCTGCTTTTCTCAGTTGTCTTCACTCATTTCAAGACCAAATTTCCTCGAGCAGCTTTGAAAGTTCCAGCTTAATACTAGCAGCTGTAATTAGAGCTGAGCATCCACTGCCCCAGACATTGGCCCTAAAATGACAATCCCTGTCTCATAATCTCATGTGATTTATTTGAGTCCATCATCAGGGTCACCCAAATTTATAGTATTCCAAGTGGGCTGAAGGACTACCTACAGTGTCAGCTCCTGAAGGGCCAATCTGGGCTAACAGAGGAGGGGTTTACTGCATTTCACATTTAGTCATTTTCATGCATTTTCAGTATTTGGCTTACAATATTTGTGGACTAACAGCTATTCCATCCTTGGACCAAATGATTGCCTACAATTATATGGGGCAGGATTTGACAAGTAGGTATACAGAGTGGAAGGAACCAGCTAATGATTCTTAATGGCTCAGCAGTTTCAGGCTCTGAAGTCCACACTGGTGACTGATCCACTTGATCAAACAGAACAACAAGCAGAGTTTGCTTTGCTAGTGGATTGTTCTGCTCAGTTTGTGCAGAGAACAAGAACATTGGCCAAAGAGCTCTTCTTGTATCACAGCAAGTCCTACACCATGAACATTAGCAACAGCCAAAGCCCATTCCCCCCAAGCCCAAGGCCATTCCAAGCCCAAAGCCCATTCCTCCCAACCCCAAAGCCATTCCAAGCCCAAAGCCATTCCTCCCAAGCCCAAAGCCCATTCCCTCCGAGCCCAAAGCCAATCTTCCCAACCCAAAGCCCATTCCTCCCAACCCAAAGCCAATCTTCCCTCCCAACCCAAAGCCCATTCCCTCCAAGCCCAAAGCCCATTCCTCCAAACCCAAAGCCCACTCCTCCCAACCCAAAGCCCATTCCTCCCAACCCAAAGCCCATTCCCTTCAAGCCCAAAGTCATTCCTCCCAACCCCAAAGCCATTCCAAGCTCAAAGCCCATTCCTCCCAAGCCCAAAATTACAAAGCTAAGCTGAGTTTCTACCCAAGGTAAGGGTGATTATAGCTACTAATGAGATTCTTTGAAGGAACCACAGTTTAAAAGGGAATTTAAGAGCAATTAGAAGAACATCCAAATTATTCTGAGATCATTTATGCCTTAAAGAGGAAGAAGGAGGTTCTCAATCCACTGTCTAGGTAAAGTATCATCGAGTAGGTAGATTTAGACTTCAGCTGATCTTTTATGGAATGGAGAGCTAAAGGAGAGGAAATAATCCACAAGATAACTGATGGCACACATCCCTGTGCTCTGCAGCTAACTGCAGCTCTGTAAATTATTAGCAATTGCTTTCTCCAAGCAATCCTGCTTTCTAATCAGAGAGCTTCTGAATTAGGCTTAATTTTCATCCCCAGAAGGAACTGATCACGTAACTAAATGTTAGCTGTGATTCATGCAGGCACATGGATCATCTTTCTTGTGTGCAAATGGATTAGCAGTGAGTAATTGCCTGACCAGTGTACAGTGCCTGCTGTTTTAACAGGGCCCATTCCAAAAAAGCTGAAACCATCATGAGTCTAACATTTCTCTTAACTAGTTTAAGGATGACACCTATCTAGGGAGCTGCTCATTTACCAAGAAAGAGGCTATGAAAAACATGCTCCTACCATAAAAAAGGGACAAATTCTGATAAACTGGAGTCAAGAAGTAGAACAAATTGATAGAACAGAATGACACAGAATGTTCTGTAAGCAGTATTTTCACTTGCAAGTCTATTTCAGCATAAGAGCAGTGTTGACAGTGCACTACCTATCATTAGATAAAGGAGCAGAGCTGTCAGCAGCAGACTGCTGCAGTCTGGAGCTGCTGAGGCCTGGACAGTAAGTCAGAACTTCAGAGGATGCAGGTTGAGGGCTGCTGATAACTGCTAGCAGAGAAAACTTCCAGGGGCCAGGAGGGATGCACATGTTGTGCTGAGATTTAACAGACATAAATATAATCCTGCCAGCCTGGCATCAATCCTGAGCAAGATAATGTCAGGGCTGACATGGGACTTCATTAGTAGAGAGACAGAGTGATCGTGTAATTAGTGCCAATGAACAAAAGTTTACTGAAAGGTAGAACTTGCAAACTAATTTATTTGTTTCAATGGGATCAGAGGCTTGCTTGCCTGCCAAGAGGTAGCAGAGCACTGTAGAGGACTTCTGCACACCACTCACCTTGGTACTACATGACCTGCTGGTTAGGGATCAGCTCAGACTTACCCTGATACATGAATGAAGTTAAATCTGATTGTATGGCAAGTCATAAAATACAGCCATAAGGGGGGGTTGATTATAGTAGCCTTCCAGGATCTGAAGAGGCCTACAGAGAGGCTGGGGAGGGACTATTGACAAGGTCATGCAATGACAGGCCAAAGGGCAATGGGTTTGAACTGGCAGAGGGGAGATTTAGACTGAATGTTAAGAGGAAGTTCTTTCCAGTGAGGGTGGTGAGACACTGGCACAGGTTGCCCAGGGAGGTTGTGGCTGCTCCCTCCCTGGAGGTGTTCAAGGCCAAGTTAGACAAAGCCTTGAGTGACCTGTGCTAGTGGGAGGTGTCCCTGCCTATGGCAGGGGGTTGGAACTGGCTGATCCTTGAGGTCCCTTCCAGCCTTACCATTCTATGATTACTGAGCATATTTCTGAAGGAGCCCCTTAGGAACTTTAGCTCTGCTTGGTTTAATGCATTGTTAGTGAGGAGGAAGAAAGCAATCAACAACCAAGTTGCAGTGTGCTGGCATTTAGCAAACAAGGACAGCAGAGCTCACTGCTAGAATGATCTGGGTTGCCTGGCAAGTAGGAATAACACCTTGTAGTGTGTATAAACAGAGTACAGATCTTACAGGACAAAAGGATTTTACTCTGGAAAGCTGTCACTTTGGGAAGGAACCAGGCTGCCAGTGAAAAGTCAATGCAACCTGAGTTCTAGTGTGGTGCTTGCAGGCAGAGGAGTTGTGAACACCACTGGAACCTGGAGTAGGAAGCAAGTGCTGTCACCTTTCAGTTGTGCTGTCATATCTGCTTCTGACACAGCAAGGAGAGAGTTTTGTTGACTGCCACTCCAGAAAGCTATTGCTAAGCAGAAGAGCTCTCAGGAAACAGCTGCAAGAAAGATGAAGGGGCTGGGAATGATGTTTTCTAACAGCAGATTTGAGCACAGAGTGGTTCAGATTTTTGGGCCAAGGGCTGATTTGCACAGGCTTTTGTGCATATACATTAGAAAATTAATTCAATTGTCACACAGGCATCAGTGTGACAAAGCTGTAAAAAAAAAAAAGACCTTTACAGTTAGGGAGGGAAGCTGCATAGATACAAACAAATGAGATGATTGCTTAATAACCATGAGAACAATTAGCTGGAACAACTCACCAGCAATTGGAGCAATTCTGCTTCACCAAAAAGTCAACTCAAAGTTAGGTATTTATAAAACCTGTATAGTACAAACAGGAGATAGTTTCCAGAAGTCCACAGCTATAAGGTACAGGCTGATTAAACAGCCAGAAAAGGTCCCATCTGCTCTGAGAATCTGTTTTTATAGTCACTCAAATGTATATACACATATGCATAGATGTGTACATAGACACACATGTAAAAGTAAGAGTAAAACTTAGGGCAAGCATTTGCTTGTTCAAATGCTTTTTTGTTCCCAGTCAGTGCAAAGGGGGGAAATTAAAGGGAAAAAAAGAAACAAAAAAAAAAAGGAAAGAGGTTTTAACTACAGTGGCAATTGGTGCTACAAAGAACCCAAATGACAACTGCTCTTATCACTTGTCTGTTTCTATGCTTGCTGCTGTAGAACATAATGAACCACAATTGATATATGGCAAGAGGGCAGGTTTTATAAGCTTGGCTAAATTACAGAGAATTACCAAGTCAGAACAAAGCTAGAGGGCATTGCTTAAGTGCTAAATTCTCAAGAACACAACAGGCTTCTTGGGACTGCTGTTTCCAACTAGCTCTTTTAAGCAGCTACTTCTTCTGAGGTGCATACAGCAGCATAACTGCTGCTCATCTGAGCCGATGGTTTCCAGCCTCATCTTAGGGGCTAGAGAATAAATCTGATGGGGAGTGACTGAGGGAGCTGGGGATGGTTAGTTTGAAAAAGAGGAGGCTGAGGGCAGACCTCATTCCTGTCTACAGCTACCTGAAGGGACATTGTGGGGTGGCTGGAGCTGGTCTCTTCTCACAGCTGGTTGGAGACAGAACAAGGGGGAATGGCCTCAAGCTGAGGCTGGGGAGGTTTAGATTGGACATTAGGAAAAAAGNGGCAAAAGGAACAATCTGGTATTATGGCTAAAGGTGTAGCACTGAAACCTGTGACTCCTACTGGTCAGGGATATCTTCCTGGACACCTGCAACAGACTCCTACTTCCCTTCAAAGCACCAGATCCTGGTACCCAGAAGGTAAATCTTCCAACAGCTCCATTCTTGCTACACACCACTTAGCAAGCTTCCTAGAAAAAACTTTGGTCATAGATGGAGCCTCTCTCGGGGTTTGTTTTGCATGTGAGTTGTTTGAGTTTGGGGGTTTGGGTTTTTCATTTCTGTTTGGGTTTTTTTTTTTTTGTTCTGTTTTACTCATTTGGGATTTTTTTTTTCCTTTTGCTCATTTGGGTTTGGTTTTAGTTTTTGTTCATTTTGCTCATTTGGGTTTGGGTTTTTCTGTTCCTTTTGCTCCTTTGTGTTTGGAGGTTTTTGTTCATTTTGCTCCTTTGGGTTTGAGTTTTTTGTTCATTTTGCTCGTTTGGGTGTGAGTTTTTTGTTCCTTTTGCTCATTTGGGTTTGAGTTTTTCGTTCCTTTGCTCATTTGAGTTTGAGTTTTTTGTTCATTTTGCTCATTTGGGTTTGAGTTTTTCTGTTCCTTTTGCTCATTTGGGTTTGAATTTTGTGTTCATTTTGCTCGTTTGGGTTTGAGTTTTTTGTTCACTTTGCTCGTTTGCGTTTAGGTTTTTTTTGTTCATTTTGCCCCTTTGTGTTTGGATTTTTCTGTTCTTTTGCTCCTTTGTGTTTGGGGTTTTCTATTTGTTTGTTTTGGGGGCTTGGTTGGGTCTGGCTTGGTTTTTGTTTTGGGGCCTTTTGTGTTTATTTGCTCAGCACCAGCACGGAGCATCCCTTGGCAGACCTCTCTGATGTAAGAGGGTTGAGCAGCGCACTGGGAAAACCCTCTCCAGCAGGAAGAATATTACAAGGTCTCCAACCTGCGTCATTTCCTAAGGTGACTCAAGCAGCAACGTTCACACAGATGTATCCTATGCCTTATTTTATGGACTCCACACATTCAGCAGTACTACTGTAAAGAACATTAAAAATAAGACCTTTGCAAGCCAGCTTCGTGTCTTGCAGTACCGCTCCAGAGGAACGCGACTGCAACTCACATTTTCCTGCCATTCATAAGCTACACAAACTGCCACCAGCAGTTCCTTTAATTGAATTAGAGCCTGGCTGTAGAATCAGGAAATGTGTTTTCTGCTCTGAGGGAATGAGAATGTAAAGGGAGAGGCTGGGACATGCACTTTCAGCATGCATACGTTCAACGCTGATTCGCGGGCAGATGGGAAAGCACTGCAGCAAGGCAGGCAGCGGTCAGAAAGGTGCCCAGGTAGCACACACACACTTCCCAAAAATACAGAGGTGTCTGGTGTTTGGTAAACACTGATGGAGATAACTAGACTCCACCTTACTGCTGTTCCTTAAAAAAAAAAAAAAGTTCTGTTTCCAGCTACCCAGAAAAGAAATGATCTCCTGATAATTTCACCAGGTGCCTTCAACATCAGCTGGTTTGGTTGTACCTGTGTTACCATCTCTGCAATGGGTTGCCCAGGGAGGTTGTGGCTGCTCTCTCCCTGGACGTGTTCAAGGCCAGGTTGGACGAGGCCTTGAGTGACCTGTGCTAGTGAGAGGTGTCCTTGCCTATGGCAGGGGGTTGGAACTGGCTGATCCTTGAGGTCCCTTCCAACCTTACCATTCTATGGTTCTATATGGGGCTGGGAAATCCTTCCACAGCTCCATTTTCAGTTTCTTCTCCCCACAGCTCCAATTTGGAGACTCTTTTAAAGCCTCCCTTGTTCTGAAGATGATTATTTTCCCCTTGTTTCCAGACTAGGTTCATTCCAGGCCCAGGCACACCCTTTTGCTGTTTGACTAATGCTATCCTTTGGTTTAAATGTTTCTCTTCCTGTTGTTCATTCCTGGAGCATATTTATAGATGGAATCTTGCCCCTCATAGGGTCGACTCTTTCCTTCTCTCATAAAATGAGTTCCCAGGATGAGTGGGAAACTGGTGACCTTTTTCTGCACTTGCTTCAGTGCTAACAACCTGATGCAAAACTCTAGGTAAGATTTCATTCCTGCTTTGTACAATACATTGATACCTCCCTACCTTTTCCCAAGTACTAGACCTTCAATTGTACTTATTACTTTGTTGGTGACATGGACAGAGGAATCAGTGCACCCTCAGCAAGTTTGCAGATGGCACCAAGCTGTGTGGCACAGCCAACTTGCTAGAGGGCAGGGATCCATCCAGAGGGACCTGGACAGGCTGCAGAGCTGTGCCCAGGCCAACCTCATGACATTCAACAAGGCCAAGTGTAAGGTCCTGCACCTGGGTAGGCACAATCCCAAGCACAACTCCAGGCTGGGTGGGGAATGGCTGAGAGCAGCCCTGAGGAACAGGCCCTGGGGGTCTGGGGTGATGAAAAGCTCAAGATGAGGCTGCAGTGTGAGTGCAGCCCAGACAGCAACTGTGTGCTGGGCTGCAGCAAGAGCAGTGTGGGCAGCAGGGCAAGGGAGGGGATTCTGCCCCTTTGCTCTGCTCTCCTCAGACCCCACCTGGAGTCCTGTGTGCAGTTCTGGAGCCCCCAGCACAGGAAGGACATGGAAGTGTTGGAGCGGGTCCAGAGGAGGCCACCAAGATGCTGAGAGGGCTGCAGCAGCTCTGCTGTGAGGACAGGCTGAGAGAGTTGGGGCTCTGCAGCCTGGAGAAGAGAAGGCTTCAAGGAGACCTTAGAGTAGCCTTCCAAGATCTGAAGGGGGCTACAGGAAGGCTGGGGAGGGACTATTGACAAGGGCTTGCAATGACAGGACAAGGGGCAATGGGTTTAAACTGGCAGAGGGGAGATTGAAAGTGGATGTTAGGAGGAAGTTGTTTGCAGTGAGGGTGGTGAGACACTGGCACAGGTTGCCCAGGGAGGTTGTGGCTGCTCCCTCCCTGGAGGTGTTCAAGGCCAGGTTAGACAAAGCCTTGAGTGAGCTGTGCTAGTGGGAGGTGTCCCTGCCTATGGAACTAGATCATCTTAGAGGTCACTTCCAATCTAAACCATTCTATGATTCTATGATTTTTCCCCTCTCTCAGGTCAGATCATTCCTCTGACTCACCTTTACATCTGTTCTCCCCCAGCTGATTGTTCCTAGGTGTGTGCAGCAGAAGGCTTTGTTGGGTCTGCAGTGTCACAAACATTCCTTTTTGCCTTGCTGAATTTTACCTCCGTCAATTCCATTACATTTAAAAACAATTCTCCATTGATGTAAACTGATCCAAATATTGAGTAAGATCACATCTGGTTAGAGAAGTCCTCATTCACTACCCTCATCTCTTTCCAATGCTGGCTGATTTTGTCCCCTCTTCTCCACCTATGTGATCTTATTCTCATTCAAACACTTTCTGCCACTACATTCCTGTTCTTTCAGTATGCTGGAGTGGAGACTCCTGTACTCAGGGGACATCCTGGTAATATTTGCACAACAGCTGGCAAAGAAATTCCAGAGCTTTTTCCATATTCAGCCATGTGATTTCCCCTAACCTCTTTTCCCTTTGAAACAGAAAATCTGAATGGCAAAACCTACTTTTGTTTATCCTTTCATTTAATTGAAACAGAATCAATTTATGATCACCTAACTAGGATAATGTTTTTTTTCTTTATCATATCCTTAACACTTGCAATAGTCATAGTTAAAGTCATATCATCTCTTGTTGATTCAGACACATTCTGATGAGAAAAAAAATCTATTAGATATTATATCCAGGATTATCTGACCTTACATTTAATAGTATTTGCTCTCCAGCCTATTATCTGGGAGGTTTGTCTTTGTCTGCTGGCTCCCAGTAATATAAGGCTCTATAAGAAGACTACAAAAGATTTCCTATGCAGATATGATTCTAATAAAAGAGAGAAGCCTCCTAGCACCACCCTGGCAGAACCTTTTATCCCTGCTGCCCCCTTTCTGCCTCCTTGCAGCCTGTCTTGTCATTAGGACAGAAAGGGGAGCAGTTGTCATATGTGGGATTTGCTGGATAACACAGGTGGATTTCAGAGGTGTAATTTCCTGGATATCTGGGTTGCAGGGAAGATGGAGAAGTTTGAAATTGCACCACAAACTCAACCTTTTATGCTAGGAAAAAAAAAAACAAACCAAATAACTGCACCTGCCATCAAACCTGTTTGCAGGAGCATTAGACTGTGCCACAGCCAGCTAGAAGATAATAGCTGTGAAAGCTCATTTTATTATCACTGTTGATCTCATCCACAAAACATTATGAAAAATAGGCTCAGTGTTAGTCTTAAATCCAAATCTTCAGCTTTTTGCTTTATGCAGGCAAACCCAAGTCCTTGGAAGTATTACTGGTTAAAAAAACAAAACAAAACAAAACAAAAAAACCAACAAAACAGCCCAAAAGCTGCCAGATCTTTCTCTCTGAGGTAACCACAGCTTACTGAGCTGCAAAGTCCTTCACAAGGCACAAGCCACAGCACTTTTACCACCACAAAGTAGCTGGCCCTTGATTCCACATGAATGTGCTGTGGCTTTTCTTGTCCATACAAATATTTGTAGCAGCTGGGTTTTCCTTGATTTCTGGTGAGTTGAACTCCCTGAGGAATGGGTGGTGAGATACAAAGGACTGTCTCACATCTGAGCAGCATGGCAATAGCTCTGCCCTGCCCTCCCCCACATCCAGCCCACGTGCCATAAAAACACCATTAAGTAACTGACTTCTTTAAAGGCAGCTTTCCTTCCTAGTGCTTGGAAACATCCTCCTCCCACACAGCCATGGTGGAGCTGATTTACAGCTTGTTTGGAACACACAGGTAGGAGCTGATTTGCTTTTGTCAGTTATCCCTGAGAGGGTGAGAAAAACTAGTTTTGGAGTAGGCAAAACCCCAGCTGACTCCAGGCCATAGAAGTGCCTTGCTCCATCTAACCAGCTCACCAGGGAGGTGTGGTTTGGGCACAGAAAAGACCTCTGGGGTCATCAGGTCCAAACCATTAACCCTACTCTACAAAAGCACACCCCTAAACCACATCCCCAAGCACCACATCTAAAACAACCTTTAAACACATCCAGGGCTGGTGACTCAACCACCTTCCTGGGCAGCCCATTCCAATGTCTGACTACTCTTTCTGTGAAGAAACTTTTCCTAAAGTCCAGTCTATAACAAAAATTAAACCAGATAACTAAATGCAGCTCTGACAGACTTCATTGCTGTCCTCACTTCGCTTCCTTTCTGTCTCCATTCAGTAGCCACAAAGTAGAAGCCAAGTCCTGAAGAGGTAAGGAAGCAATAGAAACGTGGCAAAACATGAGTGCAAGCCTTTGCAGAGCTAAACCTGCAGAAGGCTCAGCTGGGGACAGCCAGCTTTAAGAAAAACAACAACAACAAATCAATAATGGCCCCTACAAGGCTCTTACAAATATCTACAGCCCATAGCTATACATCATTCTCATGCTGACCATCTCCAGCTTATCCATGAGCAAGGGGAACTCAATGTCTGTAATCATCTTTGAAATGATGCAGAAATGCTCAAAGATTCAGAGAGTCCAAATGAGAATCTAGGTGACAGTGAATCTCTGCTGAGCTCTGAGCAGCTGGAAAGCAAGCGGCCAGAAAAGCTGTCAGCACCAACCAGCGTGGCAGGTGGTGATGATGGCCATGGAAACATCTTCCTTATGTAGGAAAACCAAGGCTAGGGGCCAGCTTTCTCCAGAGTTTAAGTTTGTAGCTGAGGAAAGAAGAGCATTCCTTCAGAAAGGGTCTACCAGCAGCCTAACTGGTCCTTCTGGTCTTTAATAGTGGCAAAGAGCTCCGGGCCAGGTGTTTTACAATGGACAAATATCTACCCATCATCAAACAAATACTTCACCAGATAGAGCTAGCACCAGGTGTGAGCCTGTCTATTGGAAGGATCCTAAAAGAAAGAAGGTGAAAAAACCAACCCAACAAACCCAAAAGAAACAGCAGGAGTGGCCAGCCCTCCAGGTGCAGCCAGAGCTCACTGCACTGCAAGATTCAGCATAAGGCTGTCAATCACAGCAGCCAATCACTGACACATTCAGTGACAGCCTCCAGGCAAGCCACTGTCAGCCTCTCCTTCCTGCTCTCTAGCAGAGAGAACTCCCTTGGAACCAGCTCTCCACAGGCTGTTGCCCACCTGGTCCAGCATGAGCTTGGACAGAGCACAGAACATCTGGGCCACTACGTTTGGGCACAACACTCCTTCAGTCAAGGCCTCTCACATCCACATCTTTGGGGTTTGGTTTCTTCTGAAAAGACTTCTTTCTGTGTAGGGGGAGAGACAGGCTCTGCACAGAGGAGAAGGTTGGGATCCTTCCCCTTTGGGTGCAGCACACTTCCTGTCACACTAAGATGCCACAGCCTGCTCTGTGGGGAGTCTGGTGTTTGAAGGGACCATGAGTGAGTCAGAGCAGGCTGCTCCCATGGTTGCAAAGACAAAATGTTTTATAGCTGCACATCTGCATACAGGAGAAGCAGCCAGAAGTTTTAGGTAAGCTGTATGAATAGAAGATGTTTGATAAGAGAAATGCAGAAGTGTCTCAAAGTTCAGGATGAAGCATTAACCTCAGGAATTAACCATGCCAGCTCCTGTGAGGTCATGGCCATAGTGTGCCAGGAAAGGGGCAGCATCCTGCTCACTGAGTGTTGAATCATAGAGGTCTTTTCCAACTGAAACAACTCTAAGATGATCAAGTCCAACTGTCAACCTAAGACCACCATGTGCTGAAGACACAACAAGCCCAGGAGCGTGGATATTTCTGTCACTGCATGGTTTTTACCTCACTGAGCAATCTTGTGGCACTCCTGTTTCCTGGCATTGCCATGTTTGAGGCATCCATCTAATTTCTATGCTCCTCCTGTAACTGAGTTCATAATGCAAACCTGGAAATACAGACAGACTCCACCAGGTCCACGCTGCTCAGGGTTAAATCTTCTCCTCACACCTCCAAGTTACCAGAAAGCACAAGAATGTCCTCCCATTTCCTACAGGCAGCAGGACTTGGGCATAGCTTGAAAACCACTTTGCAAGTCTCTGATGGCAGGTGCAATAGAAACATTATTTACTACTTTATTTTCCTGGCAGCTTTCCTAGATCTTCCTTGAAGCAGATGGAGAATGAGCAGCACTAACACTGAAGCTGTGGGTGCAATCATTCACACATGCCTAATACTCCTCTGAGTAGCAATCACTTCTGTCAGTAAGGAGAAGTGTGCTTACCACTGGTACTACAACAGCCTGAGTCCTTCCCTTACAAAGCCACGCAGAAGGTAACAATTCACACGTCGGGAAGGGGCTGGTTGCTACCAAGAGCTGTAAGAAACCAGGGCTGAGAGTTACAGTAAAGGAGCAGTGATGAGGAAAAATATGTGAAGTATTTTCCTTCACACCCCCAGGGGACAGGTCACAATCCTATTACTATGAAGCAGGGGGAAGTAGGCTTTGAGTATTGTAATCAAACAACCTTGTGGGAACGAGGAAATAACTTCGTCTCTTGCAGAATACCTTGAGCAATCAGATGCATTAGAAACTACAAATCCTCAGCACACGACTCACCTTAAAATCCCCCCTGATACTGCCTCCAATTTCATTTCACAGCCCCTAGCAGGCAGTGAGCCAGAGTTGCAGTTTGCTCACGCTGGGAAGTCGGCAGCAGGTGCAGAATCTACCCTCTGGGACTGTTTCCCCAGGTCAGCCACACACTGCCCTATAGCATAGAAAGGTAAGGTAGAAGGGACCTCAAAGATCATTCCAGACTGAGCTCTACCTGGAAGAGGAGTAAGGAATTCCTGGATTCACCCAAATATCTTGTATAAAAAGGTGACAGAACAAACTGAAAAGTGGGAGGGAAATACTGAAAGCAACTGGGAGAGATTCTTATAGCGCAGACTGCTGTTTCACCAGCACAGTGATGCACACTGGCATTCCTTTCCCATGTGGACAGGGGTCCCAAAGCCAATCCTGTGCAGTGTCCTGTTCCACTGATCTTGTGCTGGCCACCCCAGCCAGGCAGACGAGCAGAGAGGCAGCCACTAGCATCGGAGCCTCATTGTTTGGCCGTGAGGACAATGGTGGGAATAAACACCTACCTCAGCCTTGCAAAAGGCCGCTCCAAGATCTGTTTATCTTCTCTGCTTCCCTCCCACCTTGGCCTCCTGCCAGGCTTTGAAGCAGCAGGTGCAGGTGACAAACTGTCCTGTTGCAGGGCGGGGTGGGACAGGGCATTGCCCAGGTCCTGCGCTCCGCTGTGATCACCTCCGCGGCGCTGCTCCTGCGGAGGGCAGGTGGCTCCCCCTGCTGGTGAATGGCCACCTGCCGCTCACCTACGGACGCGGCTGCGTGGGGACCGAGAGTGCCAGACCCCTGTCTTCTGCCCACGGGAGCTATCTAGCGAGCACGGACTGACTTCTGTGCGCGCAACCAACGTGCTCCGCGTGAAAAGCGAAAGTCAAATAGTAGAGAGCATCTAGTTAGCAGTTGTCTTTCATCTCTGCCAGAGAACCTTCACCCTGCAGCTGAACCTCAGGCCAGGTTAGTTTGCAAGTACTTCTAGGTGAGGGAGATGCTTGGAGAGAAGAGAGGTTGAGTTACCTGCATTGCAGTCAGCCCCGGTGGATGACGTGGCCCTGTGCTTCTGCCCCATCCCACCCTCACACAGTGGCACACAGTCACTGCCACACCATTGCTTCCCAGAATTCAGGAAATAACCTGCAGTAGAAATCCTCCTATGACAAACGGGGGTCTGGAGCAGGAAGCGATCAGATGGACTGCTAAAGGTCTTGCTGCAGGTCCATAGCAAAGTCGAGGACTGAGTGAAGATGTCAAACGGCAGTAACACCCCCCAGGGGACTATCTAAAACTCAAGGCTATCAACACTCACCTGGATGATACAGACATTGAGAAAATACCTTCCCTGCCACATTTTGCCTTCCCCTCCATTTTTAAAGAACATATCCCTGTCCATTCCTCCCCTGACCTCTAGTGGTTTAGGCTTTGTCCATAATAGAAGAGTGACTAAGCTGAAGTGAAATGTGATTGTGCTGGCTCTGGCTCAGTGAAATGCAGTCTTCCCCCAGTGAAAGCAAGTGTGTAAACAGAAACTGAACCCTAGCAACCTCCACATGACATTTGGAACTTGTAGAGTTTGAACTAGACGAGCCTGGTTTGTTTTTACTATTTGTAATCCTGCAAAGAGCAAAGAAGGCTTTCAGAGGCAATATTAACCTTGGCTTAGCTCTTCCCAAGCTTAAATACGAGCAGGTTTGTAAGGAATCAGTCTGTGTGTTCCCCTTGCAGACTAAACGTGAGAAGGAGAATTATTCAGGAGGTGGCTACAAATCCAGATAACACAGGGACATCAGAACTTGGGCCAGTATCCTTAGTTACAACCACCTTATTCCTACAACCCTCTTGTAACTGCCTAGAAAATATCCCTGCGCGGGTAAGTGGATATGCACACACATCATGCTCAGATGTACAAATTGTGTGGGGTGCTTTATGAAGCCTGGACACTCTGTGAAGAAAGAAGACCTGAGCTAGAACATGCTCTATCTCCAGGTTCTTCAATGGGTTCATTCACTGCTTGTAAGGACAGCTCTGAGGTCATTGTGCCTGAGCTGCAATGCTGCGATAAGAGGCATGGATGTGCCAACAGAAAGGCAGGAGCTCCAAAAGGAACACAGACCTTTCCAAAAGGAGGATCTGCCTCCACCTAACTGAATTTACCACCATAACATGGGCCTAATCCTCCTCTTCCATTTCATGTCTACAGCTTAAAACCAAAAAAAAGGACAAGAATATATATTCCCCTTTCTATCTATGCCACTGCAAACAGAGCCCAGATGAAGGAAAATCTGCCTCACCTGTCCAGACAGCTTGGGAATGACCACACCAAGCTTTTAGCTGCATCATCATCTTCTCTTGCCTTGGCCTTCAGGGCATCTACAGAGTGGTTCTGTAATGAACCCAATGCCTTCCTAGCCCTGTATGATAAATAATTAACGCTGAACATGCTTACAAATCGGATTTTTCTCCTGCTGTCTCCATGCATTTCACTCACTGATGATGAGGGACCTCATGGGGCTGTTGAGTAGCAGCACCTGACTGCAGCAGCTGACCTTGACAGCCTGTGCTGTGAGGAGCAGGGGAGCACCTCACAGGCTTGATGGGAATGCTGGGATTAGCCCCACTTGGTGATGCTGCCTTAGGATTCATGCCTTTGGGTATATAGGAGCTGCTTTAGGTGCTAAAGTGCTGTGTCTTTGACCAAATACACCATTTCCTGTCCGGTTGGCTTGGCAGCTTTATTTCAGGCTACAGAACAAAGAGGATACTTATCCTCTGCTATTTGGAAGGTGGTGATGCTTTATAGACGCTACTCTACCCGCTGCTAGGTGCTGTTTCCCTTGGGATTGCTTCCTCTGTGCCTGCTGTGGTCATTTAGACGGACAAAGGCAGAGTCTGTTGTTCTGGAGCTGCCTTGTGTGAGTTCAAGCTTCCATTCACCTACATCAAGCCCTGAGCTCCATCTTCTCTTCAGGCTAGCGGCAGATGAAAAGGCTGCGAGGTTATCAAGAGCTTCCTTCTCTTCTAACTAACACAACCCTAACCAAATTGCTTAGTGGCAGCACAGCCTTTCGAGTTTCTGCTTTCCAGCAGCAAACGAAACCAAAACAAAATTTCAGTGGAACATATTAAAAAAAATAAAATTAAAAAAAACTGTTAAACCTAAGGAAATTTCTGCACTGAGTTTTATTTACAAAGGAAAAGTGGAGTTAGGTTATTTGGATGGGGGGGATAAGAAAACAAAGTAATATATTTTAAAACGAAATTAAAATAAATAATAAAAGAAACTAACAAAATTAAATAGAACAAAAATAGTAAAGTCAAATAAACCAAAACAAATTCAAATAAAAAACCTAAAATTTAATTTTTTAATTTAAAAATAAAATCAAATTACATTGAAAGAATAAAAGTCCAAAAGTAAATTGAATGTTAAAAAATGATTAATAAAATAAACCCAACTAAAATAAAAATTAAATAAACCAAAATAAATTAAAATAAGAAAATTAAATAATAATAAACCTCAAGTTATTCCAAATTTTTTTTAAAAATAATTAAACCAAATTTTAAAAATAAACAAAAATAAATTCAAATAAAAACTAAATAAACCAAAATAATTTTTTAAAATTTAAAAGTTAATTCGATTTATTGTTAATAAACTAAATTAAAATAAAAATTAAATACACCAAAATAAAAGAATAAAACTAAACCCCAAAATTAATTCGAATGTTTAAAAATAATTAAATAATAAATTAAAGCAAAATAAATTAAAATAAAAAATTAAATGAACCAAGATAGAAGAACACAAATTATTTAAAAATCCAAATTATTAGAATTCTAAAAAATAATTACATAAAATAAACCAAAATAAATTAAAATAATTAAATAAAAACCCAAAATTTATTTGACTGTTTAAAAATAAAGAATAAATTAAACCAAAATAAAATTAAAAATTAAATGAACCAAGACAAAAGAACACAAATTAAATAATTAAAAAATCCAAATTTTATTGGTTTATTTTATGTAATTTTTTAGAATTCTAAAGTAAATTAAAATAATAAAATTAAATAAAAACCCAAAATTAATTCAAATGTTTAAAAATAATTAAAGAATAAATTAAACCAAAATAAAATTAAATGAACCAAGATAAAAGAACACAAATTAAATCATAAAAAAAATCCAAACTTTATTAGAATTCTAAAAACTAATTACATAAAATAAACCAAAATAAAAAGAATTAAATAAAAACCCAAAATTAATTTGAATGTTTAAAAATAATTAAAGAAGAAATTAAACCAAAATAAAATTAAATGAACCAAGATAAAAGAACACAAATTAAATCATAAAAAAATCCAAACTTTATTAGAATTCTAAAAACTAATTACATAAAATAAACTAAGTTAAATTTTTTTTAATTTAAAATAATAAAAATATTTTTAAAAAATAAAACCTCAAATTTAAATAAACAAAATAATTTTTTAAAAATTTAAATTAAAAAAAACTTAATTTTTAAAAAAACTGCTATAAAAACCCAAAATCAATTCAGATAAAAGAAAAAAAAAAAAGAAAAAAATTCAAGTTACAAATTAAATAATAAAATAAACCAAAATTAAATAATAAAAATTAAATAAAATAACAACATCAAAGAATATAAAAAGAAAATCCTTTTTAAACAAGGCAAAACTCAGCCTTGCATTTTGAAGGAGGAAGATATTTTTGGTGTTGCCAACAGGAGGGTGGTTCTAGTTGAGAGTTACACGAAGGCAGAGTGTACTGCACGCTAATTAATTTGCCTTCACAGCTCACACTGAGCTATAATAAGGGTAGAGTATTTACAGCAGCATCTCCAAGTTTTCTCTGAACCTAAGCCCCCCCTCCAATGGCTGCACTTCAGCTATTTTGCACCAGGGCGTTAACAACTATCTCAAACAGATCAGGCAGAGCAAGTAGAAGCATCTAGAAAAAGGAGTAGGAGCAGATCTGGAGGTCCAGCTCAGTCCAACATGGGGTTCAGTACACATCTGACTCAAGGGTCTGTGCATGCACATAGCTTATGAGACCTGCACAAGCAGCTGCTCCCCCCCTTCTAGTTACAGCAGAGGCATAAAGCTCTTTAGACCCACAACCTGAGAAATCTAAAACAGTAAGAGAAACGTAGCTTGCTGTGTTTGTTCTGGGGCCCCCAGCACGAGAAGGACATGGAACTGTTGGAGCCGGTCCAGAGGAGGCCACAAAGATNCTAGAAGGTCCCTAACTGGGTTACCAGCAACTCCTCGCAGAAGCACTTCCATGCCTGGCACTTCCTGCCTTCATTCACATTGTTTTAGCCCAAAATAGAAGTGATTTTGGCCAGGCTCTCCTCTTTTCCCTCCTCTTCTGCCCATACCAGCAGCCACTGCTCATTGCTCTCTCTCTGCTCCATTAGCTAAAGCAACCTTTGCTAGGACCTGGGAAAGATTATGGCAGAAATTGACTCTGCTTTTTCTATCCAGCAATGACTCCAGGTGGTCAGTGCCTCATCATTTGCTATTGCCTTAGAAATGGATTTTCCATAATCTCCTTGTACAGGAGATGCAGTAAAAAAAAACAAAAACAAAAACAAAAACACCCCAAAAAAAAACCCAAAAAACACCACACAGCTTCAAGGATGGCAAAGGAAACTAGAAAAGATGTTTTATTGCTCAGTAAGAGGCTGAGCAGATCTTCTCTGTTATTTTTAACTCCAAGGACCTGCTCTCCTTCCTAGCTTCAAGGCCAAAAAAACCCCAAATGCCAGACTACCTTCAGAGACTTTACAGGTGTGGTCTAAAACATTGAGAGCAGCAGGAGTCTTCTAAACTTCTGGAGGATTCCTGATCCATGACTTTTTTTTTCCCCCCTCATTATTTTCTTTTTTTTTTTACTCAATTTGGGATAAGAAAAATGTAAAATGCTGAATTTTATTTTGTGGTAGGGAGACAGTTGAGTTCGTTGCAGTAAAGGGGACAATTATGCATGATTTGGGAGTGCTGGGTTAATGGTTGGACTTGATGGTCTTAAAGGTCTCTCCCAACCAAAAGAGATTCAATAATTCTATGCACATCTTTACCTGCAAACACAACCACACAATGAATCCCAGAATCCCACCATGGTGGGGGTTGGAAGGGGTTCCTGAGAGGACACTGCTGCATGAGTGCCCCAAGGTCAGGTCGCTGGAGGTGTCTCTGGTCCCTGTGAGGACCCTGCCACATGAGTGCCCCAAGGTCAGGTCGCTGGAGGTGTCTCTGGTCCCTGTGAGGACCCTGCCACATGAGTGCCCCAAGGTCAGGTCGCTGGAGGTGTCTCTGGTCCCTGTGAGGACCCTGCCACATGAGTGCCCCAAGGTCAGGTCGCTGGAGGTGTCTCTGGTCCCTGTGAGGACCCTGCCACATGAGTGCCCCAAGGTCAGGTCGCTGGAGGTGTCTCTGGTCCCTGTGAGGACCCTGCCACATGAGTGCCCCAAGGTCAGGTCGCTGGAGGTGTCTCTGGTCCCTGTGAGGACCCTGCCACATGAGTGCCCCAAGGTCAGGTCGCTGGAGGTGTCTCTGGTCCCTGTGAGGACACTGCTGCATGAGAGCCCCAAGGTCAGGTCGCTGCAGGTGTCTTTGGTCTCTGAGAAGACACTGCTGCATGAGAGCCCCAAGGTCAGGTCACTGCAGGTGTCTTTGGTCGCTGTGAGGACACTGCTGCATGAGTGCCCCAAGGTCAGGTCACTGCAGGTGTCTCTGGCTCCCAAGAGGACACTGCTGCATGAGTGCCCCAAGGTCAGGTCACTGCAGGTGTCTCTGGCTCCCAAGAGGACACTGCTGCATGAGTGTCCTGGGAAATTGCCATGCTGAGGGGGAGGCAAGCCCCAACAGTATCACTCAATGGGAACATTAACCTTTTCTCCTAACCTAAAATTGCTAATCAATCATTTTAAGCTTGGATACAACAGGATGCATGGAATCAAAGCATCATTTTTTGTTGAGAAAGAGCTTTAAGATCATCAACCGCTAGGAAGAGTTCATCCCATGTGGCCTCTTTTGAATCATTTTCATCATCCACACCTCAAGCACTGCAGCATCACCACCAGCAGCAACCTTTTGAAGAGCTGCAGGCTGGGTCTCTACACACTGAAGCAGGCAGCAGATCTCTTGGTATCACAAAGAGGAGCTGCAGAATTAGATCTGTTAATGCTGCCTGTAAAATTTCACTGCAACAAATTACCATAGAGACCCAGAGTCTGATCCCATCAGCACATCTATGAAAAGACTCCCACTGGCCTCATTCTTTACAGGCAGACAGGTTCCCTCAGCTTTTACCATGGGATTTGTCTAAAGGCACCTGATGGGAGCACATCTGTCACTCATTAATGCTTTAGAGAATGCCACTTCTCACAGCCCGTTGCATTTTGCTGCTAGATTTCATTTTCTTGCTGTTATCTAGGCAGGCTTTGTTAACTTAGCTGCTCTCCAGCTCCTGCTCTTGGGTGCACTTCACCTCACAAACACCCAGTGACATTGGTGTCCCCACTTCAGCAATGGCAGCCCAAAGCACAGTGACCACATCTCTGCTGCAGTGGGGCAGGAGTGAGGTACTTTGGTAACGTAGAGCAGCTGGGTTTGGGAGACTCAACATCAGAAGGTTTTGACAGAGTTGGGCTTCTCCAGATGCAAATGACTACCTTCAACTTTTTAAAAAGGAATTGTGGCAGTGAGAGAAGTCTTGGAGCCTACCTGCAAAAGCCTACTGACTTCATTGAGGAATCCAGAGGGACCTGGACAGGCTGCAGAGCTGTGCCCAAGCCAACCTCATGACATTTAACAAAGCCAAGTGTAAGGTCCTGCACCTGGGTAGGCACAATCCCAAGCACAACTCCAGGCTGGGTGGGGAATGGCTGAGAGCAGCCCTGAGGAAAAGGCCCTGGGGGTCTGGGGTGATGAAAAGCTCAAGATGAGGCTGCAGTGTGAGTGCAGCCCAGACAGCAACTGTGTGCTGGGCTGCAGCAAGAGCAGTGTGGGCAGCAGGGCAAGGGAGGGGATTCTGCCCCTTTGCTCTGCTCTCCTCAGACCCCACCTGCAGTCCTGTGTGCAGTTCTGGAGCCCCCAGCACAGGAAGGACATGGAAGTGTTGGAGCGGGTCCAGAGGAGGCCACCAAGATGCTGAGAGGGCTGCAGCAGCTCTGCTGTGAGGACAGGCTGAGAGAGTTGGGGCTCTGCAGCCTGGAGAAGAGAAGGCTTCCAGGAGACCTTAGAGTAGCCTTCCAGGATCTGAAGGGGGCTACAGGAAGGCTGGGGAGGGACTATTGACAAGGTCTTGCAATGCCAGGACAAGGGGCAATGGGTTTGAAGTGGCAGAGGGGAGATTGAAAGTGGATGTTAGGAGGAAGTTGTTTGCAGTGAGGGTGGTGAGACACTGGCACAGGTTGCCCAGGGAGGTTGTGGCTGCTCCCTCCCTGGAGGTGTTCAAGGCCAGGTTGGAGGAGGCTTTGAGTGACCTGTGCTAGTGGGAGGTGTCCCTGCCTATGGCAGGGGGTTGGAACTGGATGATCCTTGAGGTCCCTTCCAACCTTATTCTATGAATCTTCCAGAAGGACACTGCTGTCAGCTGGGGTCATTGTGAGGACACTGTTGTCTCTTCAGCTTTGTGCAAGAGGAGACCAAACCAAACAACCAGAATTAAGGACATAGAAACAATTTGCTCCTCACTTTTGGTTGGACTTGATGATCTCAAAAGGCTTTTCCAACCACAGTGATTCTGTGATTCAGCTTCATACTCCTGGGGGGTGCTTGTTCAGATCTATTTCTAACATCATTACTTTGGGGTTTAATGCTGATAAAGATGAATTTAATTTCTGCCTTGCTATTCCCTCTGAAACCAAAGGCAGACATGTAAATAATTTGTAGGGAATCACCTTTTTTCACTGCACTTTCCCATAAAGGAAAGCACTGAGGGAAGAACCATCCATACCTCAGTGCTGGTAACACAGAGAGGTGCTCCTGGAACACCAGAAGGCACTGGACTGGATTGCATCCTCAGTACTGTTAGTTCACAAGCAAGGCTCCCAAAGACTGCATTTGGGAAGTCATCCAATGAATGAAGAAGTTGCCTGTGGTCACTTCAAAGTGCTACAGAGTGATTTTTTTCTTTCTCTTTCCTTGTTTGGATGAGCCTGAGGTTACTTTAGGTGTGCTGCCAATTCCCTCTCATTTATCTTCTCACCATCTGCTTCTGGTGACTTGTGTGCACCAGACACTTTGGATTTTTATTATCCACAGCTAATGCAACTATCTGAGAGCTCCTTGCTGGCTCTTCTCCCCTCCCTTTTTTCCAGCCCTCAGCAAGGAGGAGTGGGAGAGGAGAGAAAACAAGAGTGATCCTGGTTTTCACAAGATACTTTAACTTAGCATCTCTTAGAACCTGCATCAACACATCATGCCATGGTGCAGCATCAGCTATTAACCTATCGTGGCTCTATTGCTATCATCTTCCCTGTTCTTACAGAAGCATAGAATCAACCAGGTTGGAAGAGACCTCCAAGCTCATCCAGTCCAACCTAGCACCCAGCCCTACCCAATCAACCAGACCATGGCACTAAGTGCCCCAGCCAGGCTTTTCTTGAACACCTCCAGGGACGGGGACTCCACCACCTCCCTGGGCAGCCCATTCCAATGCCAATCACTCTCTCGGTCAACAACTTCCTCCTAACATCCAGCCTAGACCTCCCCTGGCACAACTTGAGACTGTGTCCCTTCGTTCTGTTGCTGGGTGCCTGGCAGAAAAGCCCAACCCCACTTGACTGCAACCTCCCTTCAGGTAGCTGCAGAGAGCAATGAGGTCTGCCCTGAGCCTCCTCTTCTGCAGGCTGCACACCCCCAGCTCCCTCAGCCTCTCCTCACAGGGCTGTGCTCCAGGCCCCTCACCAGCCTTGCTGCCCTTTCTCTGGACATGTTCCAGCATCTCAACATCTCTCTTGACTTGAGGGGTCCAGAACTGGACACAGCACTCAAGGTGTGGCCTGTCCAGTGCTGAGTACAGAGGCAGAATAACCTCCCTGCTCCTGCAGACCACTTCTTAAAATACTATTGATTAATCCTCATTTTTGTTGCTAACAGCCATAGTCCAAACCCTTTCCACAACAAGTGGAAATCCACACTCACTAGGAGGTGTGGAGAGTGGTGCCATCATCACCAAGACAGAGCTTCATAGAATGGAATCACTTGGAAGGGACCTTAAAGCTCATCCAGTTCCAACCCCCATGCCCTGGGCAGCAACACCTCCCACTAGCCCAGGCTGCTCAAGGCCTCATCCAATCTGGCCCTGAACACCTCCAGGGAAGGGGCATCCACGACCTCCCTCCTCTAAAGAAATCTTTCATGTCTGCAGTACCTCACTGAGGCCATCTTTAAGAGAGAAGTCCATGGCATGACTTTGCTCTACAAAAGCACAGCTACAAGGACCCACAAAGAGACACTGTTCTAGATCAAGCTAACCCAGCAGTAAAAATACAATAGAAATGTGTGGGATGAGAGGGGGCTATTGGATCCACACCAAAAAAAACCCAAAAAAATGAAAACATGGTTGGGATATCCCAGTCCCAGATGGAACCCTGGTCACCAAGGCTGAGATCACAGACACTGTGTGTTTGGCAGCTTTGTTTGGATCAAGTCCACAGAGCTGCTCATATCCACGTGCTGGCTAGAAGAAAAAGCCCCCAGGGCCAGTAAGAGGTACCAAGGGTGAATACTTTGAAAAAGAAATGCAAAATAAATATATGAAAAGCTTCTTCCTGCATGTGATCTTCCTGCCAGAGAGTTAATAGAGCACAGCTTAGCCCACTGCGGGGCTGCTCTTTAGCTGGCAGACCATGCCAGAGCTGCTCCATCTGCTCACAGAGCCAAGGAGCACTTCAAGCCAGAGCAAGAAATGCCCCTCAGATTCAGATCTGATGGAACTTGAGCAAGGCCTTAGGGTCACTGCTGTGTTCTGAAGAAGCTGCTGATCATACCACAACAGACCACTGTGTCCTGCAGTAAGACCTTTGTGCAGAGGGTCAGTATATTATATATATGTGTATATATATGTATATTATACATAAAAACAACAATCTAGCTGCATTTACTGGTTGAAAACAGCCCAGATGACAACTCAGGTGTAGCTTCCCTTCACTTTGTCTGTGCACACATTCTCACCTCAGTGAAGATCAACAGAAACATTGCCAGTGGAAAGCTTTACCTTCATACACTTAGAGATGACAGCTCTGCAAACTACACAAAGCTTTCACTTAATCCAGAAAAGGAAGAGCAAAGTTTAGTGTTCATTACTAATCTGATGAGGTTTGGGGGTGGTTGTTTTGTTTAAAAAAAACAAACAACTCTGTTTACACTTTGGACTTTGTGATCCCCAAGGTCTTTCCCTATCTGAATGTTTCTGTGATTCTGTGATGCTACTTATCAAAGCCAGTTGCAAGCTGTGAGTGTGTGCATTTGAGTCCAAAAAGTACTGCAGAGCTCTGAATTCATTTGTGAGAAAGCATGGCCAGAATGCAACTGGTTTATAGGTGACAATGATACCTTACCAGCAGCAGCCAGAAGCATCCTGAGCTTCCAAATCCCTCCCCACTGCCCAGCTCAGTCCTTTTAGCATTAAGTACTGAGATGGATGCAGGTTTGATGTAAAGAGAATAGCACAAGTTACAGAGAGAGCAAATTACTGATCTTTAAAGAGGATTCTGCAAGTATAATAAAGGGCATTTAATTGGATGGGTAGAGGGAAGGCAGAAGAGACTGGAAGAGACCAGAGGAAGAGTGGGGACTGTGAGCTCTAGGTGAGAAGTTGGACTTGATGACCTCAAAGGTCTCTTCCAACTTTAACAGTTCTATGATTCTATGAATTCCTGCCTGGGACAGGAAACAGCAGAACAATATGAGGACAGTTGTTGTCTTTTTGCTATTCTAATGGCAAAGAGGAGCAAACAGTTGTCTGCCCACTCAGTTTACTGAGCTGCCAGGGATAAAAGATCAGTGAGGAGAAGCTGTCTGGCAGGCTACAGGTCTGGACCCTGTGCTGAGTTTAGGTGTGGCTCCATGCTAAGCAGCACACCTCTGCACTTCAGAGGAGAAGAAGAGAGTTAGTAGAGAAGGAGAAAGGGAAGGCACAGTTTGCCCTGAAAGCCCAAGGCAGCAGTTAGCCTCCTTTGCTATGCAAGAGCCAGAGGGGTAGCAGAAGTGCCACTCACAGGCACAAGAGGAAGAGATAGAGAATAGATGCTCTGGGAGCTAATCAGGGTTGTGCTAAAATATGCATGTGCACTAAATAAAATATCAAGTGATATAAATACATCTCTGTCCCCATTCATCCTGCTCTGTCAGGGAGGCACAGCAGCCTAAAAGGCTTCACAAGGGCTTTCTTCTGCATGGCACTGAAACTCCTGTCTCAGCTGATTACCTCTAACAGGATACAGGAGTGTGCTGCTGCCAGGTACTAATCACATCAGGTATTTCCCCACACATTTGTCCCCATTAAAGTCCTAAGTTTGCTTCTGAGCTTCTAATCTTTTGCAATTCTTTGCTTTTAAGCAGAACATTATAAGCCAAACATCTAAAAACCCTTCAGTTTTCTGCTTTCCATGCAGTGGGACTTCTAAAAACACCATAATTTAGTTTTGCATGGAAGTTTCCAGTTGAGTCTCTCCCCAGGTGCAGGTCAGTGATGAGTTCCATCTCTCCCTTTGGACAAAGCCTTGTGGCCTCTCACTCCCCACACAGCACAACTGGGATCCACCACTCCTCTGCTCTTCCCACATCAAACCTGGCAAGCAGCTGCTGAGAGCCACAAGCTCCTGACATTTCACACTGACATCCATGTAAGTCCCCACTTGGAAGCACAGGGCAAAGCAAGGCTGAAACAACTCTCCAAGGTCCCCCTCCAGCACAGCCACCCTCCCCCAGAGTGGTGCCTCCTTTTTGGCATGGTAGGGCACTTAAAGAATCACAAAGGCTGCTAAAGTCCTCTAAGGTCATTGAGTCCAACTGCCAACCCATCATCACCATGCCCACTAGACCATGTCCCAAAGTGCCATGTCTACATATTTTTTCAAACATCTCCAGGGATGGTGACTCCACCACCTCCCTGGGCAGCCTGTTCCAGTGCCTGACCACCCTTTCAGGAAAGAAATGTTACCAATATCCAACCTAAACCACCTCTGGCACGACTTGGTGCCATTTCCTCTCATTGTATCACTTGTTAGGAGGGAGAAGAGAGCAGCACCTACCTTACTCCAAGGTCTTTCCAGGCAGTTGTAGAGAGCCAGAAGATCTCCCCTCAGCCTTCTCCAAAAGAAACAACCCCAGCTGCTCCTCATCAGGCCTGCTCTCATCACTAACCCAGCTGGCCTCAATCACAACCTGACGAGCTGCAGATTTAGCCCTCTGTATCTAACAGCAGATTCTCTGCTCTTCCTCTTATGCCCAGTCCCAAGGGCCATAATTTGGCATTTTTGGTCAGCATCTTTTGACCTCATGATGTGACTGACAGCTACAGCTTCATGACATTGCAGTTGGTTTTCCCAGCCCTTCCAATATTGCAGGTCATTGGAGACAGAACAAGGGGGAGTGGCCTCAAGCTGAGGCTGGGGAGGTTTAGATTGGACATTAGGAAAAAGTTTTTCACAAAGCGAGTGACGGGACAAGACTGAGCTGCCCCGGGCGGTGGTGGAGTCACCCACCCTGGCTGTGTTTAAGGGTGGTTTGGGTGTGGTGCTTGGGGCTATGGTTTAAGGTGAATCTTGCAGAGTAGGGTTCTAGGTTGGACTTGGTGACCCTGAGAGGAGTGCCTCTTCCCCATAAAAACCTCCAGCAGTACTGATGGGCTTAATGACAGACCTCTGGGCTTTGTCGAGGACCAAAGAAGAAGATGGGATCTCTTCCTCCACAGGCTCCTCCTTCACCACCACTGCTCCACTCCTAATGCACTGGAGGCTGGACAAGGCACTTAGTGCCATGGTTTAGTTAATTAGGAGGGTTAGGTGATAGGTGATCTCAGAGGTCTTTTCCAACCTGGTTCATTCTGTGATTCTTCACCAAAAGGGTTCTCAAAGACTAGAACAGGCCCCCCAGGGAGGTGGTTGAATCCCCATCCCTGGAGGCATTTAAAGGATGCAGAGATGTGTTGCTAAGAGATGTGGTTTAAGATTCAACCACCTCCCTGGGGCTGCCACACTCCTCCACCTCCACTTAGACCAGTTGGAAGGGTATTTTATTTCTCTGCACTGCTGTCCCTAAACATCTGAACTGAGAGCCACAATCCAGATTACATAAATGAAAAAGGGGCCTGGTGTTCAGCAGTGCTGCCTCAAGTTGGCTTTTAGTGGAGATTTAGATGAGAGCTCACCATCAGCTAAAATGTCTGCTGCCCAGTTGAGTCCTCTTCCAAACACGAGCTTGAGCTATGAGGCTAATTTCTGAAGCCACTGAGAGGGTTTTATCCAGGGTCTATTAGCCATTGTAACAGCAGGCAGCACATTACCATGGAACAACTCACAAGAAAATAGCTCAGATTTACAGTGCAACTGAACAAACTGGGAAATTAAGTAGCCCCAGGTGTAGCCTGAGTAAGCTCCTCGTAACAGGAAAGCAAGACTAAGTGAAAACTAAGCAGGAAGCTCTCCAGGGGCATGTGTTTCTCATTCTCCTACAGATTTAATAGCTATTTAACATTAAGAATTATACATTAAATGCCAATTTTTGCCATAAGCCAATGGTTGATTCACTATAGGTAGATAGAAATAGAATCGTGGAATTGTTTCAGTTGGAAAAGAGCTCTGAGATCATCAGGTCCAGTCACCATCTGTGACCACCATGGCCATTGCTGGATGGTGGCATGCAGAGAGTGGTGATCAAGGGCACAACGTCCACCTGGAGACCAGTGCCAAGTGGTGTCCCTCAGGGGTCAGTGCTGGCACCAGTGCTGTGTAACATCTTTGTCAGTGCCATAGACAGTGTGCCCTCAGCAAGTGTGCAGCTGGCACCAAGCTGTGTGGCACAGTCGACTTGCTAGAGGGCAGGGATCCATCCAGAGGGACCTGGACAGGCTGCAGAGCTGTGCCCAGGCCAACCTCATGAAATTCAACAAGGCCAAATGTAAGGTCCTGCACCTGGGTAGGCACAATCCCAAGCAGAAATCCAGGCTGGGTGGGGAATGGCTGAGAGCAGCCCTGAGGAAAAGGCCCTGGGGGTCTGGGGTGATGAAAAGCTCAAGATGAGGCTGCAGTGTGAGTGCAGCCCAGACAGCAACTGTGTGCTGGGCTGCAGCAAGAGCAGTGTGGGCAGCAGGGCAAGGGAGGGGATTCTGCCCCTTTGCTCTGCTCTCCTCAGACCCCACCTGGAGTCCTGTGTGCAGTTCTGGAGCCCCCAGCACAGGAAGGACATGGAAGTGTTGGAGCGGGTCCAGAGGAGGCCACCAAGATGCTCAGAGGGCTGCAGCAGCTCTGCTGTAAGGACAGGCTGAGAGAGTTGGGGCTCTGCAGCCTGGAGAAGAGAAGGCTTCCAGGAGACCTTAGAGTAGCCTTCCAGTATCTGAAGGGGGCTACAGGAAGGCTGGGGAGGGACTATTGACAAGGTCTTGCAATGACAGGACAAGGGGCAATGGGTTTGAACTGGCAGAGGGGAGATTTAGACTGGATGTTAGGAGGAAGTTGTTTGCAGTGAGGGTGGTGAGACACTGGCACAGGTTGCCCAGGGAGGTTGTGGCTGCTCCCTCCCTGCAGGTGTTCAAGGCCAGGTTGGATGAGGTCTTGAGTGACCTGTGCTAGTGGGAGGTGTCCCTGCCTATGGCAGGGGGTTGGAACTAGATGATCCTTGAGGTCCCTTCCAACCCTACCATTCTATGATTAAACCATGTCTTGAAGTGCCATGACCACATGTTTCTTGAACACCTCCATCACCTCCCCGGGCAACCTTTTCCTATTTAAAAAAAAAAAAAAAAATACAAAAAAAACATTTGCTACTAATTTAGTGCAGATAACAGAAAATTACATTCCTACATGTGAGCAATTCATTACCCATTTTTTTAGGTGCATGCTGTTGTTTGTGTGTCTCTCTACTGCTGTGAAGTACTAAGAATAGCCACAGAAGCATCCACATGTGTGTGGATTGCAGGCCTGCAATGTCACCATGACATGATGCTTAATGCTCCTGTTGTGTTCAGAACACTGAACTGAGAGCTCTTGCTGCTAGAGCAAAAACCAACAGGGGGAAAAAAGAGAGAGGGAGGGGAAAAAAAAAAAAAAAAGGGGGGGGGGGTGCAGGGAGTGAGATATTCTCAAGCTTTACTGTGGCAGACAATACAAATAAATAAATAGAGACCAAGGGAAAGATAACAAGAGAATGCAGCATTGTGCACTGCAGATTGCATTACATGCTTGAGAATAGTACACAGTGAAATGCTCCCAGGAGCTCCTTGCCCTTCTTGTAGTGCAATCCTCAGCCTTGACTAAGGTTCAGCTACAGCTCCCCTGCACACGTCTGCGAAGGAGAAAGCAGCTGGAGACAAACCCTTGGTCCTGCCCAGGAGCAGCCCATCTGCAAGGTAAAGTGTGATGGGGAGCTGCTGCTCCCAGCCTCTGCAGAGCCCTGGGGAAGTCTGTGTCTGTTGGTTTAATTTCTCTGCCTCTCAGAGCTGCATGGTAACTCCTACACTAGTGCAAGTCTGAAAACAGCCTGTGCCAGCAAGGGAGCCAGCCCTGTTTACCTCCATCTGTAGCAAAGGGCTCAGGATGATTGAAGCACAGCATGATCACAGAATTGATTCAGTTGGAAGAGATCTCTGAGTCCAACCATCTACCTGACCCCACCATGGTCATTAAACTATGTCTCAAAGTGCCATGTTTACACCAGTTTTGAACACCTGCCCCTCCAGGACAAAGCAGACTGATTGCAATCCAGGTTCTAACTAGACCAGGTGCATATACCTGAAGTGCTTCAGATGCAAAGAATTGACCCCTTGAGGTCTTGGTGTAAAGAAAAGCTTGGATTGAATGTCTCCTTACAAAAAAAGGAGCCTGAAAGCTGTGTGCAAGCTTGTTCAGTTTCCCTTGTCAGATAAGGGACACCCCCTAGGGCCAGGGAAAGCAGTCAATAACACATGGGCTTTGGTCACTCAAAGCCAATGTTCTGCCCTCAGGGATGAAGGTATCCTCCATAGGAAGCTATGACTTCAAGGCAACTAATGGCATGAGTGGAAACCACTGCAGAGTTGTGTGACTGCCAAAGAGCCACAGAAAAGTCCTCCAGTGCTCCCCATCACACCACTCAGAGGGATGCTGCATTGTCACACTTGCTTTGGTTCAGATTTCCACACCCCCCCAGTGCCTGCATTTCTAAAGCCAAGCTCTCTAAATGACAGCTTTTACTACTCTTATTCCATTTTGATTTGCATACAAACCATTACAAACAAAGCCATTACCAGCTATTTACATACATAATGAATGATCTTCCTCCACTGCATCCTCATGACCTTGGCTGTTCCCTGGCCAGCTCCACTTAAATAATTTAAATCTGTAAAGCCATGTTTTTCATGCCCCAACTACTCTGCCCTGCCTAATCTTAGAGTATCTCATTCTCATTAATGCATGTGGGGTCCCAACATATAACTGGCTGTGTTTGGAGACAAAAGTTAGCCCAGGCAAAGCTGGGAACTGACTTGCTGATCACACACCTCACTTGAGCTGCCAGCTGCATTAAAAAGATAAATACAATAGAGACCTCTCTTATCCAAGTCAGTGTTCAAAAAGTCATTGCATTCATTGCTCCAGTTCCAAGTTCTGTCCAAACTCTACACAATTATCCCTCCTGAAACAGGCTCATCCATACTAAGAGTAAATGAAAGTACATCTGAGATGAGCATCCTTTCACAGACTCATAGAATGGGCTGCATTGGAAGCAACCTCCAAAGCTCATCCAGTCCAGCCCCTCCCCTGCAGTCAGAGGGACATCCTCAACTACATTAGGTTGCCCAGAGCCCTGTCAAGCCTCACCTTGACTATCTCCAGGGATGGGGCCTCAACCACCTCCCTGGGCAACCTGTTCCAGTGTTCCACTACCCTCACAGTGCAGAACCTGTTCCTAACATCCAATCTAAATCTGCTTTTCTCTGATTGCGAACCATTGGCCTTCATCCTATCACCACAGGCCCTTGGAGACAGTCTCTCTCCATCCTTCTTGTAGGCTCCCTTCAGTTGTCTCCCTAAGGTCTTCTCTTTTCCAGGCTGAACAACCCCAGCTCCCTCAGCCTGTCTTTGTGTTGGACAGAGGAGCAATTTATTACCATGTTGGTAATAAATCCAGTTGATAAGAGAACACTGGCTTGTAAAATGGGTTCTAGTTATGAAAACACTGCAAGTACTCCTTGAATGTGTTGACCTCCTTACCCAGCAGGAGCTCCTTGGATCACATCTTTCAGAGCTTTAAAGCAACCTACTGCAGAGTGGAATCAAATATTCCCTGTGCCTCATAAGGATGCAGAGGGTCACTTTAAACCAGCAATAATACAGTCTCTGTCAGTTAAGTAATTAAGTAATTTCTCTTGCTACTGTCTGGAAAACAAATCTTTTAGCAATGATGGATCTCATGAGGCTTTGTGCTTTATCAGTCAGGACTTTAATTCTGCTGTTTTCTTGCTCAGGCATTACCTCTGTGCTCTGCATATCACAGCCAAGCTTTAGCCCAGAGGTCACTGCATTTTTAATCAACATTTCAAAATCTCTGTGAATAGAAAACACTGCATCAAGTGTCAGGGATGTTATTTTTTTCCTAATTACTAATTTTTTTTTTCTTTCCCCCCCATGAACTGCTGTTCTGCTTCTTTAAAAGGTTTATTTCTCACCAGCGCCCAATTCTTACTGATTTGTTAAGTCTAATTAGTCAGTATTCAAATGTGCCATGCATTAATTTGGACACTGCTCAAATCCCACACAGATTTCACATGAAAGTGGATTATATTTGAATTTTAAACACAGTCTGTTCCACCAATTCTGCCATACTAAGCAAGCTGACAAGGCATTAAAGCCACAAAATGCCAGTTGACCTAACAACCTGCAATGGTAGGGAATGAACAAAGCTGTTTACTTCATTAACTGATGCTCATAAGCAAGAGCTACAGGCACAGGCTGATTCTGTAGCCTTTGATTTCTCCAAGATTTGGGTGAAGTCCAGATGCTAGAGTCCTTTAGTCTCCAACAAAGAACCATTGGCCATTCCAGCACAGCAGCAGAGCCTCCAGGTCCCCAGAATGCACTCCAGCCTTCTCTTCCACAGCCACAGAATACAAATCATCCTGCCTGCTTCACCTTTCTAATATTCTAATTAAGTCATTTTAGCTAATGGCCTTTAAATACACCTTTTAGGGGAGTCTAGACAAGTAGTGGAGACTACGTTTTAGCACTATCTTCAGAGCAAGGAGATACCTTTGCTGTTGCTCTGCCAGTTTGTATTGGAGAAAAGGGCACAGACTGATCAGAGCTCAGCAGAACCAGGTGAAGCCAAACACAAGCCCTCACTGATGCCAGCTGTGGGCAAGCTTGCCAAGGTTCTGCCTCTGCTAGGACTCCTACACTTAGAAGATGAAAAATTCTCCTTTTTAGGGTGAAGGAAGAAATGGAATGAAATTCAACAAGGGCAAGTGCAGAGTCTTGCACCTGGGAAAGAACAACCCCTGGTATCAGTAGAGGTTGGCAACTGACCTGTTGGAAGGCAGCAAAGGGGAAAAGGATTTGGAGGTCCTAGTGGATGGGAGGTTGCCCATGAGCCAGCAATGTGCTCTTNGCCATGTGTGCCAGCCTTTCAAGGTTCACCCATTGCCTCTGGCACATAAATCTATGGACATTAGCTTGTCTAGACTGGGAATGTATGGAGTGGTAGCTGGGCTATTGATGTTAGCATAGGAAAAGTGCATTTGAAGAGATGCATTAAAGCATGCTCTGCCTTTGCTAATGCACTTCAATCTAGCACAGATGTGGCCTCTTTGAGGCAGTCTAGACATGGACACAAAGATTCTTTGCAATCTTGGGCTGAGCACTTGCCCTTAGTTTCCCAGAACAGCAGTAGCTTTGTTACAATTGGGCAGGATAGCACCTTCCAAACACAGCAACCTGTGAAATAAACATTGCAGGGTTTGTATCCTAGGCCTGACTCCTTTGGCAACACTTCCCCCTCCAAATCAGTGCAGAAATTAGAGCAGAAAAATCCATCCAAACAGTGGCAGCAATCCAGGATGAGAACGATTAGTAAAATTATCTTAAGGTGGGAAAAAAGATGCAGGATTGCCAAGCTTGTGGCAAATAACCACAACCTTCACAGCCCCAGCATTTTGGCACATGCCATGCTCCTAGAATGCCAGCCAGTTGGGGTTGAAATCTCCTCTTAGCTCCCCTGATAGCTGAATGGGAAAGGGACTGCACTGGTTTTGCCCAGAGAGGTTGATGGAGTCTCCTCCTCTGGAGGCTTTCAAAACCCACCCGAGTGCCTTCTTGTGTGGCCTGCCCTAGGTGATCCTGCTTTGGCAGGGGGGTTGGACTGGATGATCTCTGGAGATCCCTTCCAACCCCTAACATTCTGTGATTCTGGTAGGGTCACTCTTTGGCACAGAAGGCAACAGTTGTAAGCAAGTGGTCAAGTAGATTCTGTGGCTCATTGGCTGGACACTTTATCAGCCATGGTCTGGTCCACACATGCTTCATGCTGCTCTTTGCTGTGCTGCCAATTTCTCCCTGGCTGAGCTCCTCAGAATCACAGCCACAAGGCAGATCTTCAAAAATATTGATTTTCCCCTTCACTCTGCACATGAATGCAACAACTGCTCAAGGCCAGGTTCAACAGGGCTTCCAGCAACCTGATCTAGTGAAAGGGGTCCCCATCCATGGCAGGGAGGTTGGAACTGGATGATCCTTAAGGTCCTTCCAGCACCTATAAAACCAAGGTTAAAGGAGTGCTTTATCTCCTTCCAGAACTGCTGCAGAAGCATCTCCATTTTGGAGTATGGAACACCTCTGTTAGCAGGGAAGGAACAACAGGCACTGGGTGCTGGCCACAGGAGTACTTAAAATTAGAATTTACCACTAGAACCAGGGTTCATGAAAAGTCAAGCAGCAGAAAACCATAGAACAAATGTCACCTGCAGTTGGAACCACAGCAAGCAGCAGATCTGCTCAACAGCTTTGCTTTCAGCAATGCATTTGATGCCAGTGAAGGGCATCTGATGCCTTTTGATCTATTTTGCTTTCACACCGCAACTGCAGAGCAGGCAAAAGCAGAGCTAGTTTTGGACACATGCCTGAGCAGAGAAGGAAGACTTCCCTGCACTTTCCATGACCCTCTCAATCTTTGGACTCCTCACCTCTGCTGACTCAGCACAGCAGTGAATGAACACTGTCAGGTAAAAGAAGGATTTGCACTCTCAAGGCCACAACAAAAGCAACCTTCATTTCACAACCTTAGCACACAGGCACACATCTGTCTAGCAATCCAGACTGGATTTGACACCATATCCTACAGGACACCACATTCTCCCAGAGGTGATGGTAGCCCTGCTCCTGGAGACATTCANCTCCTTGATCTTTAAAGGTCCCTCCAAACCCAATGCAATCTATGTTCATCTCACTACCAGCAGACCCCCAAGCCCCTCCAGAGTTATTAATGATCAAGGAAGTGCTAAACTTTGTGTTTTTAAACACTTTGGTCAGATACTGTATGACACTAGAGATGAGAGTGCATTCAACTGGTGCCAAGCTGCATCTTGTCCCTCTTTGCACCTCAAGGTGCATGACAGAGGCACACAGCACAGACTGGTTGTGTTTGCTGGCAGCAGTGCTGTGTAAAGCAAGTTCACAGCAGAGCTGCAGTGCTGGCAGTGCAGCCTTCCCCACAGAGAGGAGAGCAGAGGCAGGCTCAGATAAGCACACATCAGAAAGGAACAGGAGGTGTTTCCATCTCTGTTCTTTAAATGTGTTTGAAGCAGATGTAAATAGCCAGTGCTCTGAGAAGGGGAGAGCATCTCTCCCTCCTGTGACTAGACTGTTCAGCAGGCAGCCCTCCAGAGCACACTGGAACATCTTGAGCTTTCAGCCTGCTTCCTGCTGTGCTGTCTGCTTTGCTCCTGTTTGATCCTGTCCCCCTCAGGGCAGCACTCCGTCTCACTCCCCCTGAAAGCAACCTGCACACACTGAGCAGAAGGCTTAAGCCCAACAGTGCGAGCCAACAAGTACCATCTGCTGGGGAGCAAGAAGCATCCAGAGAGGAGCCTGGCTGAAGATTTGTCCTGATACTCAATAACAAGGTCTCATGCAACCCCCCAAGGCTCACAAACACAGAGTCAGAGGAAGGCAAGCATTTAACAGTAACAGGAGGGAAACTCAGGAGTATCTACTCTGCCCCGGTGAGACCCCATCTTGAGTACTGCCTTCAGTTCTGGGCTCCCCAGTTTCAGAAGGACAGGGATCTGCTGGAGAGAGTCCAAGGGAGGGCTATGAGGATGATGAGGGGACTGGAGCACTGCCTGGTGAGGAGAGGCTGAGGGACTTGGGGCTGCTTAGTCTGGAGAAGACTGAGAGGGGATTTAATCAATGTTTATAACTGTCTGAGGGCTGGGGGTCAGGAGGGGGGGACACAGGCTCTGCTCACTTGCTGCCTGGGATAGGAAAAGGAGCAATGGATGGAAGCTGCAGCACAGGAGGTTCCACTTCAACACAAGGGAGAACTTCTTTCCTGTAAGGATCCCAGAGCACTGGCACAGGCTGCCCAGTGGGGTTCTGGAGTCTCCTTCTCTGGAGCCTTTCAAGGCCTGTGTGGATGTGTTCCTGTGCGACCTGAGCTACATTGTCTGGTCCTGCTCTGGCAGGGAGGTTGGACTTGATCTCTTTGGATCCCTTCCAACCTCTGACATCCTGTGATCTAGATGCTCCAGTACACTGGGAGTCAGAGAAAAAATTATGTGTGAGAAGACTGTTCAATCCTTAAGGTTAGAAAAGACCTCCAAGATAATCAAGCCCAACCATTAACCCAACATCAGCATGCTCACTAAACCATGTCCCAGAGTTTCATGTCTACCTGTTTTCAAAACACCTCCAGGATGGTAACTCCATCACCTCCTGTTCCTTAGCCCAGCTCTTCTTTGAAACTAAAAGTCAACAACCTCTGTTAGCAGGACAACTCAACAGCAACTCTAGATTGGAAGTATTAACAAAGCTCTCAAATTCTCCAAGGGTGCTAAGGAAAAATAAATAACCTCACCCTCCAAACTCATCACAGAGGGTTTGCAGAGAGATACTTTAAAGGTCATTTTGCAGAGAGCTCAGTATTCCTTATGCCACACTACTGAAAATAACTGGCACATATTTAGGGTAATGGAAAAGACTTCTTCACAACACTGATGCCAAATGCTTCTGCTGCACTCCTGGTAACAGAGCTGCACCTTCCTGTGAGAACACAGCAAGCAGGTTTCAGCAAAATGGCTCAGACCCATAAGCTAATGAGGTCCTGATGCTGAACAGAAGAAAACATGCAGCAGACTATTGTTAGATTGTCACAGAATCCTGGAAAAACATTATCACAGGTTCCCAGATTGCATTGCTTGGAAGGGACCCTCGAGGGTCATCTTGTTCCATCCCCCTGCAGTGAGCAGGGACATCTTTAACTAGATCAGGCTGCTCAGGGCCCCATCAAGTTTGACCTTGAATGTCTCCAGAGATGGCATCTCCACCATCTCTGAGCAACCTGTTCCACTGTCTCACCACCCTCATAGTAAGGAATTGCTGTCTACAGCTACCTGAAGGGAGGTTGTAGCCAGGTGGTGTTGAGCTCTTCTGCCAGGCACCCAGCAACAGAACGAGGGGACACAGTCTCAAGTTGTGCCAGGGGAGGTCTAGGCTGGATGTTAGGAGGAAGTTGTTGACAGAGAGAGTGATTGGCATTGGAATGGGCTGCCCAGNTTGAACTGGAGGGATGGGGTCAAGCAGAGCTGGAGAACCTGTGTGTGTCTTCCCCTCCCAATGCAAACCCCCGGGCGGTGGAAAAGCAAGCGGCTCTGGGCATGGAAACACAGGCGGCTCCGGCCAGGCTGGCATCCCCCCTGCCCCAGAGCTCTGGGCAGCACTTCAAAGATGGCACCAGGCAGAAGCAGTGCCATCCTCGTTGGCAGGCTGATTGCAGTGGCATTTCCATCCCCTTGCTGCTTCTGCTGCACCTGCTGCTACCTTCCCCTGCGCTGTTTTGGCTGCTGCTGCTTTTTGCTGCTCTGCCTCTGCTTGGCCCCTTCCCCACCTTCCTTAAGGTTATTATATTTCTGTAGTAGTTTATTCTCCTTATACTGTTATATTTAAACTATGGAAAATACATTTTCATTTTTTCCTGGCTGTCCAAAAAACTCCATGTTGTAGTGAGTTTACTCTGCCAGGGGAGGGATCTGCCCTAACCCAGTACAATAGCTCAGTCCAAGATTAGAGGAAGACAGCAAAAATTGACTGTTCCAGTTTGTAACTCACTTTCACCAGTGATGCCCTGAGGCACCAACCTAAGTTATCTGTCCTTCAGTGCCAGGTACTGGGTATGTTCCTGCACACGAGGCTGCTACTCCCCAGATTCTCCAGTTACCTTCCCATGTGCACATCAGTTACCTTCCTGTGTGCTGGGCATCACAGCAAGACATTCCAGATCCCTTTGCCAGCCAGATAGCAGCAGTGAGTTTTTAGCAAATAATAGAGAAAGCTGAATAAACAGCACACCCCAGGGAGCACTTTCACTGTGGCCTTGCCTCTTTGCAGATACAACAGGTAGAGCACGTCCAGACTCATCTGAGATTGCTCACTGCTGCTCTCACAGCTTGTTTCAAATGGTTTATGGAGTTCAGAGAAGAGTCTGATGAGTAAGAAGCAGCCTACACACTGACAGTTCAATCAGAACAAGCTTTGTGTGGCACACACTTAGCAAGAGAGGCACCAGCAGCCTTCACTCCAGCCCAAATTCACACAGCATCGCAGCCTTCAGCCCAACTCATCTCAGCTGTGCTTGTTTTGTCCTGGTTTTGCAGCCAACGCAAATGTGACCAGCAGGGAGCTGTCGAATCTCCAATACTAAATTTATGGCACCACGAGATGAATCAAAATTAAGCTGGATCCAGGGTAAAACGATAAAAAAAAACACGACCAGTCCTACCTACACCTGCCTCAGGCACCTTCACCTGCTACAGAAACCCCTCAGTGTTCTCCTGGCAGGATTCGGAGGATGAACTACCTACCTCAGCAGGGCATGATTAGAGACTTTGAAGCTGCAAATGCTCGGTGAGTGCTGAAGGGGATCTTCCCATTCATCCTGATGGCATTCACTGCAGGGATCATTGCTAGAAACAAACAAGATGAGCATTGGTGTAGTGACACAGTTTGTAACAGAGTCTAAAGGGCTTTGCATCACCTGCCTGCTGTGGAAACAGCTCTGCCTGGGAACTGCAGTGGAGCTCAGTCCTGAGTTTTTAAATCTACAATTTTAAAATTCTTTTTATGTCACCTGGTTCATTACCTGACCTCCAAGGAACCTTGCTGCCAAAGATTGTTTTGTTTGGAAAAGACCCTTAAAGCCATTGAGTCCAACTGCTATCTAGCTCTGCCACCTCCACTGCTAACCCATGTCCCTCAACACCACATGGCCACTCACAAGCATGGAATCAGAATCAGTCAGGGCTGGAAGGGACCACAAGGATCAGCCAGTTCCAAACCCCCTGCCATGGGCAGGGACACCTCACACTAGATCAGGCTTTCCAGAGCCTCATCCAACCCAGCCTTAAACACCTACAGGTGGCTTCCACCACTTCCCTGGGCAACCCCTTCCCTTCCCTCTCACCACCCTCATGGTGAAGAACTTCTTCCTAACATCCAGTCTGAATCTACCCATTTCTAGCTTTGATCCATCCCCCCCCAAGTCCTATCACTACCTGACAGCCTAAAAGTCCCTCCTCAGCTTTCTTGTAGCACCCTTAAGATACTGGAAGGCCACAATAAGGTCACCTTGGAGCCTTCTCCTCTCCAGACAGAGCAGCCCCAATTCCCTCAGTCTCTCCTCATAGCAGAGCAGCTCCAACCCTCTGAGCATCCTCATGGCCCTTCTCTGGACACCTTCCAGCACATTCATAGCCCTCTTGTAATAGTGTCTCCAGAACTGGATACAGTATTCCAGGTGGGGTTCTCACCAGTGCAAAGCAGAAGCATTTAGATGTGTGTACTTTGCTACAAGAGATTATGCTCAGAGCAAGTCTTTGGGAAATCACTTGGTGGGGAAAAAAAATTCCTTCCACAAGAGGAGATTCTCAAACCATCCCAACCTGCCCTTCAGTTATCAGAAAAGCACTTTATGGAGGAAATGCAGCTAAACAAAGGCTTCAGCAGATGCAATGTGCAACACTTTAGCTAAACGAGGCTGCATGGTGCAGCTGAAAGTCACTTACAGCAGGAGTTCACCAGATGCCACAGAAAATGGGCTGCTGAGCCAAACCAGAGTTTGGGGCAGTATCCTAATTCTTGAGCACAGCCTATTGAAAGTCATCTCCACATGACAGGAAAGCTCCCCAGCAGATGGGAAGCTGGCACATTGCTGTGCTAGCTGCAGCCCAAGGATGACTGCCACGGAAAAAACTCTTGACAGTCCTGCACCAGCACAAGCAAATTAAATCCACAAACTGCAAGTATAATTAAAAGGGCTGGAGGGATTGGTTATCAAGGGAGAACTCCAAGGTGTATGTGGAAATGTTTAGGCTAACACATAGGAGTTGTGTGGCAACACTGAAATGCGAGGAGGAGGAGGAGTCTTGGGGAAAGAATAAACTTCTGGTGAAATCCACAAGGCTGTTTACTAAAGCTGCAGATACACTTAACTGAGATAATTAAAAGCTATCAGCAGACACGACATTGAAGGGAAAAAGAGATTATAGGCAACAATCTGGCAGCAGCAAAGATTAAGTGATCCAACATAAGTTTGCATAGCTAATTATAGGCTAGAATCATTAAGGCTGGAAAAACCCTCTAAGATCAAGCCCAAGCATAGACCTAACACTACCATGGCCATTAAACCATGTCCCCAAGTACCATGTCTACAGGTTTTAAACACCTTCAGGGATAGTGACTCCACATCTACCCTGGGAAGCCTGTTCTAATGTCTGACCACTCTTTCAGTAAAGAAATTTGTCCTAATAGCCAATCCAGACCTCCCTGGCACAGCTTGAGGCCACTTTCTCACGTCCTGTGGCTTGTTATATGTGAGAAGAAACCAACTCTCACCTCTCTACAACCTCCTTTCAGGGAGTTGTAGAAAGCAATGTAGTCTGCCCCCAGCCTCCTTTCCTCCAGAAAGAAAACATAATGATGAAGAAAGACAAACTGAAGAAATCCAGATAAAAGATTGGGACTCAATGATCTTAAAGGACTTTTCCAGCTGAAGCAATTCTATGAAAGTCAGCACTTAAGTGTTAAGAAATAGCCACAGCTTAGGAACTCCAACTCAGCTCATTGCAGGACTAAAAGGAATAGGCAGATAATTGAAATCTCACCTGCCCTGGCAGCACTATCATTGAATGCCGTTGGGAGCGTTTTTCATTAGCATTTTAATTATCAGCAACTAATTTGGAGCCCTCTTCAAACCTTTCTGAGCAGATCTGTGCAAAGAGCACCACATGAAAAGGCAAGGCTGGGTCAGAGTTTCTTTGGGTTTCCATCCCTAGCAATGGATCAGCTCATTTGCTGCCTTGGATGGGCAACAAGGCTCAGTTGCTCTTCTAATGTAATTTAGGAGGAGTTCTGTAAATCATAGAATGGCAAGGTTGGAAGGGATCTCAAGGATCATCTAGTTCCAACCCCCTGCCATAGGCAGGGACACCTCCCACTAGTAAAACTGCAAATGAAAAACCTAAAGGACACTGCAAATTCATTTGTGGTTGCTGCAGCAGCCTGAGTTCTGGACACTCGGAGGGAAGCACTAAGCACTAGAATCATAGAATGTCAGGGGCTGGAAGGGACCTTGAAAGCTCATCTGGTGCAGCCCCCCTGCCAGAGCAAGATCACCCAGAGCAGATCACACAGGAATGCATCCAGATGGTTCTTCAATATCTCCAGAGGGAGACTCCACAACCTCCCTGGGCAGCCTGTTCCAGTGCTCTGTCACCCTCACAGTGAAAAAAATTCCTCCTCAGGTTCACATGGAACCTCCTATGCCTCAACTTCCACCCATTGCCCCTTGTCCTGTCACTGGGCATCACCAAGAAGAGGCTGAAGGTGCCTGACAGTCAAGTTCAAACCTCAGCTATACCTTGACTAATACACTTCTCTGGGCTTTTTATTGCTATTTTAAAAAACAACAGATGACACTGATCCATCTTAGTGAAATACTACTAAGTTATGGGGGTTTGGGCTGCTTACAAGTGAACTGAGTATTAAATTCTTCCCTCCTCCTTATTTTGTTCTTTTATTAATAGATAGGATCACAGAATTAACCAGGTTGGAAAAGACCTCTAAGATCATAGAGTCCAACCTATCACCCAACACCTTCTAATTAACTAACCCATGTTACTAAGTGCCTCATCCAGCTTCTCTTTAAACCCCTCCAGGGATGGGGACTCCACCACCTCCCCAGGCAGCCCATTCCAATGCCAATCACTCTTGCTGTGAAGAACTTCTTCCTAACATCCAGCCAGAGCCTGCCCCGGTGCAGCTTGAGGCTGTGTCCTCTTGTTCTGTCTCTGGTTGCCTGAGAGAAGAGCCCAACCCCCACCTCACTGCAACCTCCTTTCAGGTAGCTGTAGAGAGCAATGAGGTCTGCCCTGAGCCTCCTCTTCTCCAGGCTGAACCACCCTAGCTCCCTTAGATTCTCTTCACAGGGCTGTGCTCCAGCCCCCTCACCAGCCTTGGTGCCCTTCTCTGGACACGTTCAAGCACCTCAACATCTTCCTTAAATTGAGGGGCCCAGATCTCATAAGCTGGGAGAAAGCTACAACACTGGTGCCAAAGTTCTCTTCTCAGTCTCTTTGGAAGCTGGGAGAACTACTGGCACTAGCCCAGGAGAAGCAACAAAGAAGAGCCCAAGTTTGGATAGCAGCTGGACTTGCAAACTGAAGAGCACTGCAAAGTAAACCAAAGCCCAAGCAGAATGATGATTGGCAGAGATGTGATGTCTCTAGAGCTGAAAATGAAAACTCTATGAATAATTAGCCACCTCTGACCCAGGAAAACATTGACTCCTTTCACAGCACAAAACTGATTGCAGATGGTATTGGGGAGGAGGATGAAGCTATTCACTCTGCTTTCCCCTCATCAGAAAAATTCATTTCCTCTCTGCTGTTGAGCAATGAACTAGACCCGATTGGATCTGCTGGAGTGACTTCACACAGAGGATTTGGAATGAAGAATTAAAGAGCCCATGGGGTGATGCTGAAGGTAATCCTATTAAAACAGTGGGCTGGAGGGGAAAATGGACATGTAGCTCCTACTTTAATACTGAATTAAAATTAGTCTCTTGAAGGGACAAGATTATTTGGACATTTCCTTGAAACCCTAATGTCATGGTTGCTGAATGGGATGCTGGGGGCCAGTGCACAACCAAGGATAGTTCTCATTCCTTCTGCTCCTCCTGCTTGTTCCCACTACTGCTCACTTCACAGAATCACAGAGTTAACCAGGTGGGAAAAGACCTCTAGGACCATCGAGTCCAATCTATCCCCTATCACCTTCTAAGTGCCACATCCAGCCTCCTATTAAACACCTCCAGGGATGGGGACTCCACCACCTCCCCAGGCTGCCCATTCCAATGCCAATCCCTCGCGCTGGGAAGAACTTCTTCCTAACATCCAGCCTGAACCTGCCCTGGCACAGTTTGAGGCTATGTCCTCTTGTTCTGTCCCTGGGGGGTTAGGAGAAGAGCCCAACCTCCACCTGTCTACAGCCTCGTTTCAGGTAGCTGTAGACAGCAACGAGGTCTCCCCTCAGCCTCCTCTTCTGCAGGCTGAACCACTCCAGCTCCCTCAGCCTCTCCCCAGCCTTCCAGCCTCACCACTTCTGCACTGCTGGCTGCTTCCTGCCTGCCAACTCCACTGCTTTCCCTCCACCCCTGCCAGCCCTCTCTCCATCTGACTCACATTCTTGCTTAGTGCTAGCTCTTCTCCAGCCTTGTCTGCTGGTGGGTCTCACCTTCAGAGATGAGAGCTTCATTTTGGCCTCTCAGCACCCCCTGGCCCCTGTAATAAATACCCTATAGCATGAACTCCAAGGGAGAGAGAGAAAACAAAGACACATGCTTACAGCAGACTGAGAAACCTGTCTCCTGTGTGCAAATGTAAATGTTTTCCCTTTCCTCCCACACCTTATCCTTTAAGAAAAGCCAAAATTTCCTTAATGAAGTTGACAAATCCAGACAACCCCAGTAAGCATGAAAATTTTCTTCTCCAGACACAGATAACTGCCTTCAGAGCCATGGATGTTGCAGAATCAGAGATTAACAGAACAGTTTGTGTTGGAAGGGATTTTTCAGGGACATCCAATCCAAGCCCCTGCAGTGAGCAGGGACATCTTTAACCTAAGCAGGTTGCTCAATGCCCAAAACAACCTGAGCTGCACTGTTTGCAAGGATGGGGACATCTACCACCTCTCTGAGCAACGTGGGCCAGCGTCTCACCACCCTCAATGTCAAAAAGTTCTTCCTTCTCTCTGATCTGAATCTCCTTCTTTTCATTTCAAGCCATCACAACAGGCCCTGCTAAAAATACTGTCCCCAGCTTTCTTACCCATGTTGGCAGCCCAAGGTTTCTCTCAGTCTCTCCTTTTCCAGCAACACTTTGATGAGCCTCAGGTAAAGTGCAGCAAAGAACGTTGGTCATCAGCCCAAATCGGGAGACACAGACCCCTTAAGGCAACTCGACAGCATTTAAGGACACCAACCAGATTTACAGGAGAAAGCAGCTGGGGTCAAAACATCTGCACCTGCTTCACTACCAACCCTCTCCCACCTGCACGTGCTTAGCAGAGGTGATGATGATCAATCACATTTAATCACCTGCTGCTAGAGGAGGATCAGACCACACAGTGGGACCATGTTAATAGGTTGGAGATCCTCCTATCTGATGCCTAATTACAATGATTTCTAACACCAGAATTGCAGTTTTCTTTAGGAGCTGTGTCCCCTCCCTTCACAGATCAGGCAGGCAGCTCTGTCTTCCATGGCTTCTAGGCTTGCCATGAGCCCATCAGGGTCCCTGTTGCCTTCCGGTGGTCCTCAGGGCTTCCGCCAACCTCTGCCTCCACTGCTGCTTCACACAAATCAGTCTCTGTCACCAGTGACCAGGGTGGCCACATCTCTAGACAGCTCAGGGCTGGAAGCTATCAAAGATGCAGATTCTCCACCTTTGTGGGCACCTGTGCCAAAGCTGCCTCAGGAACTTCCTTCCCATGTCCAACACAGAATCTCTCAAACTGCAGTCTGTAGCTGATCCCCTCTCAGGCTGCTCTTCCCCAGCCTAACCAACCCCAGACCTCTCAGCCTTTCCCCCTCAAGGATGCTCCAGTCCCTTCAGCATCTTGGTGGCGTTCATTTGACTCTCTCCAGTAGTTCTGTCTCTCCTGAATTGGGGAGCCCAGAGCTGGACACAATACTCCAGGTGTTCCTGATCGATGCAAGTCCCACTGAGACTTGGGGGTCGGAGTTGGCACTTGAGGCAGCAGATCCATGGCAGAGCGGGACAGCGAGCCTGGAGTTCCGAGTATTGGGTGGGAAATGTTGCCATCTCCTGTCCAAAACAAAGCCAGCAAGGAAATAAAGAAGGATGCGGTCCCGGGTTCCAGTCAGGAGGCAGGCTGTGCGCTGCAAACGCTGGAGAGCTCATTTTTCACACCGGACAATACATGAAGTTAGAAGAGCCAAGAACTAAAGCCTTGTGCTCCAAGGAGAGGCCAAGGTCACCAGCAAGCCTCGCTCAGCAAGGATCTCCTCCAGACTGTCACCTTTGCTTCCTTTCTCCAAACCTTCTCTTTCAACAAAACCAAAAGGCAGGCAACAACCTGGTGAAAACCACACGAGCCTGCACCATCATGCTGCCAGCTGAAGAGCACATGGCTGGTGGGTCTACCTGCCAGGCTGCCTCAGCTGGAGAAGTTGTTTTCAGAGGCAGATGTGTGCATGCTGGGGGAGATGGCTGTGGGGGAGGCTGAGATGTTTCCAGACTAGGAAAGGAGGCTGGGGATGGTCACCCAGGGAGAGTTTTCCTGTTGGATAGAAGGAGGTGAGATGGGACAGAGCTGCTGCCACCTCCATCTCTCGTGTGGCCATCACCGATGCGGAGATGCTTGCTGAAAGCTGCTGTGATGGCCGAGCGGTGAAGGCGTTGGACTTGAAATCNAGTGCAGCATGCCCACCCCATACAGTGGGTCCATCCCACACAACTGGTTCCCCTACTCCTTGCATCCCACCACAGGCTTCTGGTTGCCCTCCACCTCAGGTACTTTTTTGCTAGGAGGTGCAACCTGATGGCAGTGGAGGGACAGAGGCTGCTACCACACAACAAAATTCACGCATCCCTGCCCCAGCCCCAGGCACTGGGTATGGGGGCTCCCAGACCCCACAAGCTGCTTGAGGGCAGTGCAACCACCCAGTAAAAGACTGGGACCTGCAGTGACTACAGAACCCCCTTCCCTGGCTGGGAATCGAACCCAGGCCGTGGCAGTGAGAGTGCCAAATCCTAACCACTAGACCACCAGGGATGAGATGGTGGTGGTGATGGACCTGTTTGGTGGCCATCAACCAAACCCTGAAGGGACGGAAGTACTTGGGCCCCACAGCCCACGGAAAAGATCAGATGGGATGGATGCCACAGCCTTTCTGGGGGACTTTGCAGGGATGCCTCCTCCTTTCTGAGAGCTGTGCCATTGGGAGGATCTTCTGAGCAAGAGGGTCCCCACCTCTACCAGTGACACAGAGGATGATGGCCAGGGGGTGACCAGTGCATAAGCAGAGCCTCACTCATGCAACTGAGCAGGCAGGAGAAAGCACTGCTGGGCTCCTTAGCAGATGGATGAGTTGTGAGCGAGATGGAGATGAACGAAAGGCCTCAAAGGACATTTCCCACAGAAGACAGCAGAGGTCTCAGTGCTCCTTTGGATGCTCTTGTGTGGTTGGGAGGAAATGGGTAGAAGGAAAAACTTGCAGGGTCAGAGACAGGGGAAACCTCTTTGTGGTTTGTCTTGTCTCATGCTGCTCCCTAAAGCCACCACTGCAGCTGCCCTCCCCATCGTTTGGGCTTGGTCAGCCTGGAGAAGAGANTTTCCCTGCGCAGGTTCAAGTCCTGCTCACAGCGGGAGCTTTTGTTGGCAGCCCCTGCCCTCCTGTCCCTGGCGCTGGCAGAGGGGCACAGGGCCTGGTATGCCTCATCCGGGGACCCTGCATGCCCGCCCTGACCTCCTGGGGCCCCCTTAACTTTAGGAGAGGGACAAGACAATATCCAAGGGAGCAACCCTGCACCTCTTCTTATCACCAGAAGAAATCCTGTGATAGCATGCCCACCCCAAACACATGCCCACCCCACACGCCATGCCCACCCCACACACCNTGAGATGGTGGTGGTGATGGACCTGTTTGGTGGCCATCAACCAAACCCTGAAGGGACGGAAGTACTTGGGCCCCACAGCCCACGGAAAAGATCAGATGGGATGGATGCCACAGCCTTTCTGGGGGACTTTGCAGGGATGCCTCCTCCTTTCTGAGAGCTGTGCCATTGGGAGGATCTTCTGAGCAAGAGGGTCCCCACCTCTACCAGTGACACAGAGGATGATGGCCAGGGGGTGACCAGTGCATAAGCAGAGCCTCACTCATGCAACTGAGCAGGCAGGAGAAAGCACTGCTGGGCTCCTTAGCAGATGGATGAGTTGTGAGCGAGATGGAGATGAACGAAAGGCCTCAAAGGACATTTCCCACAGAAGACAGCAGAGGTCTCAGTGCTCCTTTGGATGCTCTTGTGTGGTTGGGAGGAAATGGGTAGAAGGAAAAACTTGCAGGGTCAGAGACAGGGGAAACCTCTTTGTGGTTTGTCTTGTCTCATGCTGCTCCCTAAAGCCACCACTGCAGCTGCCCTCCCCATCGTTTGGGCTTGGTCAGCCTGGAGAAGAGAAGGCTGTAAGGGCAGAACTTGTTGCAGCCTTCCAGTACTTAAAGAGGGGCTATAAGAAAGCTGGGGACAATACTTTTAACAAACTCTGTTGTGACAGGATGAGGTTGCTTTAAAATAAGGGAAAGGAGATTCAGACTGAGGAGAAAGAAGAAATGTTTGAGATGGAGGGCAGTGAGACACTGGCCCAGGTTGCCCAGAGAAGTGGTAGATGCCCCATCCCTGGTAACATTCCAGCTCAGGTTGTTTGGGGCAACCTGCTCCAGTTCAAAATATCCCTGCTGACTGCAAGGGGGGGACTAGATGACCTTTAAAGGTCCCTTCCAACCCAGACCACTCTGTGGTCTGAAGCCAAACCCCAGCACGCTCCCCATGGTTCCCCCTGCGGCCCCTCCAATGATCTGGGGTCACAGTGAGACATCTTGCATCCAGCTCCCCTGTCCCTGTGATGCCTCAATGTCTCCCCAGGTTTCTCTGCAATGCCTGGTGAATCCCAGCCACTGATTGCTGCCTTTGCCATCACTTTTCTCTGAGGAGCTGCAGTGAGCAGGAGAGGGCAAAGGAAGGCAGTGAGCAGCTTTGCACGAGTGCAGAGCAGGAAGAGGAGCCGAGCAGAGGCGACCTGGAGCAAGGATGGAGCCACGATGAAAGGTCTGGCATCTTTTCAACTCTCTGACTTCTCTGCTGTGATGGTCAGGGCTGCAGAGCACACCTCCAAATGCCTGCACAGAGCCAAGCCCAGCGAGTGAGGAGCAAGGGCTGGGCTGTGCAGTGCTCACTGGGGATTATGCCATTCCTTGGGACGGGGGCAGAGGAGCTGTGCTGGGCTGAGGCACAGCCACCCTCTGCTCTCAGAGGGCCATGCAGATGTCATGGTTTGGGTTGCCTCTCCAGGTTCTAGGAGAGTGTCAGCTCCAGCAGCCTTGTGGCTGGGGCAATGTCATCTCTCTCTGGTTTCTTAGATCTCTGTCTGCTCCTGTCAGATATTTTGTCACAGACAGTAACAGTTCCTTCCTCTGCCAGTAGATCTGAGCACCCCAGAACAGGTTCAGCTGCACATTCCACCGTAGGACAGTCTCTGTCTGGGCTGGCAGAGGAAGGGGACATGAGTCACTGTCACCCCACCATAGACCACAAGGAAACCATGTTGGAGCATCTTGGAGCCCAGGAGTGTGAGGAGCCTTGTGGTAAGCAGGTGGTGGGGGTGTAAAAACTTATTTTCTACAGGCACTGCTCCTTCAGACGAGAAGTCCCTGCCCCAACAACAGCTTTGGGGCAGCAGGGACAGGTCAAGGCTTGATACAAAATGTAAATGCTGTTGGAGAAAGGAGACAGGGCTGAGTCATCACCTTGGTGGATCTGGGGCACGAGCAACAGACACAGAAATCAGCCAGAACAGCAGGTTGCTGCCATGCTGGAATGCACATGATGTGGGACCAGCAATAAATAATCCCTCTCCCCATCCCCAAGATAGAGGGATGTCCCTTGCCAAATTCCAGGTGAGATTTTGTCCCTTGCCAAGCCTGAGCACCTGCTAGCACATTGCTGCATTGCTCCAAAACCCCACCACTGTGTGTTTGTCACCATGTGGTATCAATCACTTGGTTCATCTCCAGGTCCTTCACGTGTCCCCCAGGACACCAACATCCCCAGTTCCATGAACATGGCTCCTGGCAGGATGAGTTGGGAAGGCAATGAACTCCTGCCTATCCCAGCAGGGTCCCTGGCACAGCCCATGGGGATCCTTCTGCACCACTGGTCCCATTGATGGGGAGATTACAGTGACAGGACATTGTGGGGAGACAGCCCAAATACACCCAGGCAGAAGGAGGGGTTGAGGAAGGAGATTGGGAGCAGAGCAGCACTGCCCTGTGGTCCCCACTGCATTACCAGAGCCATGGGGCAGAGAAGAAATTCCAGGGAGTTGAGCTCGTGGTGCCTCGTGAGTGGCAGCTGGGAGCTGGGCACGAAAATACCCAGAGAAACCACAGGCTGTGAGCTGGCAAATCTGGTGCCTGTTGCTGAGAAGAGGGAGGTGGAAAAGGGAACTGCTCCCTGGAGCATCCTGGAGAGCCCATCACCTCGTGCCAAGAGCAGTGCCAGGGAGCTCTAAGTGGGACCACATCATGAGCCCCATGACTGTGGCTGTGCACAAGGGGCTGGGGGTACACATTTGCATCTGAGCTGGTCCTTCTCCAGTGCCCACACAGGGGAACCTCCTGCTCCACCTTCTGCATCCCATCTTGGACACAACCTGCTTTGGCACTGGTGTGTGCCCTGTGTGTCTGAGAGAAGAGGGTGTTTGTAGAGTCAGGCCACTGAGTTGGGCTCTCAGGCAGGCACTCCCCTTACTGGCAGATGCTGGGGTGTGTTAGGAAGGGTCTGGATCCTGAGCTCCATACTGGAAGCACAACACTGAGGATTTTGTGGTTTATGGTACCAAGACTGCCAGCCCAAATCTATAACTAGTCTCCAGGGTGCCAACCACCCTTGCTGCCTGCACTTGCTCAGACTGTGCCTACTGGCCATGCTGCCCACGCCGACCTCCTGCACCCACCTTGGGCATATCAGACCCACCATGGGATCAAGGACCACCTGGCTAGACCTGTGCTGTCTCCAAGCTGTTTTGAGGGCTGAGCACCTTCGTCCTCAAGGCTTGGGTCTTTAAAAAGGAGACTGAGTTGAGGCCCTGCTGGTCCTTCAGTGAGGATGCTGAGGTGGGTTTGGAGAGTACTGCAGTCATGGTGGTGAATCTAAGTGTGAATGTGCTGCTCAAGGGTGATTTCACATCCTGTCTTGATCAGTGCAGTGCTCCTGCCTGTACTGATCTGCTCAGACTTGCCTCACCTCACACCAAGGCTGTTCTGGTATCTCCTAGCCCTGCTGCTTCCTTTTTTTGTTTCAGCATCTCTGAGGCAGAGGTTCTGTGACATCAGCTCCAACTGGCAGAGCTGCCCACAGCCCCTATAAAAGGGCTTGAGACTGCACCTCCCAGCAGACACAGGAATCTGCTCTGCTCCTGCCTCCACCCTTGCAGCTCATCTCTGCCCACGATGAAGGTCTCCACAGTGTGCCTCTCCATCGTCCTCATTGCCCTCTTTTCCCTGACCTCTGCTGCTCCAAGTGAGTACAGAATCTCTCTCTGCTCTCTCTTTTGCTCTGCCTAGAAGTAATTCTGGAGCACAACTGGAAGAAGTTAGCTGCAGAGGTTGGAAACCTCTTCTCCTGCTTTCTTGGTTCTGCTGGAGAGCATCCAGCACAGGGCTACAAGGATGCTGAGGGGACTGGAGCACTGCCTGGTGAGGAGAGGCTGAGGCACCTGGGGCTGCTTAGTCTGGAGAAGAGAAGACTGAGAGGGGATTTGATAGATGTTTATAAATATCTGAGGGCTGAGGGTCAGGAGTGGGGGGGACAGGCTCTGCTCACTTGCTGCCTGGGATAGGACAAGGAGCAATGGATGGAAGCTGCAGCACAGGAGGTTCCACCTCAACACAAGGAGGAATTTCTTTACTGTAAGGATCCCAGAGCACTGGCACAGGCTGCCCACAGAGGTTGTGGAGTCTCCTTCTCTGGAGCCTTTCAAGGCCTGTGTGGATGTGTTCCCGTGTGACCTGAGCTAATTGTCTGGTCCTGCTCTGGCAGGGGGGTTGGAGTCGATGATCTCTTTGGGTCTCTTCCAACCCCTGACACCCTGTGAGCCTGTGATCCCTGGGGCTGGCCTTGCTTTCTAGCATCCTGTTAGGGGTGAATGTTACTGATAAGCATTGAAGCTTTGTCTCCCCTGATTTTGTTGCTGGGCTTTAGGAGTGCTCCCAGTGACCAGGGGGATTTTTGTCATTGGAGGTGACGACAAAACGTTGAACAAACCATCCCAGAAATGACTGTAACTGAACCTCGGTGTTCACAGCAAGTTCTTGCTGGCGTTCTGGAGAAGCATGAAGAGAGCTCCACAGGGCATAAAGGGGATGGTTGCCCATGCTCTTGGCTGGGGAATGTGCAGTTTACTGAGTGACACTCATGCTGCTTTCTTAATCTCTTCCAGTTGGGGCTGACACAACTGTGTGCTGCTTCGGCTACACCAACCAAAAGCTGCCCCAGAGTCATGTGAAGGAGTATTTCTACACCAGCAGCAGGTGCTCAGAGCCAGCAGTTGTGTAAGTACCAGCTCCTGCTCAGGGTTCTGAGGAAAGGCTCTGCCAGCCTTTGGGCTCTTTGCTTTGTGTCCAGCTGGGCAAACTGCTTGATGGTGTGAGGAATCACACCTGGAGTAAGGGATGGGAGCAGCTAACATGGGAGCAGCTACCCTGTGCAGCATGTGAACACTCTTCCTCCTCAGCTGAGAAAGAAGTGGGCTCCTTGGGCTCCTTGATCCATCCTGGTGCTGGGAATAAGGTGTGGGACAGGAGCCCCCCATGTAGCCAGCAGGACCTCCTAGTGATGACAAGCCCAATGCACATGAGGTCCCACCTGCAAGACTTGCACCAGACATGCCAGCTGCCCACACACTGCTTCCAGCCTGCCCACCACACTGTGGGCATCTGAGCATAGGGAGGTTCTCCCAGGGGACCTTCTTCTCTCCTTTCCCTCTGGGTTTTAGCAGGCTTTGCAGCACCCTGATGCTTGGGGGTTCATGGGGTGGGAGCTTGGAGGGTAGATTACCCCCGTGGGAGCTAGCCCTGCTCACAGGGCTCTGTGTACCCAGAAAGCGACCCACGGCCCTCGTGTCCCTTTCCTCCTCTGAGGCTGTAACCCCTCCCTGCTTGACTTGACAGGTTTGTCACCAGGAAGGACCGGCAGGTCTGTGCCAACCCCAGTGCCAGGTGGGTGAAGGAATATGTGAACGCCCTGGAGCTCCAGTGAGTGCTGGCAGCTGAGAGGTCTCTGCCCCGGAGAAGCCCTCCAAGATCATCCAACAGAGTCTTGGCACAGACCTAGAAATCCTGCTGCTGAGCCCCAGGACCTTCTGAGTCACCCGATGAGCCCTGAAGTTCCTTCTGCCTTGCAATGGTGTCATTTAGCCATGACCTCTTGGCCACCCTTAGGGGCAGCTGTGATGCTGGGGTCCTCCTGGTCTCATAGCACTGTGTCCACGTAGCCTGCTGTGTGACGTGTGGCTAAACTCTGCCTTCCTTGTGCCTTCACTGCTGCAATGGGAGGTGGATTTTATCTCCAGTGGTCTGTGGAAATGAGATATGAGAGCTCTTATGTAAACCCAGGCTGCTCAGTTCTGCCATGGGAGAGTTGATGGTGCAAGATCTGCCTCCGTAGTGGAGGAAGTGGTTTGCTGGTTACTTCTAGGATGCTCATTGTGGAACCACATTCTCACCTTGCTCTCAAAATGCTATCTCTTGCTGATGCCAAAGAATAAATATTTTTTTTCCTCTCTGTGTCAGCTCTGGAAAAGGTGTTCTCCTCCTACCTGGGAAAACAGGGCTGGTAGAATCCCACTAGAACCAGGGGAAGAACTCCAACTTCCCAGATGGAAGTGCCTCAGCCTCCTTAGCCCTTAAACACTTCCCTTCTGCATTGCCTCCCTGCTCCCAGCACCACAGCAGCAGCCCCATCACAAGTCCAACAAACCCCAGGGCTCTTCCCTGGAAGGCAGACCTCTCCCTAGCCCTTTTCTCCCATCTTAGCAGCAGCCAAGGCCAGGAGCTGGTAGGGCTGGACCCACAGGATTTGTCACGGCAGGTTTGGCAAAGGGATGCCATCCCTGGAGACATTCAAGGTCAGGCTTGATGGGGCTCTGAGCAACCTGCTCTAGTTGGGATGATCCTGCACACTGCAGGGGGTTGGAGTAGATGACCTTTAAAGGTCCCTTCCAACACAAACTATTCTGTGATTCTACACCTGGAATCACAGGCTGGAGGTGCAGCAGTGTCCCTGAAGTGAGCTCAAAGGAGAGTGGCTCAGGGACTGGCCAGCCAGGACCATGTCCCCAGCACAGGCTCCTGTGTGGCACCAGCCTGAGCTGTGCTTGGCTCTGGGGACCTTCTGTTAGTGCTTCACTGCAAAAGACCAGCACCAGTTCTCTGCTCTTCCCCAGCTGCTCTGGGAAGGAAACCTGAGTGCGTTTTTAAAAACCACATGAGATCTTTGCACCAAGCAAACCCAGCAGAAGCACTTCAGCAGCCTGTGGGCTGCATTTCAAAGCAGCTGATGGCTCTGTGGGGAGAGAATGAAACTGCTGGGTCTGACCTCCCAGCCACTGAAGCTCTGCAGAGCAAGACAGGACCTTTGCTCTCCTGGTTGTCTCCATCAGAGCTGTCTGAAGCAAGAGCTCAGAAGCTTTTTTATCACCCCTTAAATAAGATTATCACAGTATCACCAAGGTTGGAAGAGACCTCAAAGATCATCAAGTCCTCACCTGACAGCTTGCACATGTCAAATCTTCACCTCCCAGGACCTTTTGGCTCACTAAGTGAGCTACTCATCACCCCTGGGAGTAATTTCTCAGGGCCCTTCATTGCTAGCAACAAATGATCCCCCATAATTAGGAGCAAGCAAAGCAGTGTGACTGTGAGAACCACATTGTTACAGTCTTCATAAAACCCCCTCAAGCCCATTGGTGCCACAGCAGTTTGCCAATGCTCAGGTTGCCTCCTGGTCTCCCCTTGCTCATCATCACCTCTCCACAGGTCTCCCTGTTCATTAACCACCATTTCCTATTGTAGTTCCTTATGAACTGCATCAAAACCTTTACTTGTGGTAGAGGTCAGTGCCATAGCTCTCACTCACCAGTCCTGAGGCTCTTCACAGCCTGGGTGTGAAATCTGCCTGCACCAGTCCAGGGAGTGGGTGCAGAAACCTCCCAGAGCCCAAGTGCACAGGGGAGACTCTCAGCAACCAGGACGAGGGTCCCCAGAGAGGAGGTGGCCATCAGGCCAAGGTCAGCAAGGGGACTTTGCAGCCCTGAGAGATCCCACTCTGCCAGACAGCTGGCAGTGTATCCTCCCAGTGACAGCAGGCAGCAGAGGGAGCTTCAAGAAGTCTGTGCACCAAGAGCTGCTGCCTCAGACTGGACTGGTTTTGCCCCTGTATCCTTAGGGGGCACCTCTCTGTGTGCTGCCCAGATGCTGAGGGGTAGAGGGAGGCCCAAGGGTCGCAGGGATGGAGGAGCTGGGTGGGAAGGGGAAGCCTGTGCCTCAGGGAGGAAGTCCATCAATATGCAAGTTCATTGATGGAGACAAGCATTGCAGCAGAGGGCTTGATTCCTTGCAGACACAGTGAAAACAGTTCTACAGAACAGGGGTAGAAACTGCTAATTAACAGCACACCTAAAATGCTCCTTCCCTCAAAGTGGAGGAGAGATGCCCCAGAGTAGCTCCCAAAGGAGCCTAAAGGCTCTGCATGCTAGGCAGGGATCTCAGCAGCGGGGGAGAGGTACAAGGTTCTGGTTTGCATCCCTGCAAAGCACCTCTGGTCCAGCCCAGTGGAACAGGAGGCTGGGGGAGATCCTGGGGCACAGCCTAGCCATGAAGGGAAGCAGTGAAGGGTTAAAATATCAGCCAGTTCTTCCTGAGCATGAGAATCACCAAGCAGTGCTCATGCTGGCTGCCTTTCACACAGGGGCTCCTCCAGCACTTCACAGGAAGCTCTGAGGCGTTGCTGTCCCTCACAGAGGGGGGCACTGCATGCTGCACCCCACAGCACACCAGGAGCAGCCTCTCACCCTGCCTCTGCTGGGCTGATTCCAGCCTCACCATGGGCAGGTCCTCCTCAGCCATCTCCTTGCAGCTGGAAAGCATCTCCCTTTGCCAGGTCTCTTTTTGTGGGGAGTCTGGGGTAGCCTGGAACCCCTCAAACCACAACACTGCCAATCCCAGACAATGCCCCAATGAGTCCCAGTCTTGGTTCTGAGAGAGAGAGAAAGATTTGAGGGGCTGAATCAAAGGCTTCCTGTGTGGGCAAGAGCCTGTGCCCACCAACATCTGCCTGCTGGCAGCTGCTGGTGGCACAGAAGTAGTCCTCCATGTGCTTCCTGGAAAGCTTCTCCCGAGAGCAGCACACAGCTGTGTCAGGGACATCTGGAAGACATTTAGGGGGCAGGAATGAATCCACAGGACCAGGAGAGGACACAATATGGATGTGTACAACAAGCAGAGAAGAAGCACTCCTAGCAGGTCATGCTGAAGACCAAGGAGTCAGGTCATGCCTGTTCCTCAGGCATTATAAGTCACCATTATGAGCTCCTCTTCCTCAGGGAAATGGAAAACCAACCCAAAGACAGCTTCAGCTGGAGCAGAGGGCAGCAACAAGGGGAGCAACAAGGTTGAACCAGAGACAGTTGTGCTGTGTCAGGAGCTAAGTAGACACACAGCCCATGCTTGTGCTTGGCACTGCTCTACCCAGCCCCCAATTCTCACAGGGAAGCACTAGAGATGGGATGTATACATGGGTGGGTCTAGGAGAAAGGCTTCTGGAGTGCTGTGAAGCTGCCAGAACATGGCCAGCACAAGTTAGAAAGAACTCAAAGAGGCTGAGTCATGAGGCCAAGCTCAAACCAAAGGGGACAGCCACATGGGTCATGAGCCCAAGAGAGAATTGGGCTGCCAGCTGCTTTGCCCCTGGCACCATGAGGGTCTTCTGACCTTCTGGGTGCATTGTGCCAGCCCCGTGGGCCAATGTGGACAACCAGGCAGGCATGGGAGCCCCAGGCTGTGCTGCCACCTTCCCCCTGCCCTCATGGTGCCTGGCTCATGCCAGGGAAGATGAGTCTGGGATGGAAGGGAGCAAGGCTCCTGAAGCAGAAATGGTTTGACTGCTGCTGCTGGAGTTTCACTAAGGAAACTGAAAAGAGAAAGGCTGGAGAGGGAAATTCCCATGAGTGCCTGCCCTGGCTCCTGGCCAGGGACTGTCCAGAAAACAGTCAGCTGCAGTGCTGAGTCCTCCTGCCCCTCCAGCCTGCCCTCTGCACCCTGGGCCTGGGGCAGACCTCAGACTTCCCCCCAGCCTCCCCTCTCATCACGACATCCATCATCCATCCCCTTGCAGTATGCAAAGCCCCAGATCAGGACTATTTTGGGTTTCTAAAGTTCCTCTGCAGCACCAAACTCATCTTCTCAGCACAAAAGTGTGCAGCAGACATGGGGGACTTGGGATGGCCTTAGGGTAGAGAAGATCCCCAAGATTCTCTTCTTGTGCTCCTCACCTGCCCGCCTGCAGGCAGCAGCTCCTGTCCATCCACCCCACCATGTGTTGGCCTTTCTGTTTCTATGTTTCACAGCACTGTGGGGAAGCTCTGCACCTCTGCAGGCTTTTGCCCCTCCCTGGTGATGATAAAGCCTGGCCTTAGAGTGGGACAAGATTTTGGCCCACCTTGTCTCTGCTTAGAGCTGACCCTCTCTGCTAGGACCCTGCTGTGCCAGGGGAGCATGGGGACCCTGCTGGGATTGAGTGAGAGCCTGTGCCAAATCATTCTCCTAGCAGTGCAGGAGCCATCCCCACGAAGCTGGAGAGGATTCCTCCATCAGCATCAGCACCATCTCCTAGGACATAGCATGGTCCTTGGGCTGAATCTGCCCTTCTTTGGGATGCTGCCCCATGGGTGCCCCATCAGCACTCCTGCCTGCTGCCAGCATTCCAGTCTAGAAAACACAGGACTAGAAGGAAATCACAAGACCATGAGAAGGTGCTTTCCCAGCCTTGGGATTCCCAGATCTGATCCATAGCTGCAGGGGAAAAGTAAAACAAACAATCAGAAGAAGGAGATTAGTGAGTAAGGAGGAATCCCATCTGGAGCAGGAGGGCCACGAGGCCAGGCCAGCGCTGGGGGACAATGTGAGATGGTTTGGGAGCTACCTGCCCNTTTTCTCAGCCTAGAATCTAATTTTCCTCATTAAAATATTCCAGTTAGCCTCAAACCAGCACACAATGCTGTTGGGAGCATTTCTTCTCAGCACACAGAAGCAGAGGAGTTCTGAGCAGAACTGCAGAGGCCACTCTGTGCCCAGCACTGTGCTTCTACCCTTAGGACCTGGTCCCTTCCCTTCATGTTGCCATGCAAAGCTGCATCGTGGGAATGGCTGCAGCAGGTCTGCTGGTGGCTGTTCTGCCTTTGCAGCACAGCTGAACCCTCCTCTTTGTTCTACAGGTGGGAAAGTGAGGAGCAATCCCCACTGGGGCGGTCAGAAAGAAAGCTGAGGTCCCTTCCCCACTCTGGGTAGCACTGCCAGGCTTGGCAGGACTCAGCTGTACATGGGGGCTGGTGGGCAGAGAGGTGGTGGTGCCTTGGAGGGACAGACATGGTGAGCAGAGCTGCTGTGGGGCTGCTGGCAGCATGCATTTGTATCACAGTATCACAGTATCACAGTATAGCAAGGTTGGAAGAGACCTCAAAGATCATCAAGTCCAACCCATTACCACAGACCTCAAGACCAGACCATGGCACCAAGTGCCACGTCCAAACC
>WBNM01014040.1:119733-132322 GCA_013399055.1 Ramphastos sulfuratus
CCCCTTCAGATCCTGGAAGGCTACGCTCTCCTGGAAGCCTTCTCTTCTCCAGGCTGCAGAGCCCCAACTCTCTCAGCCTGAGAGAATCACCCACTGCACAGCCAGCATGGCCAGGGGGCAGCTGGAGTGCAACATGTGGGGCTGGGAGAAGCGAGCACCTGGGATGTGCCTGGAGCGTGTGAACTCAGAGGTCATTTCCACCCTAAATGATTCCATGTATGAAGAGCATGAAGAGCATCTTCATGTATGTAAAAGCCCCATATGTGCAGCCCATAATAGCCACAGACAAGGCTAATTCTGCAGAGGATGTGGTAGCTGAGGGGGGATGTGGTGGGGGCATGAAGTGGTGGAGGATGTTGCTGTGTCTGTGGTGTGGAAACTTTGTGGGTTTGCCCCAGTCGTGCACCCATCATCAGGTGTCATAGACAGGCTCAGGCTGAGGTCCTGCCCCAGTGCTGCCAAACAGCAGGCAGAGCCACCAAGAAAAGGGAGGGAAAAAGCAGAGGTTTTCTCCACATTCTTTATTCTCCAGAATGATGGTTTCACACATGTAAGCCAGGGCCACCCAGCATCCAATGCTGAGACTCCCATAAACAGCATCCGCAGAAGGCAGCACTGCCTATTTTATACAAGACTTCCAAAATAATTTAAATCACTATAAGAACAACAGAGGTGCTGAGCCATGGACCTCCCCAAGCCACAGGTGGGGGTGCCAGGGCAGAGAGATGAGGTTGCAGAGTGGTCTGTGCAAGGCAAGGGCAAGCAGCAGCACCTCGGCACGAGGCGCCTCATGGTGTCCTTCCAGCGGCCCCATGGAGCTGTCTGCAGATGGGTTGGGCTCACACAGCTCCTCTTGCCCCAGTGTCCTGCTCCATGCAGGAGCTCAGGATGACCTGACAGCAGCTGCAGTTGTCATCCTGTTTTGCTCACTTCTGCTTCACTTTCTCCAGGTAGCTTCGAACCCAGCTGTCATTGGGATTGGCACAGACCTGGAGGCCTTTCTTTGTGATGAACCTGTGGCACAGGGATGAGACAACATCAGCTCTCTGCTCACATCCCAGGAGGAGTCTGGAACATTGCAATAAGCTCTCCTCATGCCCTAAGCTGATGCTAAACCTAGCAGCCAATTCTGGTTCTCTCCACTCACATCCCTTTTCCCACACTGTCTCCTTGACTGCTGCTGGAACCTGAAGTCAAAATGCTCAGCTGGATTCCTCTCACTTAGGAAGACTTTGCTTCCATAAGGAGCTGAACTATTTACTACTCATCTCCTTTTAAAAAAAAGAAAGATATCCAAGATCAGAATCAGAATATATTGTCTGTGTACCCCACAAGACCACCCCTCTGTGAGCCCTTTCCTCTTGAAGTTCTCCTTGCTCTGCTCTTCCTACACCCTCCCTGTGCCCACAGCCACCCTGCAGAGCTGGTCAGTCCCACCAGCACACTCCACAGCAGCTGTCCCCAGAGTGTCCCAGGCAGAGCTGGTACTCACACGATGGCTGGCAGCGTGCAGCTGTTGCTGGTGCTGTAGTAACGCCTGATGAGCTTGCGTGGGAGCTTGTGGTGTGTGTAAGAGAAGCAGCAAATTGGGAGGTCAGATCCAGCTGGAAGAGACAAGGAAAAGACAACATAAGCATTTGCTGAGTAGGGAGCAGCCACTCCACCAGCTCAGGGAACTGTGCTCATTTGGAAGGGAGTGAGGAAGTGGAGAACAATTAAGGTGAAAAAGCACATTGGGGATCAGCTGGTCCCATGGCAGGAGCACTATTGCCAGGTTCTGGAGGAAATTCCCACCCAGGAGTGAAGCACAGAGCTTTGTTTCCCCACCTCCTTCAGACCCTGGCAAAGACTGAAGTCCCTAAACTATAACCAGGGATAAGTACCTTGAGCCCAGGATGGCTGGATGAGTGGATGGATGGATGGGTGGATAGATGGATGGATGGATGGATGGGTGGATAGATGCATGGGTGGATGGATGCATGGGTGGATGGATGGATGGATGGGTGGATGGATGGATGGATGGGTGGATGGATGGATGGATGGATGGATGGGTGGATAGATGCATGGATGGATAGATGCATGGATGGATGGATGCATGGATGGATGGATGCATGGATGGATGATTTTCTAATTCTGGGGTTTCTACATGCAGCTGACCTCAGTGCAGAGTGGAGAGTGGCACAAATGCTAACAAATTCCCAGTTACCTAACAGAAGAGCTCAATGGAGAAACCACAGCAAAGGCTCAGATCTGTTCTTCTTGTATAAAGGAAAAAGTAGAACTTACCTGGGCCAGATAAAGTCTGGGAACAAGAGGCTGTAATGAGGAGGAGAACGAAAAGGGCTGCAGAGACCTTCATGTTCTGTGATCCTGTGATCTTCCCCTTGGACGAGGACAATCAGAGCAAGACCAGAACCTCTGGCAGATACGGCTCAGACTGCAGCAGCTGGATCCAGCTCCCTCTTAATAAGGAGTCCTGGAGGCAGCTGGGAGAATCTTGGAAGTGGAAATTCCAGAATGATTACAGAGGATGACATGAAAATGAAACAACCGAAAGGAATTAAGAAGAAGAAGAAAAAAAAAAAAGAAAAAAAAAATTAAAAAAGGAGTCAGAAAGAACAGGAGAAGGCTCAGGCTGGAGCCAGGCATGTGGAGCTGTGACTCAGCAGCCGATTTCGATTTCAGCTAATGAAATGGAAAGCAACATGTGCCAAGTGGAATGGCCACAAAGAGAAGAACTGTTTGTCTGAGCTGCAGCAGGGATTTTCCCTTCCTGGCTGTATAGCAGAAGAGACAATATTTGCCTGAGGTTGTGCAACTCTGGAAAGAAAAAAACAACAACCACAAAGCAGAATCCTGGCAGGCTCCAGAGCGAGCTCCTGCCGCCGAGTGCCGGCTGCATAACAATGGGCACCGAGCTGCAGCACGGGAGCTGGGGCCACGCTGGGGCTGTGTGCTGCCCAAACTGCTCTGCCTGCATCCATCCCAAAGTGCTTGGCTTCATTTTGGACCAACAGGTTGGTGGAAACCCTGGAGATCATCCAGGCCAGCTCCTGCTTAAAGCAGGGCCATAAAGGTGTTGGGTTTGGACAAGACCTTTGAGCTCATCAAGTTCAACTACTAAGCCAGAGTTCATAATCTCACAACTACTGCTAAGCCACTGCCACTAAACCATGTCCCTAAGCAATACATCCACGTGTCTTTTAAACACCTCCAGGAATGGTGACAGCACCACTGCCCTGAGCAGCCTGTTCCAATGCTTGGCAACCCTTTCTGTGAGGAATTTTTTCCTAATCTCCAACCTGAACCTCCCCTGGCACAGCTCGAGGCTGTTTCCTTTCGTCCTGTCACTTGCTGCATGTGAGAAGTGACTGACCCCCACCTGGTTCCAACCTCCTTTGAAGTAGTTGTAGAGGGCAATGAGGTCTTCCCTTAGCCTCCTCTTCTGAAGACTAAACAACCCCAGTTCCCTGGAAGGGACCTCAAAGAGCCTGTGTCACCAGCTTAGCTGGTCTCCTTTGAACCCACTTAGAGCCCCTAAATGTCCTAAGATGCAATGCCATGTAGGAAGGCTGCCCAGGACCACATCTAGATGGGCTTGGAATATCTCCAGAAGTGAAGACTCCACAATAAAAGACTCCACAACCAGAGTCTGTCAGAGATAGAAAGGTGCAAAGCTCCTGAAATGGGTCATGATCTACTCACCACACACTGACTCACTTGGGGAGGACCTCTTTTGCACTTCTGCTTCTTTGCATCCCCTTACCCTGCATTACAGCCCAAGACACTGCTGCAACCAGAGAATTATAGAATGGTTTGAGTTGGAAGGGACCTCAAAGATCATCTAGGTCCAACCCCAAGAGTGGCCAAGGATGTGGTTTAAGTGGGACTAAAGATTCTGTAAGTCCTGACATGGGTATCAGGGAGGGAATTGGGTTTTGCTGGATTCACAGCAAGCCCTGGCAGGACCAACTCTGCTTTCTCTGAGTAAGTCTGAGCAGCTGTGGCCAGAGGTGCTTGGCAGAAGAAGAAGTGGCTCCAGCTTTTGGTTGAATTGCTGTGGTGCAAAACCAAGATATGGTTTTTGTCATGGAAATAAATCATGCTGAAACCATCAGTGTGAGTTTTCATGTTCCCCTGTCCTTGCAGGTCTCACCCTGGTGTGTGCACAAGGAAGTGACAGCTGCCAGCGCTCCGTCACCGGGCAAAGGGAGGTTGTGGCTGCAGAAAGGCAGCTCTGTGGCTGACACCAGCCAGAGAGCTTTGCTCATGGGAACTTCACAGCTTCTGCTCTCCAGCCTGCTGCCTGCAAGGAGCAAGGCACAGGGCTGGAGATGCACTCAATGCCATCTCCCTTGCTGTGCAGAGCACCCAGAGGTGGTGGGGAATTATGGTGGGATGTGATGTCATCTGCATCAGGCAGCTCCATCCCTCCATCTGGAAGTCCCAGCATGGTCAGTGGGAGGAAAGCAGCCATCACTTGCTGCTAATGAGTTTGACAGAGCTGGAGGAAGATCTGCAAAGAGCTGCTGCAGCTGCAGTCACTTAGTTGTGTCATCACCACAAAGCAATCGGCGCTTACAAAACTGCCCTTTGTCGGCTGGGACCTTCTTTCCCCCGCAGGGCTGAGCAGCCTGCTGGAATGGGGGAACTTCTGCCTCCCTACAAGACTCCAGCTCCAAGTCCCTGGCTGCAGCTCAGCCCCACCACAGGCTCCTGCCAGGCTGCTCTCACAGCAGCTCACTCTCTCTGGTTCCTGAGCCCAGCTTCTGGGTTTGGTTTTCTGTTGCTCTCCGCTGGTTTTTCATCTCTGTCAGCCCCCAGGGCCCTCTGCTGCCACAGCTCCTGCAGCTCTAAGCTGACCTCTCTCAAGCTTCCTTTATTATTCCTGGAAACGAGACATTTTTACCATCTTAGCCTCACCCAGACTGGGGCATGAGATTTGTCTGGGGGCAGGCAGGACAGGAAAAAGATAAAAGAGGAAGGCTGCAGGGAAGGGATGATCTAGTGGGTGCTGAGCCTTCATCCCCTGGGATAGAGGATGACAAAGATTAGCCCAGAGGCTGTGTGACTCCCTGAATCCCTCCTGAAATCCTGCTCTTGCCAAGATCTCGGGTCACAGGGCAGGGAACTTTGCTCATGGGTGATGGTGAGGGTTGTCCCCAGGCTGACGAGGAAGCTTTACCTGGGGGGGTACAATCCATCCATGGGGGGCACAACCCATCCATGGGGGGCTGCACCATCCCAGCCCTGGCACCTTAGCACCATCAGAAAGAACTTGGAGCACACAAACAGATCCTGTCCTTGTCACTCCTGCTAGCCACTTGGTCCCAAAAGGTCTGGGGTGTGGGGTGCTCCACTTGGGAGATGCTGATGGCTTCACCTGGGGCAGAGGTGTGGTGCTCCAGGGTGTCACAGCCTTGCCCCTCTAACTGTGGAAAAGGTGATCCCTGACCAAGCTCCCCTCCACTCCCACTCATAAACTGTTCCCAACAAGTCCCTCCTGAAGCTGCACCTCTCTGCATGATCCCTGGGGGATGCAGGAGGCCACATGAGGAGGCTGCAGAGCCATAGCAGGCCTGCAAACGGTGCTAGAGCTCCCCGAGCCCTCCCCTCACCCCAGGAGATGCTGGTGCCAGGCACAACCCCTGCCCCTTTGACAATGGCCCCTTTGAAGGGCAAAGACCCATCTGGGATGACAAAAGATTGAGCATCAGAGGGAGCAGGATTGGACCTGTGCTTCAGAGAGACATCGCAGAGCATCCTAACCTATGAGCAGCCCACACCCATGGGAAGTGGTTTGCAGCCTTGCAGTGAGCCCAAAATAAATAGTGAGGCTGGTAACCATCCACACATCACCACTGCAACTGGAAAGGTCACACCTTGCTGAGGCAGTGGGGGTCACACCACCTCGGGGGTTTCCTACCCCTGGTAGTGCTGACACCAGGCACATTCCCACCAGCACAGATAGGGATAGGGACCAGGCTGGTGCTGGAGTCCCCAAGAGGTTCCAAGTGCCACATACCAGGCAAGTCCCCTAGCCGTGGCAGCAGCCCTGACACAAGTTTAAAGGTTCTCCTTGGCCTCAGCAGAGGATTGTTGTGATGCTTTTGGCCATCCCCAAAGCACCTGTGAGGTGGAGACAGCCACCCTGAGCTCTGTGGGCTACCTGCAGCCAGCCCACCCAAACCTGGAGTGCTGGGCTGCAGCAGCACTCATGGAAACAGAAGGAACTGCTCTGTGGCTGGTTTCTTCTCCTCTTTGTTTGATGATGAGCACAGGGCACACAGTTCATTTGTAAACCAGGTATGGTGTTCACCCTAGAAGAGCTCTCAATTGTCATCCTGGTCTTCCTGCAGGGCAGAGGACACCACCCCAGCACAGACACTTCATCTGGTCCTCCAAGGCATTTGCAGGCTTTGAGGGATGCTGAGGGGTGCGAGTCAGGCATGCCACAGCCCTTGGAGTCAGCTGTCAAGGTGAGCCAGGAGAACAGGCAGAGCTACAGAGGTGTCCATGCCTGCAGGGCTGTGATGTCACTGGCATCACTGAGAGCTGGTGAGGCTACCTGCAGGGCTGTGATGTCAGGGATTTTTGGTGGTAAAGGACTAAGTCCTTCATCATCCTCAACAGGCTCCCGCCGAGGATCAGCCCTGGATGCTGCCTGGGTGCTCAATNGAGGTTTTGTGTTTTTCAGAAACTGCTGGAGACAGACTGACCCCTTAGTGAGACAAATTTTTCTTCTCAGCTATAAGCATCTGGCACGAAACAGTTCTGGAGAAATGCAAAGCAGAGTCTTGTGCAATGTGGGCAGCAGCGGTTGGTGCTCGCTCACGCCACCCAGCAGGGACAGCTCCCAGTCACACCCAAAGGCACGGGTTCTCACTGGAACCAGTTCCAAAACATGAAAGCATCTCAAAGATACCAATGTTTCGCTGGAAATATGAAGATTGGTGGGGCTGAAATTTCTTGGCACTGATGGAAAGTCACCAGTGCTTGACCTCTGGGCAGGACAGTGTCAGAGAGCACGCCCTGGAGTCAAGACACAATACCAATATGGTTAGGTCATTGCTCCTTTATTGAATATGAACATGCATTTATATATCCTTCTAACAGACTGTTCAGGCCAGCCCATTACAAAGCAATTGGTCCAAATCATTTAAGGGACAAGCTGTTGCCCCAAGCAGCTGGCCCAAATCGCCCAGACGCAAACTCTCATGGAGTTCTCTAATTGGTGTAAGTCGTTAAGGCGCGAGCTGTGAGGGAGGCAAGCGGAGAGCTCATCACTAGCTGTTCAGAACGCCCCTTGGTTTGCTTTGAATCTTCCCCTTGGTTTGCTTTTGATCCTCCCCTTGGTTTGCTTTTCATCTTCCCTTTGTTTGTCATTCCTCTGGGGGCCGCTTGCAGGCAGCATCCTTGGCCCTTTGGATAAACTCTTCCTGTAGGCTCTGAAACTTCAGCTCAAAATTAGCAGTTAGCACAGCTTGGATTGCTCACATGTCCAGTTAATACAGAGTGTTTCCCTACAGGACAGGATGGAGAGTGCTGCAGGCAGAGGAGGAGTTCAACCTAAAGGCAGTTTCTGAACTCAGGACATTTTTGAGCACTTCCTTTTCTGAGCGAGTCCTGACTCCCCAGCATGAAAACCTGCTATAAATAGCAACTGACAGCAGGCAGTCTCACCATTCAGTCAGGGTTCCCCTTTCATTCAAGCCCAAGATGTTCCCCATTTCTGCTGGCACTGAGTTTATTTTGGGTGTTTGCTTTACTTGGCACTTTCTCCTGGGATTTTCTGGGGGCTTGCAGTGAACTTCTGTCATATCCTCCTATGTAAATTGGTGCAACATCAGCCAGACTGCTTCAGATGGTCCTGCTGACTCCAAGCATAGGGGGAGGGGCAAGGGTAGACAACAGGCTGGGTCATGAATCCTGCAACCACTTGGAGCCACAGTGGGAGAACTCCCATCTTGCACCATCGTCTGATAGAAGCATGGAATTCTGTCAGTTGGAAAAGGCCTTTAAGTGACCAAGTCCAACCAGTCTCTACCAAGACTGGTGCTAAACCATGGCCCTCAGAACCACATCTCCACCTCTTTTCAACACCTCCAAGCATGAGGATTCAAACACCTCCCTGGGCAGCCTGTTCCAGTGCTCGAGAACACTTTCAGTGAAGAAGTTCCTTCTAATCACAGGACCACAGGACCACAGGATGTCAGGGGTTGGAAGGGACCCAAAGAGATCATCGAGTCCAACTCCTCTGCCAGAGCAGGACCAGACAATCGAGCTCAGGTCACAGAGGAATGCATCCAGACAGGCCTTGAAAGGCTCCTTGGAAGTCCAACCTAAACCTCTCCTTGTGCAACCTGAGGCCATTTCCTCTCATCCTATTGCTTGTTACGAGAGAGAAGAAACCAACCCTGTGCAACCTGAGCTACATTGTATGGTCCTGCTCTGGCAGGAGGGGGTGGACTCCATGATCTAGGGATGTCCCTTCCAACCCCTAACATCCTATGATCCTCTGAACCCCCACCTCACTTCAACCTCCCTTCAGGGGGTTTTGCCTAGTTCTCCCCTGAGATGCTGCAGCCCACTTTGGTCACTCTTCCATGGGCACCTCCTGGGTTAGATGGTCCTTTACCCAGGGCACACAGCTTCTCTTTCTGAAAAGGGGAAGTGCTACAAGAAATTACTTTCTTGATTCATTATGACTGGGATGCAGAGGTGGGTAAGCAAAAATTTCTTATGAAGATGTTGCAACATCCCAAGTCATCATCACTGATATGAGCGTGACCTCCAACCTCTCCTCAGCCTGCAAAGGGCTGGATCTGTCAGATTTCTAAGGAAAAACAACCAGACCCTTAGGAAGGCAGCACCCTGACGTTAGGGTTTGTTTGGCTTTCAGCAGCAGCAAAGCAGAAAAGCTTTGGCCCTTCCTTAGCCCCTGTGACTCATTGTCTGGGCTAACCTGACTCAGCTAAATTAAGGCAATCTTTTTTTTTTTTTTTTTTTTAAGTGATTAATTAAAAATTGATCTCTGGCAGCCCAGCAGAATTTGGCACCTGCTTGTTGATGAAGGGATGGAGGTCTTCAGCTGCTTGAAACAGAAAAATGTCTCACAGGATGTTAGGGTTTGGAAGGGACCTCCATGGATCATCGGGTCATAGAATCATAGAATCAACCAGGTTGGAAGAGACCTCCAAGCTCATCCAGTCCAACCTATCACCCAGCCCTATCCAATCAACTAGACCATGGCACTAAGTGCCTCATCCAGGCTTTTCTTCAGTTCAACCCCCCTGCCAGAGCAGGACCATAGAATCTAGGGCAGGTCACACAGGAACACATCCAGACAGGGCTTGAAAGCCTCCAGAGGAGGAGACTCCACAACCTCTCCAGGGAGCCTGTGTCAGCTCTGTGCCTCTTGCTGTAAGCATTTCAGTGCAGATTTCCAACTAACTCTCCTGCTTTCATGGCATTGGGTTTCTAGCAGAACATCTCTGCACCATAAATGGCATTTCCCCTGCCTGCCCTGCCCCCACTGTGTGCCTTGGGAGCAAGACAGGAGCAGATGGCTGTAGGTGGCAGACCTGAAGGCATGACCTATGCGTGCTTGGAGGCCCAATCAGAGGGAACAGCTCAGAGGCAAAGGATGCTCTTGCGTACAGCTGCAGTTGTGTTCCCTGAAGGAGCAGGCAGAGGAGCCAAGCCAGCGGCGCTCACTCACAGACGAGTCCAGCTGGCGGCCGCACGCCTGGTCCCCACCTCCTGCTGGCTGGATGCCCTGGCTGCAGAGGCAGCCTCCTTCCTCATCTTCCTGGGACATCTGGGGACAAGCAAGCTGATAAGTGGAGTGCAAACTGAGGGCTGGTGACTGAGCCTGTGAGGTGCCCCTCTCTGCAAATCACAAAATCATTCCAGTTAGAACTGACTTTTAGATCTCCGAGCCCAACGTTCCCTAGCTCTAGCAAGGCTGCTGCTAAACCATGGCCCTCAGCCCACCACTGGCTCTTTACAACACCTCCTGTGATGGAGATTCAGCCACCTCCCTGGGCAGCCTGCTCCAGTGTTTGAAAACCATTTCAGTGACGAAGTTTCTTCTAATGTCCAACCTAAACCTCTCCTGACGTAACTTGAAGCTATTTCCTCTTTTCCTGTCACTTGTTACTCACTCAAACCTCCTTTCAGGGAGTTGTAGAGAGCCAAAGGGTCTCCCCTCAGGCTGCTTTTCTCCAGGCTGAGCAACCCTAGTTCCTTCAGCCACTCCTTGTAAGACCTGTTCCCCCAGATGGCAAGCAGAAGGACAGAGAATGACCAAACTGGTACTGGCGTGGCCAGGAAGGAGGTGATGTTTATCTTGGCAAGAGCCACGTTTGTTCCATGGGGTGGATCTGTGCTCCTCAAACAGGGAAAAGGGCAGGCACACCACCACAGCTCCTAGCAGAAGCCTCTTTCAGGGTGGGCCATCTCTTGGACTTCTCCTGTGCAAGCTCATGACCATGCTATCCCCCAGACCCTCTCTGCCTACATGGAGCAGAGAGATTAACTCCTCGGGGGCTAACCCTCCATGACAGATTCCACCAGCAGTGGTGGAGGGCTGTGCACAGCAGGCAGCCTTGGAGCCCTGTGTGGAAAACACCAGGTTATCTACAGAAGATGTTGGGTCATCAGCTGGAAACCTGTAATAGAAACAGAGTGAGTCAGTGCCCCACACTGTGGGGAGGCTGCAGAGTGCTGCTGCTGCTGTGGTTGGGTTGCTCTGCTCTAGCTTCTAAGCCTTCCACTGACTTTCAGGCAGCATCTGCCACAACATCACCACCCAACACTGTCCTGAAAGCAATGGAATGGAGACATTGACCAGAAATGAGTCTGCTTCCCTGTTAGGAAGAGATGTCCTTCTAGGGACATCTTATCACAGCTGAACTGCACTCAGCTCTTCCCAGAAAGTCCATCACCACCCTTCTCCTCAGGGACAGCAGGCACAGAATCACAGAAACTTAGAGCTTAGAAGGGATCTCCAGAGATCATAAAGTCCAATATCTCTGCTGAGGCAGGATCACCCAGGGTGGCTCACACAGGAATGCATCCAGGAAGCTTTGGGAGGTCTCCAGAGAAGGAGAGAGCAATTTGGTACAAATCTGTGGCACTCTACACATGGTCATGGTGGCTTCTTCCCACTGACCTGTCCCTGGTTACAGCCCATGCCCAGCTCTTGAAGAGCTGTGAGCTCACATTCTCACTCATACAACTTGGTCATCCCTTCTTGTCTCTGCTCATTACACTTTTCTCTCTCTCCTGCTGAGACTTGATACTCTTTTTTTTCCTGGACATTCTGGTTCTGCCCATGGCTTTGTCCCCCAGTTTGCTCCTCGTCTTCAGAAGCTCTGTCTTCAGAAGCTGCATCTTCTTCCTCACCCTGCTCCTGGAGCTTCTTCTCCCTCATCGTGAGGGTCACAGTCAAAAGTCTCCATACCCCTCTTGGCTCTGTATCTCCAAGCCTAGCAATGATAGACCTCATCTGTCAGTAGCCCTTGAAATTTAACTAATCTAAATTGGTCATTTAGGGTCTTCTTCTAGGATCTGGAGTGCACCTCCAGGAGGTAACACTTCAGCTTGGCTCTCTCTTCCCTTAAACTGAGGAGAAAAGCCAAGTGCTTCAGCTTTTGGGACCCTTAGCTCACACTCACCACTACCTGCACTGTGCCTACAGTGGTGCCCTGAGTGCCCCCAAACTATGTGAAGCACATACATGGCATGGAGCCTGCTGGTGATGGCTCCCATCTCCTGCTGCTGGGGCAGCACAGCCTGTGCAGGTGCGTGAGGGAAGCATTCATGGTAGAGAAGACCTCAGCCCTAGCAGCCTCATCCCATTCATGCTCTTCAGCCCATCTGACCCTGGAAGGATGCACTTTCATCTCCAACCCTCTTGGGCAGGTTGGGTAATAGGAGCTGTTGGCAAATGCAGGAACCTCCACAGGGGAACTTCTTACTAATGGACATGCACGAAAGAAGCAGAAATAGCAGTGATGATTGTTTCATATCCTGTGTCACTGGGGAGGCACTGAATGAGGGGGGAGCTTCACCCTTCCGGGGCTGAGGCTGCTGTCCTGTTCCACCACGAGACTGCACCACAACCAGCTCCTCTCTGGTGGAAATTCCACCATGCCTACGCAAGCCGCACCATGGATCTCCTCGCCCTATAAGTTGAGGAGCTGGCGACTGTCTCAGCAGACAGAGAAGAGGCTTCCCAGCTCCACTTGCCTACTTCAGCTCCAGCCACCACTCCTCAGCTGACATGAAGGTCTCTGTGGCTGCCCTCGCCATTCTCATCGCTGCCTTCTGCTACCAGACCTCCGCTGCACCACGTAAGTCTGAGCCCTCCCTCGCCTCTCTAAATGGGGACAGAAGAGATGTCACTGGTGGGACAGGGTCCCTTCTACCAGCCCTGCCACCCTGGCATCCTTCCCTTGTCAGACCACCCTCTGACAGGTGCTCCAGGGCAACTGGGGTTCTTCTGCCATGGGAAAGGCACAGCTCTAAGCATGGCACAGGCTGCAGCAATGCCGACTTTGCTTTGGGAAGGGAAGAAGAAAAG
>WBNM01014040.1:132400-251810 GCA_013399055.1 Ramphastos sulfuratus
TCTCCTCCAGGGGGGTGGTGGGGTGGTGGTGGGGATGATGAACTCTCCCTTTGGGCTGAGGATTCAGAGAGGGAAAGACCTCTTTTCAAAAGACAAAGGTTGGAGGCTGGCCCCAGGGAACAGGACAGGTGGGGGACAGGAGGTGCAAGGTGATGCTCCATGGGCTCAGCACACAGGCTCCTGCCCCAGCGTTTTGCAGCCCATCTGATGGTTGCCTGACATGATGGGCACTGCATGCTGCAGGCCCAGGTTCTGCTGACCTCCCAGGAGAGGCTGACTTTGGGGCTGGACTCTGTAGAACCCTGCAGAACCATGTAGAACCCTCTCACCAAAACCTTCTCTCTCTGCACCCCACAGGTTTGTGACAAAGAAGGGTCGCCAGGTCTGCTCCAACCCTGAGGAGGAATGGGTCCAGCAGTACATGACTGATCTGGAGCTGAACTGAGGCCTCAGGACAGACCCTGCCACTCTGCCTCCCCCAGCTCCACCAGAAATGCTTCAGTGCCACTTAAAGCTAGCTGAGAATGTGAAAATGTCCCAGAAGCTGACATTAGTGTTTTGCTATTTAGTTCTTTTAGTTCTCCACTCCAGACAGAGAGGATTTACTATTTCATAGATCTATATTTTTTTTAATCTAAAGTTCAATTTGCTTTAATTATCTATTTGTCTATCTGTTATCTATTTATCTATTTCATTAAGTTCTACTTTCTGTATTTCATTAACTGTATTTTTTTGGTGCAATATTTAATTCAAATGTTGAGAAAGAAATATTCTTTTTTTGTAAGACCTTTCTGCATTTAATTAATTGTTTGGGGTTGGGGTTGGGGTTGTTTATTTGGTGCAATATTTAATTCAAATGTTGAGAAAGAAATATTCTTTTTTTGTAAGACCTTTCTGCATTTAGTCAATTGTTTGGATTTGGGGTTGGGGTTGTTTTTTTGGTGCAATATTTAATTCAAACATTGAGAAATAAATATTTTTGTAAGAAACTCCTACCTTTGCCTCTGTTACAACTCTTTATGATGACAACAACTGGAATTATAACAGAGNTTCCCTTGTCAGACCACCCTCTGACAGGTGCTCCAGGGCAACTGGGGTTCTTCTGCCATGGGAAAGGCACAGCTCTAAGCATGGCACAGGCTGCAGCAATGCCGACTTTGCTTTGGGAAGGGAAGAAGAAAAGGGAAGAGCAAGGCGGGAAGGGAAGGGAAGGGAAGGGAAGGGAAGGGAAGGGAAGGGAAGGGAAGGGAAGGGAAGGGACGGGAAGGGAAGGGAAGGGAAGGGAAGGGAAGCGTAGGGAAGGGAAGGGGGCTGGGAAGCAGGGCAGGCCTCACTGCCCATCCCATCAGGACTCCTCACACAGCTCTGCTGGGGAGGGCTCCAGAGGCTGCCAGCAGCAGCAGGGCTGGGCTGGCAGCTGCCCCTTCCCCCGGCAGCCCCCTGGTACCTCTAACCCTTGAGGGCCCAACCTCCCTGCCCAGCTGCTGCTGAGGGTGGGCTCCCCAAGGATGAGAGCTCCTCTCTTGTCCCAGGTGCCCTCCCCTGGGCACCAGCTTGGGCAGCAGCCCCTGGCACCCGCCGCAGCGGGCACCCTCCCGGCCGGGGCACTGCTGGCAGAGCAGAGTCACTCACCCTGGTAGGGAATGAGCCTGTAGGTGCCCCTGCACTCCTTGGAGCCTCTCAGGATCTCCTCCAAGGTCCTGTAGAAGATCTTGGCCTGCCCCAGCCTCTCCTCCNAGTGTGAGGTGTCCCTGTCCCTGGCAGGGGGGTTGGAACTGGATGATCCTTGAGGTCCCTTCCAGCCCTGACAGTTCTGTGATTCTCTGATTCTATGACTCTATGATTCCAGGATGCTATGAAATGGGGAGCCTAGAACTGGACACAGTATTCCAGATGTGGCCTCAGCAGGGCAGCCTCACCATGACACCCAGGTAGCTTGGCTCACCCTTTGGAGAAGGTTCCTCATCCCCATTCATTCTGGCTGCTGGCCACTGGTTAAATTCCAGCACTGGTCCCATTTATAGTCAATTAAAAGGTTACCTTCAGGGCCTGAAATTTCAGATGCTGGTTGATTCAGGGAGAGCTTTCTGGGAGCTGCAGCTAAAGTGGATCAGCTATTCCCAGAGCTGAGGATGGGAAAAATCTGTTTCACTGCAAGGTTTTTAGAACAGTTTCATTAAGCTCTCATTTAGCTGGGACATGAGGCTCAGCCAGATGTGTCCTTCTTACAGATGTGATCTTCCTCTGTACCTCCAAAACCTGCCCATCTCTGGAGATGACTGTCCAGAGACACAGTGTCCTACTTGGGTCCCCCTGCCAGATCCCAACTGGACTTGTCCTTGCAAGGAGACATCTGCTGCAGCCCTGGGAGTGTTCTCCCACCTCAGCTAAAAGAGATGGAGCCATTGATGGTGTTTAGGTTGCTCTGATCAGCTCTGGACATGTGCTGTTGGACGAACCAAAGTTTGGGGTCCTCCTCCCTGGACTTCTGGTGCCTGTAGGGCAGTCAAAGGAAAAAAGTTGAGGCTGGAGACCTCACTCCAGTGTTTACTGACTGCCATGGGGGGGTTGTGGAATCTCCTTCTCTGGAGACTTTCAAACCCCCACCTGGATGCATTCCTGTTTGGACTACCCTGGGTGATTCTGCTCTTGGCAGCAGGGTTGGACTGGATGATCTCTGGAGGTCCCTACCAACCTGTAACCTTCTGTGATTCTGTGACTGAATTTAGGGGGACAAATTTCATCAGTGAGACCCAGGGGAGCAGGGCAGGCTCCTGGGGAGGGGTGGTGATGAGCAGGGCAGAGGCTGGGTGGGATCTGTGCAGCAAGAGGATCTTCAGGTGGGGCTGGAAGGGACCAAGGGGATGTGGAATGTGTTTGGGGGAGAAAGGACCATACCAGTTGTGTCAGGAGCCTCATCACTTGGGGAACTGCAGCTGCCAGCTCCTCAGCCCACAGGGCAGTGTGTACCATCAGCCATCTCACTACAGCACTGACTGCACCCAGCTGGAATTAGCATCTGAGGAGGAGGAGGAGAGTGAAATGTGGATCTGTGCCAGCAGGACCAGAGCCCCCTTCCCTGAGGTGCTTCTGAGAGGGAGCCCAAGTGTGGGAGGTTCAGGTGGATATCATGAAAGTGGCTGTCCCTCGGTGACAAGGAGCTGCTGCTGCTGCTGCATGTGAGGCTGGTGGCTGACCCTGACTCCCTGGCACTGCAAGCCTCAGGGCCAGCTCTGGAAGCAGGGTTTATTGTGGTCATATTGGAGGTGGGGACACCTTGGCCATTGGGCACCAGCCAGCCCCATATGAAAGTGCCTGAGCCCAGCAGCTTCACCCTGAGGACTGGGATTAGCACAAAGCTGAGTGCCCAGAGATGCCTTCCCTTCAGGGAACAGCAGGAGAAGGGGAAAGGAGAGGGGAGACCTGCAGCAGGGTCATCCCAAAATGACTTCAGCTTCCAGAGCCCCTCTTGGATACAAGCACCATTTGTCCCTGTGGCACTGGAAGCAGTCCCACAGCCTTGGGGTTCCTTGTGGAAGGACACACGGTGCAGAGTCATCTGGGGATCAGCACCCAGCCTGTGCACTGCTTGAGTCTGTTGTGAACAACCCCCTGAGTCAATGTCCTTAACAACCCAGGTCACATCCAAGCCACCCACAGCAGGAACCTACCCAGGGGACCTCAGCTAACTCCTCACTGCTATTCTGGGCGCCTGCAGGGAGTCCTGAATTGCTCATGTCTTTCTTGATCTTCCACCCACCCACGTGTGACAGCTCAGAGGAGCCCTCAAAGTGCCTGTGAGGAACACAGCTCCTCACACCACACCCCCGGGCACAGAGGTGTGAAGGAAGCCTGCAGGAGCCAGGCAGAGGCAGGCAGCAGCTTCCACAGAACCATTTTGGTTGGAAAAGACCTCTGAGCTCATCGAGTCCAACCATCAACCCAACATCACCGTGCCCACGAAACCATGTCCTGAAGTGCCATGTCTATGTGTTTTTTTAATGCCCCCAGGGATGGTGACTCCATCACCTCCCTGGGCAGCCTGTTCCAATGTCTGACCACTCTTCTAGGGAAGAAGTTGTTCCTATTATCCAACCTAAACCTCCCCTGGCACAACCTGAGGCTGTTTCCTCTCATCCTGTCATTAATTACTTGGGAAAAGAGACCAATGCCCACCTCACTCCAACCTCTTTTCACTTAAGTTGCAGAGAGCCAGAAGGTCTCCCCTCAGCCTCTTCTTCTCCAGAAGCAGCAGCTAGGAGCTGCCTCCACGCCCTCAAGCAGCACAGAGAAAGCATCCCTGGCCATCTTCAGAGCCACCATGTGTTGTACAGGAGGAGGAGGAGGAGTGTTGGAAGGTGGCCAGGAGCAGGGACAGGCAGGCAGGAGCTGCAGCAGCCATGTCACCAAACCTCTGCTAGGGATTCCTCTGTCTGAAGCAAGGACTGTGTCTGCCACATAGATGAATGCAGCTGTTTGGGGCTGGTCTTGCTGCTGGAGCTGAGTGATGCAAGGAAGCCCTCACACCCCACAGCCCTCAGAGGAGCCCCAGGTTGCCCTGATGCTCATGCACAGGTCTCAGGGGCCAACCATGATGTTTACCCCTCCCAAAAACAGCCTCCTGGGGTGCTCAGGGAGCAGCCACTGGAGATGGGGCAGGGAAACACAAAAGCAGAGGGCACTAAGCCTGAGGGAAGAGATGAAGAGAAAGAGGAGGCTGGGACTCAAGAGGAGGGTGGCTTACAAGGGTCTGCCTCCAGACCAAGATAAGAGCAATGCTGTCAAGAGTTTCAGGATTTGTAAACTGCTAAAAGAGACTCATCCTGAAAGCAGTGTGTGGCATTTACTGAACATTTTGTGCTGTGTAGATAAAAGCAAATATCTGTAATGAAAAGCCTGGGAAAGCCTTGCTGTGAACAAAACCAACATCAGACCAGGCTGTGCCAACCCTCATGGCTGAGGGAGGTGATGTAAGCAGGACCTGGTCCTTGCTGGGCAGGACCTGCATGGAGGCCAGAGCCAGGCAATAAATGCACAGGGGTAAGCTTGGCTTGTGGTGACTTACAAAGAAAACCTGCAGAGAGCCTTAGGGACAAGTTTAGCTTTAGGTCAGCAGAGAGCTCTAAAAGCCAGGTGCCAGTGCTCCTGAATTTTCTCTAGCTGCCCACTGCCAGCCCTGGGCATCTCAGGGCAGAGCAGTCTTTTACTGCTTCCCTGAGCAGTTTTTTAGTGATGCTCAAGGCAGCATCACTAAAATGTCATAGCACATTCAGAGCTCTCCCATGTCCTCAACTTTTGCCCTCCTTCCTGCAAGAGGCAGTATCATAACTTCTAGGAACACTTTGGGTGCTGGATGGAGGTGAGTTCACTTCCTTTCTGCTCATTCATTTCTTCCCCCTAAATGCAAGATCTCCAAACTGTTGCACTTCTTCCTGTCTCTTCTGCACATACTCTTCACCCCTCCTGCACTGCAGAAGTGCCACTCATCTGTCACTTTGCTATGACTGGATTGGTCTTGCATTCTGGACAGCTTCCATCCCATGACCTCCTCCTGCCCCAGGTGTGGTGACATTCACTCCAGTCCCTTCACTACTGTCACCCTCCACAGCAGGTTTCCCTGCTTGTCCTCACCACTCCCCTCCACAGCTGGCTTTAGCTCCAGCCCTCAAAGTCCACATCCTTTCTTCCCTTCTCAGGCTCCATAAATTCCCTGTAAGATCTCAATGGAGGCCAATGAGCTGCAGAGCTCACCAAGACTCATTGCTCTTCTCTTCTCTGGGTCATGGCAAAGCTGGGGCTGGGCTCTTCTGGATGGTCTTTTTTTCTTTCTGCCATACAGACTCCAAGAGAAAGAGCCTGCTGCTGAGAGGAGGAGACAGGGACTCCCTAGAATGCCACAAAACTCAGCCAGGAAGAACTACTGTCCTGGGTCCAGCATCATTTTTCACTGGGAGACTCTTAAAGCACCATCCAGGACATGGTCCACAGCCCAGGGCTGCTGGCATCACCTCCACATCCTCTGCCCCCAGGGCAGTGTCTCCTGCCTCCTGGCCCTGTGGACCACAGACACTTTGGTTTGGATGAGCAGGACTGGCTGATGCCACAGCTGAGCCCAAGGACCTGAGACTCTTTCCTCCAGGAACACAGTGGCAGAATACTTGAGGCAAGAGGCTGGGGTAGCAGTACTAGAGAAGGGATGTCCCAGAGGATGGAGAGCCCCAAAGTGACCTTTGGAGGCATCAGCTGAGGTTGAGACATTTTTCTTTCCCTGAGTTTTGCAGCCCCCAAAGTGTCCCCACCCTGCAGTGAGGAACACTGCTTCCTATGCCTGGGGACTTCCCACCCACAGGGCTTGTGAGAGGGCACAGAGCAGCTGGAGCTGTGAGACCCAGAGGCAATGTGCCCAGCAGAGGATAAGGGAGAGCAGCTCAGCCACCACCCACCCCCATACAGATGTCCTCTTGCCTTCACTCCAGGCCTCAGCAATGCGAGGCTGAAGTGTGGCTGAAGTATGGCCACCTACACAGACACCTGCCACGACTCAGCCTCCTGCCCAGTGGGTGTCCAGCTTCCTGCAGTGTCCCACAGATGCCACAGCAGGATCTCCCCAGGAGCTTCTCAAGGCTGGGCAGGACCAGGTGCAGCAGCACCCTCTGCTCTCTGATATGCTGTGGGTTAGCTGGGGCTAAGCAGCAGGGCTGGGTGCACCACAAAACCACACTGCCAACCACACAAGGCTCCTCAAATCAACCCTTTATTGCCCTGTTCCAGTCCAGTCCAGTGCACACCAAATCCATCACTGTGTAGCAGGCTGGCTGCGAGGCAGGGCAGCAGAGGTCAGTGTGAGCTCCCTGTCCCCATCAGTGGCACAGGGGGGTTATGCCATGTCCCCACTGCAAATTGTCCTTCCCAGCATGAGCATGGCACACAGCGAGTGTGACACTTCCCCAGCACCCAGAACTATGTAGGAGTCTGCTCTAGGTGTGCCTGCCCCAGCAGGCTGGTTGGACTAGAAGACCTCCAGAGGTCCCTTCCAGCCCCACTACACCAAGGGTCTGTAATCCTGTGGAACCCTACCATGGCGCTCACCAAGGCACACAGACCTCCCCCAGCACTGCTCATAGGAGGAACCAGTTCAGCCTCCCAGCTCGCAGCACTGAGCACCCAGAGCAGCTGCCATCACAGGACAAGGCAGCCGGTCCCCTGAGTGTCCCTGACCCAGGAGATCACCAGGGGCTCCGCGTTTCTGCCCCCCAGAAAGGCCCCCAGGAAGAAGAGAGGCCGGAGGTTCCCGCAGAACTTGTCGGTGAAGGTGTAGAGGTGGGAGCGGTCGCTCACGTTGTAGAAGGAGATTTCTCCTGCCTCGTAGTCGAGGAAGATGCCCACGCGCCGCGGCCTCACGCTCAGGCTCAGGGGGGACACCGGGGAGGTGAGGGCCTCGTAGCCGCCGCCGCTCTGCAGCCGCAGCACCCAGTAGCCGTTGTCTGGGGAGAAGACGACCTTGCCCTTCCGGTTGGCAGACTCCTGGCACAGCCCCAGGCCCCACTCAGGCTTGTCTCCCACCTGCACCTCCCAGTAGCTGCGGCCCGAGAAGAAGACCTGGCTGCCCAGCACGGCCGGTGTGCTGCCGAACCGCCGGGGGTTGTCGAACAAAGACAGGAGCAGCTTCTTGCTGCCTCGCCGCACACTCTTGCGGTCCTCCGACAAGCTGAGCTCAGGGTGTGCCGTCTCGGGGTCCAGAGTCACGTCCACTGGAGAGGCAGAAGGGTGGAACAGGGCTTCAGGTGTCTGCAGCCCAGGAGCTGAGCTCGTCCAGCTCTTTCCACCTCCTACATGCATTCGTTTGTGCCCAGGGCTTTGCGCAGCTCCCAGCGCTGCCCAGCAGCAGGGAAGATCAATCCATCAAATACTGCTGACCAGACCAGGCCAAAGTATTCAGCCCCTGGCTGCCGAGTGGGAACAGAATGGAGGTGGCTCCGCAGCCTTCAGCACAGCTTCAGAAGCAGCCAGCACTGAATGCAAGAGTTCACGGGCAACAGGGAGCCTGAAACTCCTGAGTGACCTCTTAGGCTTCAGGGACATCTCACAACCCATCCAAGACCAAAACAAGGAAGGTCTCCCCACCGCACCACCAGCTTGAACTCATCAGCTCACAAACTGGGACCAGCTGGACAAAGCTTGTAGAAGAAACGTTCCTGTTCCCCAGGGCATGGGTAGGGGAGGGCAACTGGAGCATGGGTGTGCCAGGATGTGGCACAAAAGCAGATGCCTTACCTTTGAACTTCTTCAGCATGTCCCTCACGCTCAGGCAGTGCTCTGGGATGCTGTAGTTTTCCTTCAGAGTCACAGACACAGCCTTGGGGGATGGGAACTTCAGCACCTCACACCTGAAAGAAGAGCAATGCCCATGGGCTGTCTTCCAGAGCTCACAGCTCGGCCAGCGTGCTGCTGGGGGTGGGCTGACTGCACAGGTGTATCTCCTTCCTTCAGCTCTCTGGCTGTGAAGAGCTCTAGGGACAACCACCTGCTTATCAGCAAGGTTGATGGGACCAGGGCAAAACCACGTGGGAAGCAGCAGTGCCAGTCCCTGGGAAGGATGGGTCAAAGCCAGTGGGGCAGCATGTCCCTTAGGAGGTGACTCTCACAAACCACAAGGCCAGGCCAGGCAAGCCCTTGGCTAAGGGGCCCTGAAGAAGAGGATACAGTCTCTTCTTCAGCCCCTGCTGGTCTCAGTCCTTCCTTTGCCAGCCCCAGGGAGCACCAAAGCAGATTCTGGGCAGGGAGGACAGGAGGTGGTGTGCATGGAGCAGACACAATCACGCCATTTGGTCTGGAGACAGGCAGGATGGTAGGAGGAACAAGCACAGGTACCCACCTGATCAGGACACTTTTCATGTCCTAGAAAGAGAAGAGAAAAATCATCATGGGTGTGGGGCTCTGGAGCCCACCTGCCAGCCTGGCCCCAGCCACCCACCCAGACAACAAAGGCGTTGGGGCTGAGTCTGCGGGGCCAGAGGCACAGCCTGACCTTGAGCAGCCCCTCAGCTGACTGCTGAGTCTTTTCCTTTATCTCCAGAATCAGGTCCTCCAGCAAGGATTTCTGCTCCACCAGCCTGGCCAGGTTTTCATTGATGAGCAAGAGGATTTGCTTCTCCTCCTCCTCCAGCTTCTGCAGCAGCAGCTTCTCCTCATCAGCCAGCAGCCGATGCAGCTTCCCAAACTCGCTCACGATCCTCTCCCGCTTCTTTTTCACCATCTCCTTCAGATAAGAAGATGCACAGGGTGAAGTGAGGCAAAGTTGGGCAGGAAGTCAAGGCAGAGCTGGATTCTCCAGCATCAGGCTCCGGGAAACCACCACATTTTTCTGCTAAGCACATTTCCTTTTAAAAACAGCCAGAGGCCAACTGCTGTGCATTCACCTTGCCCCAGCTTCTGCTCGACATCCTCAGTGTACCAGCAGCAGGACTTTGGCCAGGGCATTTGTGCTCAGCGTGGTGGGGGCTGGAAGTAACTTCTGGAGATCATCCCAATCCAACCCCTCCACTAAAGCAGGGTCACTCACAAGAGCTCACCCAGGAGCACAATGCCCAGGTGGGTTTGGAATCTCTCTAGAGAAGGAGACTCCACAACCTCTATGGGCAGCCTGCTCCAGGGCTCCAGCATCCTCACATCAGAGAACTTTCTGCTCCTGGTCAGATGGTACCTCCTGGGCTCCAGTTTGTGCCCATTGCCCCTTGTCTTGTCTCTGGGCACCACTGAAAAGAGCCTAGCCCCATCCTCTTGTCCCTCACTCTTTAGCTCTTGGTGAACATGGAGAAGGTCCCCTCTCAGGCTGCACTTCTCCAGGCTACCCAGTCCCAGGGCTCTCAGCCTTTTCTCCTCACAGAGACACCAAATGTCTCAGTGAGGCACAGGAGGACCTATGGAGTTTCCAGGCTGCCAAGAGATGCCATTGAGTGTCCAGGGTAGGCTTTACTAAATGTAGGACAACTCATCTCTACAGCTAGATTCAGGCTAACCTGCCACTGGGGAGGAAATGATTCAAGTCTGGAAAAGCCCATAGCATGGGGAAAAAGAGGGAAGAAGTCCTAGGGCTGGGGAGGGCTGGGGAGAGGGAGCCAGGAGGGGTTCCTCAGAGAGCTCTCCCTACAGCCAGCAACAGGCCCCTGTCAGTGCTTCAGAACTAAGTATTAGGAAGAAGTTCTTTAAGGGCAGCAGATTGCTGAAACAAGTTGCCAAAGGAGGTGGTGGAGGACCCATCCCTGGAAACATTTAAGGTCAGGCTTGATGGGGCTGTGAGCAACCTGATCTAGCTGGGGATGTCCCAGGCCAGGTGGAACAGATGACCTTCAAAGGTCCCTTGCAAACCAAATCACTCTGTGATTCTATGGCTTTGTCTGAACCCTAAATATTGGCACCAGGGTAAGAGAGTGAGGTCAGCAGAGACCATGAAGCCTCCAAACACAGAGGAAAACCAAAAGGAAACTGAATTGCATTTATCTTCTGTTCTAGCACATGATTTCTTGGACTTGAGTCACCAAGGCCTGATAAGCCAGGATGGTCACAGCCACTTCCCCCCACACCATTCTCAAGGGACCTTTTTTCTCTTTAACTAAAGAAGCTCAACCAGCTGCCGGGAGGAAGCCGGAGGCAGCTGAGTCGTGGCCCCAGAGCCCTGACTCAGGAGAGGGGAGGGAAGAGTGACATAGCTCTTTCACAACCTCCATCCCCAGCCCCATCTCAACCCAAAGAGGATGGTGGGCACAGAGGGACACCCCCAAAAACCCACCACCCGCCTGGCTAGGTCATGGTGGGCAGGCAGGGGAGCAGAGGAAATGGCACAGGGAGTCCAGAGAAATTAGTTTGCCGTGCCAAAGCTGATTCATCATCCAGCTCAGGGCTGGATAACTTGGTCCAGGAGTTTCATTTCCTTTTCTGCAGTCACTTTTGCTTTCCAGTTTCCAGTTCCCACCCCAGAAGGACATGGAACGCAGCTATTTTGCTGGTGTCATGTCTTCCCAGGACTGCCAGAAGCTGGGCAGAGGTACAAGAATTAAGCTTTTCCGTTGTTTTGGATATTTTTGGGTTTTTTAATAAAAACTCTTCCAGTTCCTACTGCTGTGAAGCAGAGCTCCCTGGGTGGCTCACAGCTCAGGCACACATTGTAAATCGAAAGACAAACAAACAAGAGCAGAAACTTCTTTGGCTAGGAGGGTGCTGGAACCTTGGAGCAGACTGCCCAGAGAAGTTGTGGAGTCTCCTCCTCTGGAGGTTTTCAAAACTCACAACCCTGTGCAATCTGATCTAGGTGAACGTGTCTTAGCAGGGGGGTTGGACTACATGAGCTCCAGAGGTCCCTTCCATCCCCACCATGCTGGGATTCTGGGGCAACGAACATTCAGGGTTGAACTGGCACACAAGCCCTCTAGTTTCAGTGGGGCTGATGTGCTGTGCTTTGCAAAGCTTTTGCTTGCAAACCTGTTTAATGTTTATTATAGAGCTCACACAGTCACATGACACAACAGCAGGACGTGGAGGCAAGTCCCATCTTTAAGGACTTTGCCCAGATTCACAGCCCCAGAGCAGATCACAACTGGTGGTGTCTCTGAGACTCTTTAAGAGTTAAACCAGGCACCTGCCTTGCACTCCTGGGTTTTCATCCTTTCAGCTGATTCATGCTTCTTCACCTCCTCCACTTCCTTCAAAAGATGCTCCAGGGATTTATGGAGTTTGACCTGAAAAGACAGAAACCAGGCTCAGCTCACCCTCAGCACAACAGTTTAGCCCTGGGATGGTGGGTGCCAGCAGGCAGCCAGGGGACAGTGACCATGCAATGCCAGGCAGTGCCAGCCCTGGCACCCAAAGCCAGCAGCTGTGCTCTTCACTCCACTCCCAACATTAACCCTCTCTGTGCTCCTCGGTTTTTCCCTGTATTTTTCCCACCATTTAGCTCTTGGAGATCAAAGTGACTGCTCCCTGCAGTGCCAGGGTGGGGGGCAGCCTGCAGCCTGCTGCTGGGAGCATTGCTGGGACATGGGGTTTGGGTGCACCCATTCACTGAGGAGTAAAGTCCCCAGGGAAGGACCAACCCCCCACACACTTTTTCTCCGGGGGAAGAAGACTCGAGGTTGTCTCCATGCACCTGGACGGGCAGGGTGAGCCTGGGCGCCTCCACAATTTGGGAGCCAGCGAGTCCAGCCTCATCCCTGCAAAGACAGCGGCTGTTGCCTCTGTCACCCCCTCCTCTGCTTTCCCGGCGATGCCATAGAGGCGTCGGGAGAGGCGCAGTAGGGTCCTGGCAGCCAATGCCGCCGGTGCCAGCGTGCCCAGGTCGCACCGGGCCCAGAGCTCGCCTACCTTATAGATCTGCGCAGCCTCCTCGATGGGGTAGACGGTGTGGGGGCGGTGGTGCAGGGACTCTCGGCACACCACGCAGATGGCCTCCTCGTCCTCCTCGCAGAAGAGCTTGAGGCGCTCGCCGTGCTGGGCACAGAGCGGGGTGCCCGGCCCCGGCTCCGGCTCCGCGCTGCCCCACAGCCCCAGCTGCCGGATGCCCTCCACGATGTTCGCCAGCTGCCGGTTGGGGCGGAAGCCGCTGCGGTGGCAGGAGGCTCGGCACTGCGGGCAGGAGAAGGGTCCGTCGGCCCACAGCCCCTTGTCCTGGCAGTGCTTGACGATGCAGCCCCGGCAGAAGTTGTGCCCGCAGTCGATGCTGACAGGCTCACTCATGCACTCCAGGCAGATGGGGCAGATGGCCTCCTCCTGCAGCCGCTCCAGGGCATCTGCCAGGGCCATGCTGCCGTCTGTGGCCAGGTGGTCTCACCGGGAGCCTCGGTCCCCCTGGGGTCAATCGGCAGAGGCAGGAAGAGCTATAGTGGTGGCCTCACTACGGGGCAACACCGGCAGTGCCACGAAGGCTGGAGGAGAAGCTGAGGGAGAAGCTACAGGAGAAGCCACAGGAGAAGCCACAGGAGAAGCCACAGGAGAAGCTGGAGAAGCTGGAGGAGAAGCCAGAGGAGAAGTCGACCTCACTGCCATGCAGCAGAGCCACGGAAGCCTCTGTGCCAGCTCGGGGAGGAGCAGCCAGGACAGCTGCAGCCAGCCCTAAAGGCTGGGCTTTCCTCTGAAGAGAAAGCAAAACCCTGCTGGGAGAGCAGGACAAATTAGGAAGTGCCAGAAATAATCTGTGCCCAGAGATAACTGCGGGCACTGGGATGGCAGAGACCAAGTCATTGCTGGCATTTGCTGAGCTGAGCAGCCTGTGGTTGGAATGGCAGCTCCACTCTCACCTGCCCAGTGCCTGAAGACACTGAGCAAGCCTGGTGTCCCCACATTACTGTTCATACTGAAACATCCCCTGCCAGCTCGGGTACCACCTGCATCAGGGCTCAAACACAGTCTGGCAGGCAACGGGTGCAAGAGCCCTGCCAGGAGAAGGCATCACTCCAGGATCAGCACCACTCCATTGTGCAGCATAAAGGAGCTGGGGGGCAGCTCAGACCCACTCCACCACCCCACAGACCCATCTGGTGTCAGGTTGGACCCCTTCCAGCCATCACTGCCATGAAGCATGCTGAGAGCCAGTGGGGAGAAGCTGTAGGTTTTGCTCCTTTTTATTACACAAAATAACTTCACCATACAAATCAGAATGAAAATCTGCACTGAAAACATCAAATAAATTACAAATGCTTTTGCATAAACTTAAATAAAAGAGCTAAACACTGTGTTAAATAGTGTGCCAGGTTCACAGGCAAGAAGAAAAAAGGGATGTGTCTTGGAGGTGCCCATGAGAGAAGGTCTTCATGGAGGTGATGGTTGCTCAGCCACTGCCTGCTTGCCCTTTAGCCGATGCACGATGTCCTGGACCCACTTATCGTCAGGATTGCCACAGACCAGTTTGCCTGCATGTGTGGTAAATCTGCAGGAGGAAAGATAGTTATTGGAGAGGGAGAGGGAGAAGGGACCACCTGCTCCTTGCCACTGGTGAACCCCACCAAACCAGAGATCTCTACAGCTGCAGAACAACCCCAAGGAAAAGCAGGGCTGGGGGCTGGCTTAATGACATTACAGGTGTCTTGCTCTCTGCTACTTAAGCCACTCTGTCCCAGCACGGCTGCTCCAGCTGGAATACCATCCTGCCTGGGTCCTGCTGTCTAGGGATAGCACAGCTGACCAGCAGAAGCTCTTTTGCCTCAAATCTAATTGATATCTCCAGGAATTGGTTGCCTGGGATGTGGAATTGGCCTGTAAGATGTTCTAACAGGTCAGAACTGAGCCTGATGTCTTCCCTTGCAAAGATGAAGTGAGAGGTGGGGTTTTCTGGCACTGCCATCCTTCAGTGGAGCAGCCCCCCCCCCAAGATTTGGGTGGAAGATATACTCACATCACAGCTCTCTGTGAGCAGTGGCTGCCTGTGTACTCATACTTCGCTGCAAGTCTTGAGGGCAGTGGTTTGGTGCTGTACTGGTGGCAGCAGGGACCAAAAAAGCTGAGAGAAACTGGAAGAGAATTTTTCTGATTAAACCAGAGCAGGAAAAGTACCAGTGGGGAGAAGCAGGGTCAGAAGATAAGAAGGTCCCCACTGGAAGAGGTGCTGCACACACTGTGTGCTGCCATCACAGGCTCCCAGCACAGCCATGCTTCCCTCATGAAGTCAAAGAGCAGCAGACGGGAAGGGAGAGCTGCCAAACATTACTAGACCTTATACAGCAGAAAGAGGAGAGAGCTCCCTGGAGAGGACTCACCTGGAGATGACGAGACCTGGTAGCAGAGGACAGCCACAAAAAGCACAGCAAGGGCAGCAGTGGAGGTCTTCATGGTCCCACTGAGCAGAGATGAACTGTGGGAGCTGGGCTGGACTGCTGCTGAGCGTCCCTTGCTGTGCCTGGTGTGGGACCCTGGGTTCAGCACCCTTTATAGAGGGACAGAGTCAGTGAGGACTCAAACACACAGGAAATGTTGCTGTCAGACGTGACACCATGGAAAAAGCGCTGTGTCAGGGCTGCCACTACTGGGGGGAAGTGGCCAGAGCCCCAAGGCAAGCAGTGCCCTGACGTGGCACGTTCTGTGGTGATACGATGCCATGGAGTGGTAATGGACAGGATATGACCTCTCTTTTCCTTCCCCCTAACCAAAGGGTTCTGTAGAGAACCTAGAAAGAACGATTCAGAGGATCAGTAGTTGGACCTCTTGCCCAGAAATCACGTGATGGCAGCGGAGAACATCCATGGCTGCCATGCACTTGTGTTCCTTAGAATCTCTAAATCACAGGCTGGGGGCACTTTGCTTCTCCTACAAGGACTGGAGCAAGGCTTGTCCTTGAGTCAGGCAGTCCTCTCCATCTGCCCATTCGGCAGCTCAGCAGCCATGCCCTGCCCTGCTCACAGCACTGCCCAAGGAGATGGAGGCTTTCTCCAGGGGTTCCAAAATGCCACTAGTCTGTGAGCATGCACAGGAGAGGGTGAAGTGTGATCAGAGAATCACAGAAACATTCAGGTTGGAAAAGACTCTGGTGAGGCCACATCTGGAGTACTGTGTCCAGTTCTGGGGCCCCCAGTTCAAGAGGGACAAAGAACTGCTTGAGAGAGTCCAGCAAAGAGCCACAAAGATGCTGAAGGGAATGGAACAGCTCTGTTAGGAGGAGAGCCTGAGGGAGCTGGGGCTGTGCTGCTGGGAGAAGAGGAGCCTGAGAGGTGACCTCAGCAATGGTTATAAATATGTGAATGTGAGTGGCAGGAGGCTGGAGCCAGGCTCTGCTGGGTGATGTCCAATGACAGCACAAGGGGCAATGGGTGGAAGCTGAGGCATAGGAAGTTTCATTTAAATGTGAGGAGGAATTTTTTCCCTGTGAGGGTGACAGAGCACTGGAGCAGGCTGCCCAGGGGGCTTGTGGAGTCTCCCTCTCTAGAGATATTCAAAACCTGCCTGGATGTGTTCCTGTGTGATCTGGTATAAGAGATCCTGCTCTGGCAGGGGGGGTGGACTGGATAAGCTTTCAAGGTCCCTTCCAGCCCCTGACATTCTGTGATTCTATGACCATTAAGTCCAATGAATTACTCAACAATGCATAGCCCTAAACTGTATCCCCAAGCACCACATCTAAACGACCTTTAAACACATCCAGGGTTGGTGACTCAACCACCACCCTGGGCAGCCCATTCCAGGGCCTAACCATTCCCAAGTGTGGGCTCCTCTCTGTCCCTGCCCATCACGTGCAGCCAGTCATTAGGAGGGATGTGCTGCCTGAGACAGGAGACTTGACAGCTTGAGGTGCCCAAGATAACAAGCCAAGACTGACACCCCCGCCTGAGGCAACAGACGGCAGACTGAGGCTGGGGGTGCTGGGAACAGGCTTGGAGATGGATCTGCCCGAGTGGCAGACTGGGAACCACATGGAGAGCTGAGATTGAGATCAGATTGAGATGAGATGATCCTGATGCACTGGTGACCTGCTAACCCAGATGCCATCAATGTCTACCACTCTCATCCCTCTGCTCCTGCCACTTCCACCAGCGTGTTCAGACCCAACACTTGCACACATTCCCCATTCAGGTCAATCTTTAACATTCCTGTTACGCATCTCCAACACAAGGACCAGAATAAAACTGAGAGGAGGAGAACAGGCTGGAGATGTCCTCACTGATGCAGCTCACACCAACACAGCTCAGCTTGGAGCTGCTTTTAGCCGAATGTTCTGGATGTTCTTGCAGTGTTCAAGTAGGGGCTTAGTGGAAATGCCAAGCTTCATTCTGAAAAAATCAGCATTTTCTATCAGCTGTAGAGACATTTCCAATGAATTCTCTCCCCTTCCAGACACACTGGCTTGTGTTTCCTGCTTCCATTTGTTGCAAAAGGAATTCTTGGAGGCTCTGAACACCTCTGTTATTCTTCCTGTTCACTGTTTTCCTCAACAATGATCCTTCCCTAAAGGAGGAGTTTGTATTTCAATCTTGGCTGCTCCTTCCTGCCAAGACAAATAATGCAAATCTCTAAATATTTTGATTTCTAAAACCTCCTCCATATCATACATCCTAAATTGTGGCTATTTATAGAGTCTCTAAAACCTTTGCCTTATGGTGTATTTCAGCTTTCAGTAGAAACCACACATGGTGTCTTTGGATCCATCACCAGCACAGATTTGGGCTGCAAGAGAAGTCTTTTCTTAGCTGAATGCAACCTGCTCCACCACACTGACCCTCAGGTTGGAGTCGTGTCTGAGGGATCACATAGTCACAGTGGCCCTGGGAGCTGCCAGATCACTAACGTGGGCAGTTCTGGTTTCAGCTGGGAGCAAATCAGCTGGAAAGAGAAAGAGAATGACTGGGGAAAGTAAGAAAGCACAGGGTAGTGTGGCTCCAAGAAAGACAAGCAAGTTTTCAGATGGGAAGAGGTACTTCCCAGAGGGATCAAGACTTTCCAGCATGGGAATTGAAGTCTGCAGACAATGAGTGGCCTAGAAAGAGGGACAAAGAGCAATTGTTTGCTGTCTCTCCCAGAGCAGGAACAGTGGACCATTCGATGGAGCTTTCAACAGCCAGGTTCAAAATCAACAGAAGGAAACAGCTCTTGACAAGAGGAGCTCCTTGCCAAAGGACATGGTGACTGTCCACCATGTGGAAATTTCCATGTGTCTTGAGTCAGAGCCTGGATTTCAGATAAGCTCATGAAGATTGAGAGCACTCAAGAGAGGCAGCACAAATATTTGCCTTTCAAGGGTTATGCCATGGCCACATCTGGAGATGTTAAGGCTGGGCTAGATAGATCCTTAGCCTACATCCTCTGGGACTGTTCCTGTTTGATTCCCCAGGGCAGCTGGTCCTACAGGGCTGGGAGGTCTCTAGTGCAGCTTGTGAAATTCCATTGAAGTCCCTGGGCTGCAGCAGATGTAGCAGGCTGTGCCTCCAGATGAGTGTTCTGGGTGCCAGCAGGAAGACACCAACCGTATCTAAGAGCAGCTGCTGCCATTTGTGCAGTTCCTCTAGGCAGACTTGGGGTGCCTAGAAAAACCCCACTTTGGGACCAGGAGCCTGAAGTGGGGAGGTGGCCAGCTGCTGTGCCAGGGTGTGACCCTCACACAAATGTGGGAGTGCTTCCAAGAAGCTTCCAAGAGTGCTTCCAGAGGCAGGCTGCCTCTGCCAAATTACAGCCACATGTATGTACCCACACTTCCCTGAATCACAGAATGGTACAGGTTGGAAAGAACTGAAGATCATCTGCCTAAGACAGACCACATAGGAAGATGCCCTCAGCACCAAGCATCAACCTGCCTGGAGCTGAGCAGGGTTTTCCCTGCAGCTCCAGCACTATGGGATGGTCTTAGCTACAGCAGGAGAGGTTCAGAGGAACTAAGAGCAAAATTACAGAATCACAGAAACATGCAGGCTGGCAAAGCCCCTCAGGATCACCAAGTCCAACCTAGAACTCTACAAGATTCACCTTAAACCATATCCCTAAGCACCTCATCCAAATGACCCTTAAACACATCCAGGGTGGGTGACTCCACCACCTCCCTGGGCAGTTTATTCCAGTCCCTGACCCCTCTCTCTGTGACAAACTCTTTCCTAATATCCAACCTAAACCTTCCCAGCCTCATCTTGAGGCCATTCCCCCTTGTTCTGTCTCCCAGCCTCGATTCACCCAGGACTTGGCACTCCGTGGCACTTTGGGCTTGCAAAGGCTGCCTCCTGTTGTCTTCAGCCGGAGGTGCTCCTGACGCCTCTAAGTCAGAACTTAAGATTTCAGGAATCTAAAGCTGATGCTCCACAAGAGCACTGGTGACTGCCGGGGTTATGCCCAAATCAGAAAGGGAAGGCAGGGACAGAGTGGCTCTCCAGCCCTCCAGCCCATGCCTTCCTGCAACCCCTGCCTCCTTCACAGCTCATGCACTTCTGCAACAAGCACTCACAACATACACACAGCCCTGCACACCACAAGTCATGCACAGAAAACCTTTTCTGGCAGCCAAAGGCCATCTCACAGGGTCTGGTGAGCAGACAGGAGAACAAGTCTTCTGAGAAGCAGCTGAGGGAACTGGAGTTGTTTAGTCTTGAGAAAAGGAGGCTGAAACCTTCTGGCTCTCTACAACTACCTGAAAGGAGGTTGGAGGTGCAGGACACTCTCTTCCCCCAAGTAACAAGTGGTAGAACATGAGGAAATGGCCCCAGGTTGCACCAGGGCCATGGTTTAGGTTGGACATTAAGAACAATTACTTCCCTGAAAGGGTTGTCGAGCCCTGAAACAGTCTTCCCAGGGAGGTGCTGGCATCATCATCCCTGGAGGGACTGAAGCACTGTGTAGATGTGGTGCTGAGGGACATGTTTTAGCAGTGGTCTTGGCTGTGCTGGGTTAATGGTTGACCTCTACGATCTGAAAGGTCTTTTCAAACCTAAACGACCCTGTAGCACAGAAGCAAAGCAAGTTGGCCATGTCCTGCCATGGCATAGACCAGGCTTTCCCACCCCCTGCTCCTAGCACAAGCAGCTGGCGTGATGTTCACCCCCGCAGGGGGCTGCGTGTGAGGCTCGGTGCAGCGCTGCATCTGGAGCTGCTGCCCCTGCAGTGGGGAAGCTCTCCAGCAGATGGCAAACCCTTCCCACCGCCGAGCCCTGCTCCGCAGCAAGCTTCTCACCTAGGCAGCCACCTCTGCAGCACCAGGCTGGGTCCAGGCCCGCAGATCCAGCTGGAAACCCAGGCCCTGCTTTCCTTTTGCACTCCTGGACAAGTGCAGGCAGCTGCTGGGGCTTTAGCGCAGAGAACGCACCTGGTGATGCTTTGGGGTTGCAGCCCTCCTTGTAAAAGCTGGGCAGGAAGACTTTGCCCAGCATGCAGTTGAAGGCCCCATGGACCCTCATGCACCCTGGCTCAGCAGTCCTCTCCAAGACCCTCTCCCTTCCCCTTTAAAGTGGCTGCTCTGTCTCATCTGCTCTCCTGGATGGGAGCTGGCCCTCCTGCACCAGGACTGTCCCTTCCCTTTGCCACCCACTGTCCCACCTAGCAGCCCAGGGGCTGTTTGACAGCACAAGCAGACAAGGACTCAGTTGCTCACAGCATTCAAAAAGTGGGACAAAAAGATGAAGACTCTCATACACACAGGCTCCTCCTGGTGCCCTGTGTTCTACCAGGGACCCTCTTGCTGGGTCTGGGCCACCCCCCTGCACCTGATACTCTGCCCTCTCCCTGCACCAGGTGGGCACTTTGGCTCATAAGAAGTTTTTGTCTCAGGATCTGAGTAACCATCCCCAGGGCAGGGCTGTATCTGTGGCTGCAGGAGTGCCTTTGAGGAAGATTTGTCACAGCCACTGCCTCGCGCGTGGCTTTCCAGGTGTGATCTCCAGGGACAGCTCACCTGCACCACTGGGCTCATGAGACCATGCCTTGGGGTGTCTAAAAGGGTGACCAAAGGAGGTTCATTTGGGAGCTCACCCCCGTGGGGTGAGGAAGAGCAGGATCTTTGCGCAGAGCCCTGTGCCTGCCTGCTCCGGCACAGCCAGCTGGGTAACAGAGGAAGGACTGTGGGCTCTCTGTGCCTCTGTTTTCTTCCTGAAACAAGGGGGATCTGTGCTCTCCCTGAGCCTGGGCCAGGCCATGGGAGGGTGAGGAGTGCTGCAGCAGCTCCATGGGACTCTCCTGGCTCTGGCTGGGGAGAGAGGTTGGAAAGGGAGCCTCTGGCTCCCAGCCCCTGAGAAAAGAGCATCCCTCAGCACTGGTAGGGACCCACAGCCCCTGCAGCCCCTTCCGTCTCCGGCCACCTTTTTCATCTTTGCTTGCAGGTCCTTTGGGTTGAGATCAAGCTGAGGAACAATGTTCTGGTGGAGAAGGAGAGGCTCCCTTTAGGGCTGTTACGAGTGGGAGGCTCAAAGCATGCAAGTAGCATGGGAAGGCTGCCCTGTGGAGCCCCGTAGCAGGGGGAGGACCAGCTCCAGGCCTCCCTGCCCACTCTGAGGCAGTGCTCTCCCAGTTGGCCAGCTCAGGTCCCAAAATGGACACTGATCCTTGGCTCTGGCAGAGGATGTGACTCTGTTCTTCAGTAAAAGAGAGCAGATAACCCAAGTCTCAGCCTTGTGTGCCCTTGCTTCCTCAAGGTCCAGCTCTCCCAGATCCAGGCCTGCAAGCTGGAAAGGTCATGCAAGAGCTGGGATGCTTTTAGCCAGGCAGAGGGTTGGGAGAGGTGGGCAGTTCACAAGGACTGTGCTGTCCTTTGTCAAATGCCCTCCTCTGCTCTTTCTTTCCTCCCTCTCTATTCGGCAATGACTTAATTTCTTCAATTATTAATCACCTAGCTACGATTGTGGCTCAATTAAACCCATTAAACCTCCTCTGGGATCAGCCCCAAGGACAAAGGCAGGTTTCCAGAAAATGCATTAGAGAGAAGTCAGACAGGGAGTCGAGACAAGCTGGTGTGGGAGGAGATGGCCTTGCTGTACAGCATAGCCCATTTCCCAGCAGCTGTGAATCTGATACCCAAGGCAGGGAGTCGGGTAAGGTCTGTCATGCAAACAGCCTGTTCACACATCCCACTGGGCAGATCCAGGAGGGTGCTTGTGTGGAAATGGTTTCAGCTGAAAAAAAATCAGCCACAGGAGTGCATTACACAGGGAGAATTCCTTGCACAAGAGTCCCTGACAACCCACATCCTAAAGAGCTGTTCCCAGACTGCCCCATGGCTCCCAGCAGTGGCAGATGGGATGGTTTTGCACAGCTACTCCCCACCTGAAGCCAAGACACCAACACTGGGTGATCTAAGAATCCAGGAGCCCAGCTGGCATGACCCTAGCATGGCCACCCCTCGCAGTCACTGGGGAGCAGCATTAAGAGTTTTCGGTCTCTGAGTCTGAATTTTGAAGGAACATTGAAGTTCTGGCCAAGGTCCCAGTGGGAAATTCACCTCCAGCGTGGGATGAGATCCCTGGTTGAAGCCATGATGCAACAATGCACCACGCTGAGGGGAGGTAGAGATCAGACCCCGGCACCAGTCTCTGATGAGTGAAGGGACCAAAGATGTGAGCCCGGATCATGTTATGAAAAGAACAGCATCTCAGCCATCAATCTGCCAGCAGCTCAAGGAAGCAAAAACCTTCTCTGGCACAGGTTGCCCAGGAAGGTTGTGGCTGCTCCCTCTCGGGAGGTGTTCAAGGCCAGGTTGGAGGAGACCTTGGGTGACCGGTACTAGTGGGAGGTGTCCCTGCCTATGGCAGGGGGTTGGAACTGGATGATCTTTGAGGTCCCTTCCAACCTTACCATTCTATGATTCTATGATTCTCTTGCTTCTCTCTCCTTGTTTTTCAGACATCTGTGACCATTTCTTACCCTTTGGCCAACACCACCAGGGGCATGACCTATCTTCCTTGCTCTGCCCTGCCAGCTGTGCCTTGCAGCTGCCTCCTGCCCAGGTGAACTCTTTTCAGAGTTCCTCATCCAGTTTGGATGACACAAACAGGCGCACGCAACCTTCCCGCAGGCTGCTGGTCCCATCCGCGCTCCCAGCTCAGGGATGTCTTCCCCTCCACCTCCTCCCTGTCCCCAGGCAGGGCTGTGACGCTCTAAATCCAGCCCATATGCTAAGCAAAGCCTGACAAATGCCGCTCAGCGGGATGCCTGGAGCGGAGCTCAGCCCAGCCTCCGCGCAGTGCTCCCAGAGGCTCTTGTGACACAGAGGGGGCTGGGGCAGACGACGTGCAGGAGATCCGCAGGCTCAGGGCGCTCCCTAACCCCCCTGGCCTGGAAGCCGACAGGGCCGAAGGCCTCCGCGCTCCCCCGCGGCCTGTTTCTGTTCCGGGCCAAGCTGCGGGGGCGAGCAGATGCCGCATGGCGCTGTGGGGCCTGGCCAGTCCGGCAGCCCGGAGCAGAGCCTCAGCGCAGTGGCAGCTGCTCGGGCCGCACGCCCGGGCCCGTGGGACCCCCTCGGGCCTGCCCGCCCGGGTCGGCTGAGGCTCAGAGCCCTTTGGCACTGGATCCTCCGAGACCCCAGGGGGCCGCTTAGCCTCAGAGCAGGGCGGGCACAACAAAGCCCTTCCCATCTGGGACCGAGGTTCAAGCAGCAACATAACCCGTCCTGGGCCCCCAGCCCGGCCCCCCAGTTCCCCATCTCCGCCAGGGGGCGCCACGGCGCGCACGGGCGAGGCGAGGGGCGTGGCAGTGGAGTGTGAGTAGCAGGCGCACAGGCCAATCACCAGAGGATAATTAGTTTGAGGCGTGGCCACGGTGCTGAGGTAGGCGGTGCTGAGAGAGTGGGCCCTGAAGGCGGGGGATTCGCAGAGGGGAGGGAGTTGCTGTTGACTGGCGTCCGGCCGGACCAGTGAGCTTGGCAGCTGTCGTGTGAGCTGTCCGCCTGAGCCGGCAGGGAGCCTGCCTCTGCGGGAACCCTTTCCGAGTGGCAGTGGGAGTGGCCAATGAGAGAGTAGGGGCGGGGCTGGGGAATATAAGGTATTATAGGCGGGGTCAGAAAGGCGTGCCCACGCGTGAGTGGCAGGTGGGCGGGCCAATGGCGCGAGGTCCAGCAAACAGCGGCGCTGGAGAGGAGCGGTGGCGAGGGCGAGGCGCGGCGGGGCTGGAGCGGTGGCGGGAGCGGCTGGACCATGGACCGCGTCAGCAGCTCCATGAAGCAGGTGTCCAACCCGCTGCCCAAGGTGCTGAGTCGGCGGGCAGGCGGCGGCGGCCTGGAGGCGGAGCGGGAGAGCTTCGAGCGTGCTCAGGTACGGGGCGGGGCCTCGGGGCGGGGCCGGCTCAGGTGCTGCCGTGCGCGGTAGGGGAACCGGCCGGAGAGGCGGGGCCCGCCAGGGGCTGGAGCTGGGGCCGTTGGGTGGGGCCGGGGCCGTGCCGGTTGGCGGGACTCAGGCGGGGGGCGGAGCCAGCCCAGGTGAACCCCGGCGGGCGAGGGTGTGCCGAGGTGTCCGATTGGCTGATGTTGGCACGAGTGGGCGAGGTTTGTTTTGCTGGGCGGAGCCTATGTGAGGTGGGCGGGGCTGGCTCAGGTGAGCTGGATTGGCTCCAGTGGGCAGAGCTGCTCCTGATAGGTGGAGCCCGTGTGAGTGGGTGGGGGCTTGTCTGGTTTCACCCTACCCGGGTGCAGTAGGTGGCCATGGCGGGAAAGGAATGGGGTCCATGCGGGGTTCTCATGCGGCTTGCCTGGCGCCTCCCTCCCCCCGCCCCAGGCTGTGGCTTGAGCCTTTCCTTTGCGGGGCAGTGAGACAGGAGCCTGGTGGGCAGCACACCTGGGAACACCTGGGGTGCCCAGTCCTCTCGTGCCATGGCCATCCCAGCTGGGGCTGCTGGCAAGGGACTGGGAAATCACTTTGGTCTTGGCCACAGGGCTGGTGGCAAAGCCGTCTCAGGCCAGGGGACACTGACTGGCTGTCTTGGATTTGCTGATGGGATTTGGCCTCCAACCCCAGCCAGAGCTGGGCATTGTGCCTAGGCCAGTGCTGTCTCCACCCTGGGCTCCATCTTGCTTCCTCTTCTCAGAGCTGCCCTCAGAACATGTCAGTCTTTACCTCTGTTGGCTGAAAGGCACATGGCACAGCTCTGTGCCAAGGGAGGTCGGTCACTTCATTGGATGCAAACACCCAGAGACCCCCCATGCCACCTGGGGACACCTGACATGGTCAGGCCATGGGACAAGGACTGCCCCTGTGGGTAGCTTTGTGAAGGAGTCAGCAATATGCTGGGAAAACAGACATAGTTTACTCCTCAGCAGCATCCAGAATGTCTGAATGGGACCTTTCAGCCCTTCACCTGTGTTTTAAGTGACAGCTCCATGTTCTGTGCAGAGAGGAAGGTGCTGGCAGTTTGTGAGGCAGCAGTGGTGCTTTGGGGGAAGGAACTGGTGATTTGGGGAAGGGAAACAGCCAAGATAAGCAACAGGGAGAGTGAAGATGGATGGATGGTGGTAGGAGGAGCTGGGGACAGCTCTCCTCTGTTCTATGTCCAGGGATGGAATCTAAAGGTGAAGTGATACTGTCCTGACCCACCAAGGGAGAGGAAGAGAAACAGGCAGAAAGACAGAGGTGGTGACCAGGAGGATCAGCTACTCTGGGAGCAGTGCAAGGTGGAACAAGGACCTGGGTGAAACCAGAGTGGGAACAGCATATGGGTGGTGTCATGGTGATGAAAATAAAGACCAAGGATCAGCTCTGAGGGGGTTTTATGCAGAAAGGGAAACATTAGGATTTAAGGTTGATCATGTACAGGGAGTCTCCTTACCTTCCTTGCTCAAGTTACCTCCACAATCAATTATTTACAGTGCTGAAGGTGGAACCAGCACTAATTTGCAAAAGCAATTGCCTGGCTCCTCCTTTGTATCAGCCAACGACCCCATGGGATCCCTGTAGCTCTGGTGTGCTTCCTGAGAGCCACTGCTCCCCAGGAGGGGCAGAGCTGGAGGGGCAGCACAGGTGACACCCAGCACAGTGAGCCTCACGCTGCCTCCCACGTCCACGCCTAGCTGAATATGATCTTCCTTGCCCAATTTGCAGGCAAATGACACAGAATATGTTTGTAGGAGCTCAATTTCTGCCTCGGTTTTTTTGTTCTCCTGTGTGTTCAGCTCCCTGCAATTTCCTTTCTCACTATTTTTTTTTTTTTTTCACAATTCTCATTTTCTTTCCAGTTTAGGGAACTTGCCTACATGTCAGATCTTCTACATGTCAGTCATCCAGTTTTGGTCAAACTTCTTCTTTCTGAGTTTTTTTTTTATAGAAATTGTGGGTTTGGGGTTCTGTTGTTGGAGGGTGATTTGTTGTTTTGGGTTTTTTTTTCTTAAGTGGCTTAAGCAAAGTTTAATCTGCTCAATGACTTTTAAAATGAAGATTTCCCCCACATTTCTGCATGTATAGGCTCATTCCCTCCTCACCTCCAAATCTGCCTGTCTCATAACAGCAGTGCACTCACCAGCAAGATTATTCTGGGCTGAAAGAACCCAAAGAGCTAGAAAGTGTGACCAAATGGACCTTTGGTGTGCCTGAGTGACACCTGCTGGGGTTTAGCATCACTCAATTTATGTAGTCTGAGACTCAGTTTGGAGAAGAAGAGCACCTTGCAAAGTTGTGGTGGTGGTGGTGGGACATCCCAGTTGTTGGGAGGTCTGGTGGTGGTGGGATATGCTGGTGTTTGGATGCTTGTGTGGTGGTGGTGTGCTCTGGGAGAGGCACACTTGCATGCTGATGGGAAACTGGTAGTGGAATGCTTTCATGGTGGTCATGACATTGCACAATGGTTCTGCCCTGGCCAGATCTGTCTGTTGGTGTGGGGATAGCTGGGAATAAATTTCCTGCTGGCTTTTCTTCTGCCATGGTTGGTCAAGTGTCTCAATTTTCCTGATGATGCAAATGTGAGAAACCTGAGGACCTGCTGTAACAGAGTGTCCCTGCCATTGTGCTGCCCACATCCTTGCTGCCTGCTGGGCAAAAGCTGCTCAGTGAGGACCATGGAGATTAGGCTGCCTTGTCTGGACACATGCCCAAGGGCTCCCCTCACCTTTTGCCATCAATGCTGATAGTTTTCATGGGAAGCTGAGCAACGGAGACACCAAATCCTGCAGTTGACAGGCTCACAGGATGTCAGGGGTTGGAAGGGACCCAAAGAGATCATCGAGTCCACCCCCCCTACCAGAGCAGGACCAGACAATCTAGCTCAGGTCACACAGGAACACATCCACACAGGCCTTGAAAGGCTCCAGAGAAGGAGACTCCACAACCTCTCTGGGCAGCCTGTGCCAGTGCTCTGGGACCCTTACAGTCAAGAAGTTCCCCCTTGTGTTGAGGTGGAACCTCCTGTGCTGCAGCTTCCATCCATTGTTCCTTGTCCTATCCCAGGCAGCAAGTGAGCAGAGCTTGTCCCCCCAGCTCCTGACCCCCAGCCCTCAAATAATTATAATAATTTATTAAATCCTCTCTCAATCTCCTCTTTTCCAGACTAAGCAGCCCCAGGTCCCTCAGCCTCTCTTCATCAGGCAGTGCTCCAGTCCCCTCATCATCCTTGTAGCCCTCCACTGGACCCTCTCCAGCAGATCCCTTTCCCTCTTATACTGGGGAGTCCAAACCTGAAGGCAGGACTCAAGATGAGGTCTTACCAGGGCAGAGCAGAGCAGAGTTCTGCCCTGCAGGCATGCACAGGGTGCATCACTGCCCTGGAGGGGACAAGACTGTCTCCTTTTGCTGCTGTTTCACTTGCTGTGGTTCACCACTGCTCATTGCCTCAACTTCAGCAGAATAAATTGTTGGACAGACTATAGGTCATCAAGGGAGGAGGAAAAAAAAAAAAAACCACCAGAAGTGAAAGTTCTGCTGTATGTTGAGATGAATGGATTTGACATGGTACCTGAGTCTGGCAGTCATGCTTCCTGCAAGATCTCCTGGTCATATTGAGGAGCATGCCTGGTGTCAGAGCTCTGCAGGGCAGATCTGACAACCTCCTCTTTTAGATTGGTGCATTGGGTCTCACTCCCTTCCTCCTCACTGCAGTGGTCCTTCTGTGGAGGTCATTGTGTCACGATGGTGCCAAGGAGCAAATCTTGTTCTGAACTGACTCACTTGGCTGGTTTGGCAAAGACCAACAGTAGCTGAATAAGCCAAGGTCTTGCAGGTGAAAAGAGAGTCAGAAGGACACTGAATTTCTGGGGGGCATTGAGGATGCACATGGGAGTGAAACGCCAAGCTATGCTGCTTCTTCACTTGTGTTTCAGGCTGTCATGGGGCATTTACCTTTATTCCCAGCAGGGATATGGCAAATAAGGCCATGGTGGTGGAAGTGGTGCCAACTGGAGCCTGGAAAGCTGAAGGTGTGGGAAGGTCTCCTTCCTGACCTAGCATGATTCCGCTCAGCTGCTCCTGCACCAACCCCTTCCCTCCTTTGGAACCAAGCACTGGAGAGGGACAAATGGAGGAAGTGTCCTTGGAGTCCCAGCAGGATGTGCTGAGCTCAGGTCCTCCTTCCTGCCCCCGTGGCTAAGCAGTGTGTTGTCACTGCACATTGTCTTCTGGGCTGCAGAGACCACAGCACAACTCTCCTATGCTTACCCTCATCCTGAGTGTTGCTCTGATGCCCCAACCCTGCCTCATCCTGAGGATGGGCTGCCTGTCCTACTGGTGCTATGTCCTGGTGACCAGGACATCCATGCAGCATTGGAGGAGGAGGTGCCTGAGGTTGTGCAGGAGGACAGAAGTTTTGTGCTTGTGCCTTGTGCCTGCTGGGGCTTTGTGCCAGGAGGTGTGGTGCTGCCTTGTACCAAGGCTTTGTGCCCACCAGGACCCCTGTGTGCCTGTCCACTGCAGACAGCCCCGTGGGTGACCTGTCCTGGTAGCGGCATGCTGGGAGAAGACCCTTCTTGTTTACAGGTGCTCTAGATGATATCAAAGACTTGCACTTCATCTTCTTTGACTGTTTTGTGTTTGGTTGGGTATTTTTTTCCCCCAAGTAAGCCACTGAGTAGCAAAGAGAACCATGGACCACTTGGGTTGCCCACGGCCACCACTTTCTCTTGCACGTGTACACGCTGGGTCCTCAGGACTGTGTGTACCAGCACTAAAAGCAATCTATGACTCAGAAATTACCCTGGAAAGACATATTTGCAGCAGAAGGTGATGGCTGATCTGTCTGCATCACTGCTCCTGTCACAAGAGGTCCCTGACATAGTGTCAAACCCTACAGCTCCAGGCTTCCCAGCAGGGAGATGCAGCACGCTGAAGGCAGCCAATGCCACACCTTCTCAGAAAGGTTTTTAAGGTCCCAAGCACCCCTGAGCCACCCCACCACGCTTTCACAGGGGCTGGAAAGCTGTTTTCTTTCCTGCTCTGCTGCTGGAGGAGCCTTCTCAAAAACCAGGCACGTAGAGACCATGCAGAAGAAGTAGAAAAAGCCTATCGGGCACGAAGTGATGCCAGACCAAGTGAGCTTTGGTTGTTTTTTTTTCTTCCCCTCCCCCAGCATTGGTTAGCAAATCCTTTTGATGTGGGAACCAACATTTTTCACAGCCAAGTGCAGGTTGAAGGCAGCTTGGTGCCTATCCTGATCCCTGCCATGGGCTGTGCCACTTTCGGGCATCGTCGCAGCCCAGGCAGTGCTGTTAATGTAATTAATCCTTTTGCCTCCTCGTTTGCATAATTGGGAATATGGCACCACCTCTCCCATCACAGCAGCCCCTGTTGGTTTCAGACCAGACCCAGCTTGGGACAACTCACAGTCAGCAGAGGAAATACCATTTTACTACTGAAAAAAAAAACCCCAAAAAAAAAAAAAACAAACCCAATTTTTGTGGTTCAGATGCTGCAGCCACCAGCAGCTTTGCCAAGAACTTCAGTTCTTGCAGAGGAAATGAGGCTCCTTTCAAAGCACCAGAGTGGGGCTATATATATATATAGCCTCTCCAAAAAAAAAAGATATTTAAAGCAACATATTGACACTAGCAAGAACAGGAAAAAAATAGCTCCTGGCTGCGGGGAGCGAGGGCTGAAGGCAGCTGAGCACCATCCTGGGGGAGTAGGTGATAGAGGGGATTAATTCATGGCTCTTTCATCTCCAGGAAAATGAGCTGCTGCCCTCTGTGCTGTGTGAACCCCTCTGTGCTTTAGGTCTCCTGTCTTTTACTGGGAATTAGAGGTGCTTGGGATTGAATATAGCTTCAGCAGTGAAGAAATGACTCATCTCATCTCTTTTCAGCAAGTCCCCTCTTAGGAACTTATTCCCATCCCCAGGGAAAGAAAATAGTTTGTCTTCTGCTAGATTAGGGGCTGCTTTTCTCTTGACTGCAATCTGGGATGGAGGGGGTTGGGGTTTTATTTTTGGTTTTGGGGTTTTTTTTGTTTTTTTTTTTAATATATGCAGAAATATTTAATGTGGTGATGGGCTGCAGAAGCAGCTGAGCCTCAGGAGAATAAATAGGTTTGGTGCTGAAAGTGGGGGGACTTCTGCTGCTGGCTCCAGGAGGCAAGCTCCAGACAGCAATGTGATCCTTTTGGACCACCAAGTGACAAGGGGTGTGGGGGGGGCTTGCCCCAAATCACTCCAGAGGCTGAAAGGGAAGGTGAGGATGCTGGGGTACATTGCTGCCCCTCCCCAGAAAAACCCTTGGCACCTGCCCTGAGGGTTTCAAGAGGCTCTTTCAAATCTGGTCACTGCAATACAGATCAGCATAAATGATGGGAGCCAGGGTGGTTGTAATTTGGTGGCCCTGTAGTTAGAAGAGGGTTCACCACCAAGGGTGTCCTGCCCTAAGGAGCACAAAGGCTCTTGTCCTGTGAAATTCAGCCTATTTAATTGCATCCTCCTGCAAAGCTGGGGAGAAGCAGCCAGGCAGGAAGGTTATTTTTACCAAACTCCCCATCAGAGGACTGGAGTGAGTGTGGCACAGCTGCCAACACTGGCAGTGACCCTTGAGTCCAGGGGAAATGGTGGGGAAGGGCAGGGAGGATGTGGATGCCTGTCACAAGGAGGGGGTGACTTGTATCAGCTTTGTTCTGCCACGGGCAAAAAATCCTGTGGACAGACCACAATGAAGGGTTTGAAGCTGGAGGAGGGACAATTTTGGCTGAAAATTGAGAAACCAAGAATGGAGAGGAGATGCCCATTGCAGCTCCCAGGGTATCATCCCATGGGTGCAACGTGGGGCCAGGCTGAGCATTGCTTGCTCCAGCACCATCCAGCACTGAGGCATGAGCCTCAGCACCCAAGTGAAGAGTATTGATGAATATTTAATGAGGAGTATTGATGATTATGTTTAAAGGCACATCATCAGCACATAGCAGGCAGTGCTGAGAGGGCTGGTGAGGACTGCTCCAGGGACATCCCATAGCAGGCAGGAGGGAAGGCTTCCTGAGCAGCCTTGTGGCATGGGGTACAGAGAATCAGCTTATAACCTCATTGTCCTTGAAGGGATTTGTCCTTCTCCACCATCCCCCAAGGATGACCCACGCTGGGACAGGCAGGACACGGGGCCAGCAAGCAGAGGGGCACACAGCAGCGCAAGGGCTGGAGGAAGGGCCAAATCCTGCCCTTCATCTCTGCCTCCAGCTTGGCTGATTTATTTTGCACAGTCACCAAGTGAGACTTCCTGGGGACAGGCTGTTCCCTGGGTGACAGCAGAAGCCAGCAGCTGGGATTTTAGCCCGGATGTGTGAGCCCCAGCCCACGGCCAGGCTAATTATACATTGTTTGCTGTTCCCAGCTAATTGTGGTGGAAGCTGAATGATCCCTGGTCCACATGCAAAAGGTGAAGTTCCTTGCTCAAAGGCATATAGAGACATTTAGTATTTTAGCATGGATTCACAGGGTGGTTTTGGTTGGAAAAGGCTTTCAAAGCTCATCCAGTTCCAACCCCCTGCCATGGACAGGGACATCCCCCACTAGATCAGGTTGCTCAAAGCTTCATCCAACCTGGCTTTGAGCAATTCCAGGAAGGGGGCATCCACAATTTCCCTGAGCAGCTCGTACTGGTGTCTCACCACCCTCAGGGTACAACATTCCTTCCCTATGTCCAACCCACCCTCATTCAGATGAGCACACAGAGCTATCTCTTGTAAGCACAGAATTTTAGTCCCTCCTTTGCTGGGACATTTCAGCAGCTTGACAAGTCTCACATCCACATGGTGTAGGTTGGTGGTGGTCATGGTTGGTGTGTACCACAAGGATGGGCTTGATCTTGTGACTACTGCAGGATATGGCCCTGTCTCTGGCTTCTAGCATCTTCAATCTAGCACAGAGATGCTCCCAGATGGTCCCAGTCCCCACTGCAGGCTTTGAGGTGGTTGTATCCATCAGTATCTCAGAGCCTGTACCCTTCTGGGGGGCTTGGTGCATGCTTGCCCATCCCTTCCTGTCCTGCCTTCAGCCAGCTGTGCTGCTTTGATGGCTGCACAGGCAGACTCTGCTTCATTCTCTGTTCCCACCAACACAAAAAGCATCAGCATGGTGGCTGCAAAAGCTGTGTTACTGAGCACCAGAGCTCAGTGAGCTTCATGCAGCTCACAGTGGGGTGACCAGGCTGGTTTTGTGGCTTCAGCATGAAACTTGGGTTGTGAGGTTGGCTTGAGTTGCCCAGATAGCTGCCATCCTTTGAGAGCTGAGGTGAAGAAGATTCCTTTTCTCTTGGCTGTTGAGCAAACTAACAAAGCTCTGCTAAGCAGGCTTGCAGAGCAGACTGCTGAAGCTGTGGGTCCTTTATCCCAGGACCCTCCCAATTTTCCATGCTGTTTTTACCTGGCCTGACTGGTAGCCAGCTTGCTGTAATTGCAGCGCATCCTGATTTGACAGCATGAGCCTGTGTCCCTCCTGGCTGAGCTTTTGGGTCCTGCTGCCTCAGATGCTCCAGCAGAGGCAGTTGGCATCTGGGTTTCTGTTCCTCAAGTGTCTGCCCATGCTCTGGTGTTTCACCACTCAGCTTCCCACCGTGCTCACCACGTTGCCAGGCATCGCACAGCACAGCCCCGTGGCCGAGGCGCTGCCGCGGAGGAGGACGCAGTCAATGTTTACCATGCAGGAAGGGGACACACTGCAGCAAACAAAGGGACCCTTTGGGAGAAGAGGCCTCTCTCACCAGGGCCAGGCTGGAGGCTCCCTCGTTGTTGTTACCATTTGTCTCTGTTACTGCGATGCGAGCAGCTCAGCGCTCTCTGGAGAGTCTGCGCCATCGCTTTTCATTTCGCTTAGCAGATGCTGCCTGCAAAATTGTGCTTCCCACTTGTGTCCACGTGGAAGTGAACAAGGAATACAGGGGTCTGTAAGCACAAATAGGGTGGTAAAGTGCTTGTGCCAGGACATAAGGGACACCCAGAATTTGTCCCTCTTCGTCCTGAGAACCCAGAAAGCAGATGATGGGTTGGATGCTGAGACCTCAGTAGAAGTTTTTGCTGACCTGGTGATGTGTGTCCTGAGATGACAGCTCCCACCAACCAGTGCTCCTCTGGGACTGGGTGTCTGGGCATGAGAGGGCTCTGAGTGTGGTTGCAAAGAGCAATTTGTGTCTTCTACACAAGCAAGATGTGGCCCTCAGGTTCCCAACCTGCCGCAGGTGAAGGTCACTGTTCATCTAAGCACAGACTAGATGCAGTCTCTGCAGTCTCAAGCACTCATCAGCACTGCTGCATCTGGGGGGGCTTGGCAGCAGGTCACACTGGTGCTGGCCCTTGCTGGCCAGTATGTGGGCATTGTGGTTGTCCCTTTCCTCCTGAGCCATAGTTACTGCATGCAGCATGTGTGCTGTCTATAGTTGCTCCTCGTGAGACACCAGTCCCCTTGTGGGACACCAGTCCAGCTCTGCAGCCCTCAGAACTGCTGACAATGAAAGGCACTGATTAGTGGTGTGCAAAGATTTTCCAAGGTCTTAAGGCAATGCTGAAATGGAGGCAGTGCAAGGCTTTGACTTCTGTGTCCACAATCTTCTGGCTGCGCCAGAAGAGATGAAGTAAGTCAGTGAGGCCATTGAAGAAGTCATCTCCTCTGGTGGAACCATTCCCAGACCATGACCTGGTGGAGACCTTGTGTTTCCCCAGCCAGAAAGGTGTTGTGCACTTCACAGACGGGAATGAAATGTTCCCACAGAGTCAGCAAGGTCTGACTGCTGCTGTGGAGGTAAATACTTGTCTGGAGAGGGCAAAGGAAGGTACTTCTGAGTTTGCTGGGTTACAAAATCTCTTACCTGGCACTTCCATGGTCCATGCTGTCCTGCTGGGACGTGCAGGGTGGCTGTCAGGCAAGGGTTTTAACTCTTTTAGCAGCTTGCCTGGGAAAAGGCAGCCACATTTTGGTGCTGTTCATTCCCCTCTGTAGTCCCAGGACACAGCTCTGCTCACCATGGTACTTGCCAGAGATGTCCCAGGAAGTGCCTATGCCTGCCCATTAAGTACAGAGCATCTCCTTGCTTCAGTGACCCAGGATTATGCCAGCTGGAGGGTCACATGCAACAGGGCTGGGAGCTGGACCTTCACTGTTCCTCTTTGCACAGGATGGCTCAGGGCACAACACAGACAGTGTCTTGGTGGGTGGCATCCAGCCTGGAGTTTCTGCTGTGCCCCACAGCCCACCCTTACAGGATCACACAGGCTCACAGGATGTCAGGGGTTGGAAGGGACCCAAAGAGATCATCAAGTNACCCTCCTTGTGGGCACCTCAAAAGGTGATGTTAGCCCAGGAGCTGGGCTGAGCAAAGACCCTCTCCTGGCTTCACCTGTGTCCCGGTGAGATGCTCTTGGCCCGACTGAGGACACACTCCCCTCTTGTTTGTCTTCCTGGCAATTGCAGTCCTGCTCCAGTGCTTTTTATAGCCTGGAAAGAAGTGCCTTGAGTTTCGGAGTCGTCTGGGAGGCCAAGCACACAGGGAGGAGTCGCAGCTAGAAATAGGGCTGCTCTCTGCTTCTGCATTCCAGTTTTACTGTTTTTTCAGCTGAGATGTCCAAGTTTGAAGAGTCCCACTGCTGCAAGTGCCTAGCTGAGAACCATGGCCTGCATTTTTTCCACTCAGACTGGGTCTTCTTTCTCCTTTGCCTCATTCCCAGTGGTCTCTCATCAGCTGTTGAGCCTCCATGAGATGGCTTTCCTGGCTAATGAGGTCTCTCACCCCTGCCTGTGTTTTTCCTAACCCCCAGATTTCACACCTTGGTGTGGCTGCTTTGGCAGAAAAGCTCCTTGTGTGCCAGCAGTGTTGGCTGAAGCTGCAGAATTAATAATGTCTGGGGAAGGGGTGGGGAGGTGGATAAATGATCAGGTATTTGCTGGAGCTGCTGGCTTCATAGGCTCATAGAATCATTTTGGTTGAAAGAGATGTTTACAATCATCAACTCCAACCGTTACCCCAGCACTGCCAGGTCAGCACCAAACCACATCCCTCAGCACCACATCTACACAAGCTTTTAAACTCCTCCAGGGATGAGGACTCCAGTACCTCCCTGGGCAGCTGGTTCCAGAGCCTGACAATCCATTTGGAGAAAAAAAATTTCCCTGATGTCCAACCTAAGCCTCCTCTGGTGCCACTCAGGAGGCCATTTCCCCTTACCGCTCCTCCTCACTGACCCCCACAGACCCCCACCTCCAGCCACAGTAGAGAGGCAGGAGCAGGGCAGTGCAACCTTTTTCCCTTGGGCTGGGTAAGCCCAAGGGCATGCTGGCACGAACTGCAGCCAGCAGTGTTTGGTTTTGAACAAGGAAAATGAGTAAAAACTAATATTTGGATGTTGGGAAGGGATTCTGCAGCCTCTAGCACGGAATCATGCTTGCGATTCTCCCGTCAGGAAGCGTCAGAGAGGCAGCAATAACACATGGAACACAGTTTCCTTTATACACTGGAGTTTTTTTCCACCTCGGGCCCCACCCTGTGTCCCAGCAGAGATCCCTGCTCCAGCTCTGCCTGCTCCCCAGGCGCCTTCCACACCCAGCGAGCAGGCAGCCTGCCAGACGCTTGCAGCCCAGCCAAGTCACGGAGCTGCTTGTGTGGAGCATCACCTGCAGTGAGGAGCATCCAGAGACACAGGAGAGGTGTGGAACGTGGGGAGCATGGCCTGCTGGTGCTCTTCAGAGAGCACGAGGAAAGCTTACACTCACTTCCCAGAATGGGAGTAGCTTCTTTTCCAGTTGTGCATCCATCAGAGAACATCTCTTGTTCCTCCTCTGTCCAATCCTCTACGTGGGGAGCAGACCCCCTGGGCTCTGGTTACAGCGGTGACCTGGGCGCTGGGGAGGGCTGATGGTGACTAGGGTTTGGGAACTGCAGCTGTGGTTTAATGAAGCTGGACACCTGTTTCTGACTCCTGGAAGATGCCGACAGAGTATCTGCATACAGACCTCCAGCCTACTCCTGTGCCACCTTGGTCACTTTTGAGTTAGGTCCTACCTCTGGCACAGGTTGCCCAGGGAGGTTGTGGCTGCTTCCTCCCTGGAGGTGTTCAAGGCCAGATTGGATGAGGCCTTGAGTGACCTGTACTAGTAGGAGGTGTCCCTGCCTATGGAAGGGGGTTGGAACTAGGTGATCTTTGAGGTCTCTTCCAACCTTACCATTCTATGATTCTGCTGTGAGGACAGGATGAAAGAAAGTTGAGGTTATTCAGCCTGGAGAAGAGATCCTGCTGGTTCTGGTGGGAGGGAGAAGAGCCCAATGCTCATTTCCAAGAGCACAGGCTGCAACCCTGCAGCTCTTGGAAGCCCATGACATGCCAGTGCTTCTGGGAAGCAGTTCTCCAGGAGATGGGGAGGTGAACAAAGGTCTCAGTGGCTGAGTGTGGCCAGCAGGACTAGAGAGATGATTGCCCCATGGTACTTGGCACTGCTGAGGCCATACCTGAGTACTGGGTTCAGTTTAGGGCATTGCAGTGCTAAGAGAGACATTGAGGTGCTGGAGTGTGTCCAGAGAAGGGCAACAAAGCTGATGAAGGGCCTGCAGAGAACAGGTCTTGTGAGGGGCAGTGGAGGGATCTGAGGTTGTTTAGTCTGGAGAAGAGGAGGCTGAGGGGAGACCTCATTGCTCTCTGCAACTACCAAAAAGGAGGTTGTAGAGAGGTGGGCGTAGGTCTCTTCTCACAAGTCACAGCTGATAGGACAAGAGGAAATGGCCTCAAGTTACATCAGGGGAGGTTTAGGTCGAACATTAGGAAAAACTTCCAGATAAAAAGGGTTCTCAAAGACTGGAATCACCATCCCTGGATGTCCTTCAAAGCCATCTACATATGGTGCTCAAGGATCTGGCATAGTAGGAGTGGCCCTGCTAGAGTTAGACAATGGTTGCACTTGATGATCTTAGAGGTGATTTCCAACCGTGGTGATTCTGTGTGATTCTGTGAGGCTGGGGGGTGAGAGAGCTGAGAAGCAACCTGTGGCACCACAGAAAGTGGAAAAACCTCCTGGAGCTCTGGGAGGAGGAGGTGGTGTTCCTGCCAGCAGGCATCGCCCGCTCTGCTCCGACCTCTCCCTGCAACCACGTGGTGCTGGAGTATGAACATCCTCAGAGCTGGAAACTTGCCTGGGGCTGCAAATATGTTGCCTATTTCCTATAAATACTTCTGCTGCTGCCCGTTAGCCAGAGGCAGGCTCCGTGTCCTCAGCCCTCTTGCGTCCCTCCAGATCAGCTCTGCCGGCTGCGGGCAGGGGTCTGGCAGCATCTGGCCACATAGGGTGGGGTCTGGCCGTGGGGAAAAGATTTGCTGTGGTATTTCCCAGCCTATTGCATCAGGTGGTTTCATTTCTGAGGAGCTCGTTCCTCATGATGTGAAAGTTCTGAAGTTGTAGCATTTAGGGTTTGTTGAGGGCAAGGTGCAAATCTGCCAGGAGCTTCCACACAGCCCCTTCTTTCCCCACCTTTTGGGTCTGCATGGAAGGAAAGCTCAGCAGAGGGTGTGAGAAGGTCCTGGGTGGTGGGTGTGTAAGTCCTGGCCAGGCATTGAGCTGAAGAGCCAAGCATCTGGCATTGCCACTGGGTCCACAGATCCTCAGTTCAGGGAACAAACAAAAGCAGACAGTTAAAATTGTTCCTTTGATGGGGCAGCATGAAGATCATCTAAGGCAGAGATTGGAGACAACCAAAGTGAGGGGGCTTGGTTTTCTCATTGGCAGCTTACATCTCATTTTCCATCCACCAGGATTCCCCATTCCTTCTCTGCAGGACTGCTTTCTCTCCATCCATCCATCCATCCATCCATCCATCCATCCATCCATCCATCTATCCATCCATCCATCCATCCATCCATCCATCTATCCATCTATCCATCCATCCATCCATCCATCCATCCATCCATCCATCCATCCCCCAGTCTGTACTGGTACTGAGGGTTGCTCTGACCCAAGGGCATCCCTGGAGATATTAAAGGTGAGGCTCAACAGGGCTCTGGGCAACCTGATCTAGTTGAGGATGTCCCTGCTGACTGCAGATGGGGTTGGACTGGATGACCTTTGGAGGTCCCTTCCAACCCAACCCATTCTGTAAGTGCAGGACATTGCACTGGGTCTGGTTGACCTTCATGTGGTTCCCGTGGGCCCACTCCTCCAGCCTGTCAAGGTCCCTCTGGGTGCCAACCCTTCCCTCCCATGTACTGACTGCACTACTCAGCTTGGTGTCCAGGGTCAGGGTGTCCTACCCTTCCACACCACCTGCAGAACAGAATCACAGAAACATGCAGGTTGGCAAAGCCCCTCAGGATCACCAAGTCCAACCTAGAACCCTACTCTACAGGCTTCACCTTGAACCATATCCCTAAGCACCACATCCAAACGACCCTTAAACACATCCAGGGTGGGTGACTCCACCACCTTCCTGGGCAGCTTGTTCCAGTGCCTGAACAGAAGTTTCTTGTGCCCCAGGTTGGCTGGGAGGATCTTCCTGGCTCCTTACAATGTCAGCAGAAGGGTGAAGCAGCGAGTGGGGACGATGCAGCTTCTCCTGTGTCTCTCTTTTCCTCTTGCATTTTTAATCTCTGCTGGCTTGGTGGAGCTGCTCGCTGGGCTCCTGCTAACCTTGGCCCAGCCTTGTCTGATGCATGCTGCACAGAGCTCGTGCAGTGGCTGTGACACCAACAGCGAGAGATTGAACAAGCAGCTAAAAATAGCTGCTGATCGATAGGGGCAGCGTGGACCCCGGCTCCTGGGGTTTCTGTTTTACAGAAAATCTCTATATTGACAGCACAACAAAGTGCTTCCTGTGAAGGCAGGAGGGATAATGGAGCCGGGTTCACTGCCCACACCCTGGCCTGGGGCTGGCAGCAGTGCCACCTTCACCCACCCGTCCCACAGGTGTTGCTGGTTCTGTACTCCAGGAACCCTTTGTTTATCCTCTGCTTGGGGTGATGTGGAAGGGCAGCACTCCTCCCTGGCTCCCCGTGCTGGTCCAGCCCGTGGTGAGGAGCTGGGGGAGCTTAGTACCCACTGAAATACCTCCTCAGCAGCTGCCCACTGCCTGCTGCGTGCCGGCGCAAGCCTTCGCTGCAGCCGCCAGCCCTGGACCCATGCCCGCTTCAGGCTGATCTGCTTTTTCCTCTTGCTTTCATATGCCCAGGAAACTGCAGCATTACAAGGATTTGAAAATGGCCTTGAGCTTTTTAAGCAGTGCTCAGGAGCGGATATTTTCCCTAAATCAAGATTTACAAAGGTATTTATTTGGGCATTAGTCGGCCAGGGCGGGGGGAGGAGAAGCTTTCCAGAAGTGTTGGAGCACCCAAACACCCTTTAAATCTCCCTCCCCTGGGAGAGCAGACTGGATACTGAAAAGCAGCCAGGTCACCAAGGCTGTGACTGTTTGGGGGATATTATTTTTTACACCAGCAGTGTTTTTGGAAGGGTTTTCTGAAGGTTGGTTGTTGCTAGATCCCTTCTGAGCATGGCAGTGGTATGGGATCAGCCCAGAGGGGTTTTGGCCATGTTTTGGTGTTTGAGTCACACCTCCAGCTTCTGCCAGTGTGGCTGCTCTCTCCCTGAAATAACCTGTGGAGTTATTTGGGATTATAGAGTCATAGGGTCATAGAATCATAGAATCAGTCAGGACTGGAAGGGACCACAAGGATCATCCAGTCCCAACCCCCCTGCCATGGGCAGTGACACCCTACCCTAGATCAGGCTGTCCAGAGCCTCATCCAGCCTGGCCTTAAACACCTCCAGGGATGGGGCCTCAACCATCTCCCTGGGCAACCCATTCCAGGCTCTCACCACTCTCATGCTGAAGAACTTCCTCCTCACGTCCAGTCTGAATCTCCAACCTCCAGCTTTGCTCCATTCCCCCCAGTCCTATCACTACCTGATATCCTAAAAAGTCCCTCCCCAGCTTTTTTTATAGGACCCCTTCAGATACTGAAGTCATGGAGTCATGGAATGAGTTGGGTTGGAAGGGACTCTAAAGGTCATCCAGTCCAACCCTCTCTGCAGTAAGCAGGAGCATCCTCAACTAGATCAGGTTGCTCAGAGCCTTGTCGAGCCTCACCTTGAATATCTCCAGGGATGGGGCCTCAACTACCTCCCTTGGGCAACCTGTTCCAGCATTCCACATGCCCACTGTGGGGAGGTTGCCCGGGGCAGGGCTCAGCTCTGTTTTGGAAGGAGCAGTTCAGTGGGTCAGGGGAAGCTGTCCTGTGTTACAGTGCTCTAAACTCCCAGCTCAGCAGGAAACAAAACAAACATTCCCACAAAGGGTGGTGGTGAGGTAGGATTTTCCTCTCAATCACACTACTACAAACACACCTCAGTGCCCAGCCTTTGTTCCCTTCTCCTAAAAAGCAAACCTTCTCATGCACCCAGCAGTACTCATCCAGCTCCGTGGATCAGAAACTAAACTCAGCCTAATGAGTCCTCCAAGGCTCATCCTCCAGACAAGTGCTCCAGATCTGGAGAGATACTGAAGAGAGCTGGCACCTGCAGAATAAAAAAGAAATGGTTTTGTAAGTGGCTCAGTGGATTTCCCAATGAACCTGCTGTTCTGCTCTGTACCTACAGTGCTGAAAACCCCAAGCAACAAAGAAGAGCAACAAAAGCTGGTGAAGGGTCTAGAGAAGGGTCTAAAGAACAAGTCTTATGAGGAGTGCCTGAAGGAGCTGGGGTTGTTTAGTCCAGAGAAGAGGAGGCTGAAGGGAGACCTCATTGCTTTCTATAACTCCCTGAAAGGAGGTTGCAGTGAGGTGGGGGTTGGGCTCTTCTTTATAGTATCAGGTGATAGAAAGAAAAGAAACGGCCTGAAATTGTGCCAGAGGAGGTTTAGGTTGGATATTAGGAACAATTTCTTTCGTGCAAGAGTGGTTGGGCTTTGGAACAGGCTGCCCAGGGAGGTGGTGGAGTCACCGTCCCTGGAGGTGTTCAGGAAATGTGTGGATGTGGCACTTGGGGACATGGTGTAATGGCCATGGTGGGGTTAGGTTGACAGCTGGACTCAATGATCTTAGAGATCTTTCCTAATCAAAACAATTCTATGATTCTATGATCCTGGAGATCCTGGATCAGAAAGATGCTCCAACAGCATCTTGCATTAAGCCATAGAGTAGGACTAGTTTACTGTGAGCTCAGAGAGCTGCTCAGGGTGGGGTGTGGGGGTGTGGTGTGGCATGACTTTAAACTGCTCCTACAGTGGAGCAGCTGGCCGAAAATGGCATTCCCCAGGAAAATGAACTTAAGAGACTGTGATTCCGAGGGGTGGTTTGAGAGCATGACTCCTGCTGGGTTCCTTCCCTCAGGGAAGTCTTGGGAAATACAGAGAGATCAAGAGGGAGCAAGAGATATTATTAGTCATCCAGGGGGGAGGCGGCTGCAGGGGAAGAGGGTTTAAAAGGCTGCAGAGTATTTTTAGACCTGGTAAAATGAACAGTGGAGGGGTGGGGGGAAACAGGCAGAGAGACCTCTGAGAGAGATGTAAATGCTTGGTGGAGCAGAGTGGCCTGGGCTTTTCTGCTCCACCCTGCCCCGAGCATCAGCTCAGGCAGAGATCTGCTCAAACAGAAGCAGGGGATGTAAAAACAATAAAAGTCTTCTAGAGCACCACCTGACCAACCACGGTGAGCTGCCTGGAACCACAAAAGGTCACATTCGTGAGATGTTTCAGCCCAAATTCCCTTTTTTCAACCAGGAGTCAGGGGTGAAATAGTTTAAAAGCTGCTCACAGAGCCCCCAGCGGGTTTATGGAAGGCACTGAACCTCTCTTCCTTCTTCATCGGCATGGTCCACACCTCACGGACCAGCCTGGCAGCTCACAGGAAAATAACAGAGCTGCAGGAGGGTGTTTCCAGTGTGGTGTAAAGTGCAGCACAGGAGGAGGTTAAATATAGCCCAGGAGGAGAGCAGGGGGTCGTCTGCCTCTCCAGATCAGCCAGGAGGGTGATGAAGGCGCTCGTGGGAAACGGTGAAGCAAGAGGCTGCCTCCTGCCTGGTTCTCCAGGGAATCATAGACTCATAGAATGGTAGTGGTTGGAAGGGAATCTCTGAAGAGCATCGAGGCCAAGCCCCCTGCCAGAGCAGGTTCACCTAGGACAGGTCACACAGGAACACATTCAGGCGGGTTTTGAAAGACTCTATAGAAGGAGACTCCACAGCCTCTCTGAGCAGCCTGCTCCAGGGCTCCAGCACCCTCCCAGGAAAGAAAATTTTCATCCTATTGAGGTGGAACTTCCTGGGTTCCAGTTTGTGTCCATTGCCTATCCCAGGGCACCCCTGGAAATAGACTGGCCCCTTCTTGATACTCACCCTTCAGATATTTGTAAACGTTAATAAGATCCCCTCCTAATCTTCAAAGCCATTGCTGTTCCCTCCTGGAAAAAGTCCCTTTCTGCCCTTCCAGGATGGAGGGGTTGGTGGATGCAGCACCTTCGATACCCTGCAGTTCTTCAGCACCACCTTCAGTGCCATCCCACCATTCGCTAGGCAATTCCCTCCATCCCAGCTGCAGGGAAACCACTCCAGAGAAGCTCACTAGGGCTGATCCTTCATGAATCTCATCCCAAATTGCTGGGATGGGATGCAGCCTCCGAGAGGGCTGGAGACAGGGATGAAGTGTGTGGGTTTACACACCCGACTGGGATGCTCTAGAGATGCCCCTCCCTGCTCCTGCTGCAGTGCAACGGAGATTTAGAGCAAGTTCACTCACTGCACAGCCTGCGGTGGATCTCTGCGAGTGAGGTCAGCTTAATATATGTGTCTGTGTGTCTGTAGTAGTTGAGGGAAACTGGAAGCAGAGCTGATGCTCCTGCAGCTGTAAAGAGCAATGGTCCAGTGCCTCAGCATCTGGGAGTGACCTGGGAGCAGCACGCAGGGCAGGAGCAGCTCTCGGGTGCCGGCACCAGCGATTCTCCACGGCATTGCGGTGACCCACAGCAGGGAACTCCCCATGGCTCAGTAAAGCAAGAAGGAAATTCCTTCCACCTCGGTGAACTCTCACAGGTCACACCAGTTCCTCTCGAGCCCCACTGTGTTCCTGTCTGCTGCCCATCCCTGCTCCCTGCTTGGTGCTTTCAGCTTGGGGAGTGCAGCTTTGCTCGCCACTGGGAATTTGGGGGTTCCTTTGCTCCAGGGACTCTCCTGAAATTGCCTTCAAGTTAATTTGCAGGTTTTCTTCTAGAGCTGTCCTGGCTCATATTTTTGCCCTCTACCTAAAGACTACCTCTTCCTGAGAAGACAGCTTGGAGCTCTCTCCTTTTTCCCCAAGTGCTTCCTGGTGGCTTCCAAAAGCTGGGTTTTGCCAGCTGGAGTTGTTCAGTCACAATGAACCACGCAGTGGCCGTGGCTGTGCCACAGCAGCCAGCTTGTCCCAGCTCTGCAGCATCCTTAGGAGACCATCAATAATGACAATAACCATAATGGCAATAACCACTTTCTCTTTGAACTGGGTGTAGCAGCAGTGGAGATGTTTGTTCCAGGGGTGAGCTGGCGTGCTAGCTTGATTTTGAAAAATAAGGTTAATGATGATGAACTGGCTTCATTTTATGGGATTAAGGAGTGATATTAGGAGCTCCAAGCCTGTATGCAGGAGGTAGACAGCTTGACACAGTTGCACACTGGTTTTGATGGTATTGCAGACAGTTGCACACAGGTTTTGTTGGTATTGCAGTGTGTCCCCAGTAAATATGGCTGAAGAATGGATCCTGCATGGTGTTTAGCAATACTCTTTTTGCAAGATCTGTTTCCCATGCAGATGGATTGATAGGAAGGATGACATCCCTCCTGTATGTGTGTTGGGGAGGATTGGGTTTTGCTCCAGAGGATGGTCTTTGGTTTTGGCTGTGCCTTGCAAGGTATGTTCTTTGCATAGCTGTCTTAAGGTCTCTTCATGCAAATGAGGCATTAAAACCTAATGGCCAAATACTGATTGCAGGGCTGTAGCCTCTGGAGGCTCTGGCTTCTTGGTGCCTCTGAAGAGTGTGGTCTGGGAAGCATGGACTGCATCCACAGGACATCCCAGGACAGCAATGCAGCAGCAGTTGTGGTGGTGGGTTCAGAGCAATGCTAAACCCAGCTAAGGGTGAATTAATCAATTCCAGCATCCCATTAAGCCAGGGGGAACACCAGGCTGGGGGCTAGGCAGCACTGTGAAGACTACTTCCCATGCTGAGAGCACAGCTGAGAATCACTCAGCTTGATTTGGTGGTTGTCCCCTTTGTTTTTGGGGCCTACATGCCCTATGCTGGAGATGCTGGGCTTGGTGCTGTGCCTCCTATGGCTGGCACAGCAGAGACCATTCCTGCCACAGATGTGCTGTCATGTCTGTCATGATAGAGGTCACTGAGCCCTGTCATGCCTGGTATGATAGGGACAGGTATCCACAACAGGGGCAGGTACCCATATTAGGGGCAGGTGTTCATGATGGGAGCAGCTCCCAGAGGAATTTAGCTGCTGCTTGAAACCATCTGGTTCAGCATAACACATTGGTACAGCCAACAAACGATGAGGTCAGTGCTGCTGAGCATTGCATCCATCTGTCCATCCCAAGGAATGGCAGTGGAGGCTTTAACAGCCACCCAAGGAAAACACAGCCTGGGGCTTGGCTCCCAAAGCTGCCTCCCACTCACAGGGCTGGGATTAATGGAGCAGGGTGGGTTGGTGTGGAGCTGGGTGCTGGGATGGCTGTGCTCTGTCCCTGCAGGGATGTGGGATCTCGTTATCTTATTAGGAGTGGCCAAGTCACCATCCCGGAGTAAGTGGCTGAGCCTGTGACTAGACTGGAGTAATCCCGGGGGATTAGTGCGTTCGGCCAGGGCCAGCACCGCAGGAGCATTTTTCTCTTGGGACTCGGAAGCTTCTCCTCCTCCTTCAGCCAAGGGGCAGCTGTGATGTTTTTTTCCTCCTCATTGCTTTGGGGTTGTTGCATTTAGGCGATCACAGAAAAACAGAATAATTATTTGGGGGATATTTTTTTTTGTTTTTTTAATGCCTCCCACTGGAATATGCTAAGCACTGGTAGGAGCTGGGGGAAAAAAATAAAATAGTCCTGCCTGGGTGTTTTCCTGTCCCCTGGTAGGGTGGCAATCCTTGCTTGGAATGCTGGTAGTGGAGATGGATGGTCTCGGGGGGGTGGTGGTGTCCTTTACCACACCAGTTTAACGTCTTTTGTTGGAACTCGGATCGCACCAGTAGGCTCCAGTGCAAGGAAAAGCCCTGTGCAGATCAGCGGCCAGAGCCTCAGGTGTCGCTTCCCCCTGCAAGACACATAGATAGGGCGGGGGGAAGGAGCAGAAGGACGCAGGTGTGACAAGGAGTGGGCAGAGGACGGAGCACGGGAGCAGGTGGTCGGCAAGAGGACGGGGCAGGAGGGCAAGCAAGGGGTAGGGAGGACGGAAAAAGGAGCAGCAGAGTGCAGGTGGGACAGGGATTCGGGCAGGCTGCACCGGGCGGCAGGGAGGGAGGTTAGGCATCCCCTCCACCCCCGCTTTGCCCTTACCCCGAAGCCGCCCTCCCCCGGGCGGGGCGCTCCCGGTTCAGTGGCGGCGGGGACGCGCCCCACCCCCTCCTCTATGCGCGCCCCCGCGGGGCTCCTTTGTTATTCCAGCGGAACGCCGCGGCCAGNCCGCTCTGAGCCCTTACCCAGCGCCCGCGGGGCCCCGAGCAGCGGCAGCTCCACCGCCATGGAGCTGGGCAAGGTGGTAAGTGCGAGGCCCCCACCCGGGGATGGGGACACCCCCCGCAGCCCGGCAGCTCGGCGCGGCAGGTGGGTTGGTTCCCGGAGTGAGGAATTGCATCCAGCCAACTCCTTCCCGGGGAAGTTGCGGAGCAGCCCCCCCGAGACAGCGCCGTGTGCCTGGGGGAGGCAGAGGTGGCTGGCGGGTGGCGACCGAGCTGTGCGCCCCCTCCTGCGCTTATCGGGGGGCTCCTCCGAGCCGTTAGCGCCGAGCACCCTCCCGCGCCGTGCTGCCGCAGCCCGGCTCTGGGGCTGCTCCCACCCACCCGTTTAACTCGCCGTGCCCTCGCCGGGCTTCGTTCGACTCGCTAGGTTCAGGCGGTGCCACCGGCATCGGTGTCCCCAGGTACCCGTGTCCCCATGCACGGTGCTGTTGATACTGCCCGCTGGGGCAGGTCCTCGCCCGGGCGTTAGGGCTGGAAACGATTTTGAGGTGGAAGGTGGGGGTTTAGGGTCCGTTCTGCAGGGAGCTGTGGTCATCTCCTGCACTGCTCACCTGGGAAAGAGGATTTGGCTTTTCGCGGTGCTCCCGCAGAGCTGGGTTAGGGATGGAGAAGGTCCCTTGAGTGCAGCACGGAGCCCATATGGTCCTGGCCATATGGTCCTGGCTATTCCCAGTTCCATTGCAGGATCTAGAGGGATAACGGGTGAGGGGACTCCCTGTTCTGCAGCTCCGTGGGAGGTGTTGCATGGAAGGATTTCCACCAAAGCTGCCTTGGCACTGCCAGTCTCCACATCTCCAGAACATCCCAACTCCACAGAATTTGGGAGCATCCTGCTAGGGCAGAATGCACCCCAAGCGTTTCCAGCAGGGTGAAACTTCCCAGGGCAGGTGAGCCCTGAGTTGGCAGCTGATAACCAAAACGTGCATCCAGAGATGAGGTCTCCCTGCATTCTCCAGCCTCTTTCCTCCTGTTCCAAAAAACGGCCAAAATCTGCATTTGCTGGGGAGCAGAAGGCTCCATTCAGGACCACTGGGAATGTTTCAGGAATATTTGAAGGCAACGGAGAACCTTCCTGAATCACCAACTCTGGAGAACACAGCCATCCTCTCTCCCCGGACAGAAATCACCACTGCTGGAAGAGATGATGTTGGCAAGAAATCCCTACACAGAATGAAAAGCCTGGCCCTTGGGGAAGCTCGTGGGAAAGGCTCTGGCCATGGCCGAGCTGGCTGGGCAGCGTGAGTGATGGAGAGCCCATAGCAGTAATTAAGAAAGAAGTCTAATGAGTGCTTTTTGTGGGGAGCGGCTGCGGAAGGTTGCAGAGGTCCTGGGCATCCTCCTGGTTTTTCCTGGACCCAGCTCCTTATGGTGGGATCTGGTTGTTGTGAGGGGTGGAAGTGCCCAGCAACAGAAGCCAGAGCTTGTGCTGGCATTGGATGATGCTGGAGTTGACCAGAGGACTTCCCACAACTCTTCTGCAGCCTTGGTTGACTTCTGTTACTTCAGATGGAGGCTTCAAGAGAATTTGACAGTGTCAGCTTCCCCAGTGGTCATTGGTGAGGTTTGGCTTCTTCTGTAGCCTTGCTTTTTTGCCACCTGTTGTCCCCCAAAGCCTTTTTTCTCACTGTCCTGGCTTTTTTTCCCCCAAAGGTTTGTCTGTGTGTTGGAAAAGTCCACAATGCTTAAACTGGAATTAAACCCCACATGTCCAAGTCATTCATCTGCATAAATTGTTCATGGCACTGGAGAAAATTGGTGGCCCAAGTCTTTGGGTGCTTGTCCCTTCGTGGTGAGCAGTGATGTGTTCAGCATAGCAAGTTCTCATCTCCAAAGTCAGTGGAATCAAACCCTTCCAGCTGCAGGTCACTAGCTCAGCTGTCCCCTCCTGGCTCCTCTATAATGCTCACATTGGGCTTCACTGTGTGCAGGAGAAAGCACTGATGGTGGGTAGGCCAGGCATGACAGTGATCTGAAGTCACCATCCTCTCAACCTTGGAAGAGTAGAACTGGAGATGCTGATGCCATGGCAGGTCTCTGCCAAGATAAACCTTGTGTTGATGCTGTTGGCTTCCAGGTTGCTCATGTAACCCATGGTGATCTTCCCAGTGACTCCAGTTTGGAGTGTCCTGGAGCAGGGTAAGGTGTGGAGTGAGATGGCCCAAAACATCCCTCTGAGGTCCTCATGCTGATGACCCTTGGGATTCCAGGCTTGGTCATCCTTCTCCTGCTGGCATCCAAGCTGGTAGAGTTGAGATCTCCTAGATCATCTTGAGCCATCACCACTGGGAGCAAACCCTGGCAGATGCAGTGGGGTTTCAGGATCTGTAGCACTGGAGGCCAATGTTGCTTTGGGTAAATGTTGGGTTTATGATCCAAGGGTAGGGAAATCTGAGACTTGTGTCATTTGGGGGATTATTTCTCATCTGGTGAGACAAGGAGGCAAGAAGCTCCTTCAGAGAGATGCTTACATAGCCCTGCTGCAGGTGCTTCATCCCCGGAGCAGCTCCGGTGCTTAGCAGGACAGGAGGGAAGCACAGATCCAGCAGCAGATGCAGCCAAGTAGCCTGGATTAATTGATGGGAAGGTGATTTTGGTGTCTCCTCACACTCTGCGTTCAAAGGGAGCATTCAGGACTGGGCAGGAAGAGTGGTTTGTGTTGAGCATCCTCTCCTCTCCATGGAATCCCTACGTGCACATACGAGGCACACAGCACCTGGCCCTGCACGGCTGCCAGTGCAGCTTCTGCCTTCTTTCCCTCCGGCTCCTGGGCACAAAGCCTGGCTTGTTCCTCGCTGCTGCTGTTGATGCCCACAGGCAGAGTGGGGACCATGGCCACCCTGGCTGTCCCCAGGAGCTCTCACCAGGCTGGATAACCCTCAGCATTATCCATCCAGCTTTGCTTCAGGGTTTTGCTGAACAAAAGCCTTTCCCGAGCCTCAGCAGGGCTGAGATTTGCTTTTAGCTGCTGTTGGCAGTCAGTGTTCCACAAGAGACGTGCCCTCCAAAAAACTTGCCCTCAGACCTATGTCCCACACGCCTCTGGGGCCAGAGCAAAGCTTTGCTAGGCTGGGATTTGTGTCTTAATTAAGCTTGTGGATCTTTTCTTTCCAGGCTTGTCATAGTCAGGTCTCCCTCCTCTCTCGCTTTCCCCGGAGCGTCTGCAGGGCTTGGTTGCGAGCGGTTTTCCAGAGGTATGCTCTGTCCCAGCTCTCCATTTATAGAAAGGAATTAAGGAGAAATGAGGGAGCATTACTAAGAGGATTTGCACTGCGACTTACTCCCTTTCTCCAAATAATTTGCAGTGGCTCTGGATTCTTTAATCAACACTCATTTCCTTTTGGAAATGGAAGGAGAAGTGGGGAGGCACCGTGCAGCTTCCGAGCGGAGCTTGCCTTTTCCCCCGGAACAGGGGACGTGCAGCTCAGAGAGGACCAGGGGCATAATTTGGGGAGGTCTGGCAGGGAGTGAGGATGTGCAGATGTGCATGAGAAAGAGGGAAGCATTTCTCAGTGCTTAGGAAGCTGTTGTCACTCTATCCCAGGTCCCTCTATGCAATTTTGGGCTCCACTGTCCCTGTTGCGTGCCTAGAGAAGTATTTTAGTTGATATGACCCACAGGTGTGTGGTGGGGTGTGTGGGTCACCCCAGTGTGGAGCTTTTGGTGACCTGCCTCTGGTGTAGCATCTTCCTGTCAGAGGAGCTGGGCCAAGTGAGGGGTTGGAGGTATCCCTCAGCACGTGGTCCAGCTCACACCAAGGTCTAGCAGCACTCCTGGCCGGTGGGATTCCTGGAATCCCATGGGAACGGCACTAGATTGCCTTGGAACAGGGCTGCAGTGGCATATGGAGCCACGGGAAAAGACCTTGCAGGGGTTTTCCAGGATCCTCTGGATGCTGGAGAGGGAGAAGCAGCTCCTCAGGCAGGTCCCACTGCTGTGGGGTAGAGATACTAGGTTGGGTAGTCCCTGGTCTGTGTGACCTGACTCAGCTCCTCCCCTTGGTGGTGAAGGGCACAGAGAGTTGGGGTTGTTCTGCCTGGAGAAAAGAAGGTTCTGAGGCAATCTTCTGGTACTTAAAGTGGGGGGGGGGTATAAGAAAGCCATGGACAGACATTTTAGCAAGGCCTTTTGTGACAGGACAAGGAAAGGGTCAAAGAGAGAGATTTGGACTACAGGCAAGGAAGAAGTTTTTTATGCTAAGGATGGTGAGAACCTGGCTGAGGTCACCCAGAAATGTGGTAGATGCCCCATGCTTGGAACCATTCCAGGTCAGGTTGCTCAGGGCTCTGAGCAATCTCATCTAGCTGATGATGTCCCTGCCCATGGCAGGGGGCTTGGACTTGGTGATCTTCAAGTTGTCTTCCAACGCAAACCATTCTATGTCTGAAACGCTGCGGGGGCTTCGCCGTTCCTGGTGCTCTTGCAGCACCAATGGTGCTGCTCACTGAGCCCCAGCAGAGCACCCATGGCCCAGCCCTGCCCTGGGTGCTTGGCCCCTAAGGTCTGCCCTAGACCCATGACCCTGCCAAGGGGAGGCTGGCATAGCAGCATCACCCCGTTGCAGCTCTGGTTGTGCAAACAGAGCCCCGCTGGCCTCTCCTCTGGCTTGCCTGGGTTGCACAAGAGGAAGCAGCAGGGTTTCCTTTCTCGGCAGCAGGGAGGGGTGTGGGGCTGGAAAAGAGCCCAGCTTGCCCCATGCCTGCTCTGGTCTCCCACTCTGCTGCCACTGCTGAGAGGGAGCAGCAATGGGAGAGGAGCCCACTGGGTGCCCATGTGGGTACAGAGACCAGGACCTGACATCCCCTTCCCATCAGCAAGAAACCAGAGCTGGGCCAGCAGCTCTGGCAGGTTAGAAAGAAACCCTTGTGGTGTAGAAGCTTCTAATTAAATTATAATTAAAATACCACCAGCTGTAGGCACCAGATGGTGTTGGGAAGCAGCACCTGTGGGTCAAGGTGAAAGACCCTCTCTGTGACAAAGAGGTCTGAACTTTCTTTCAGGGCAGCCTCAAATTTGCCTCCTTGACCCAGTTTCACAGCCAAAATTTGTGGACAGAAGCTTATGCTGCTGTCACCCTGCTTGTCCCTCAGAGGTGGCACTTGTAGCCTTGGTGCCTCACTGCTGCCCTGCACTACTGCAGCTTGCTTGTGCAGGCTCTGCTGGCCAGTGGGGCAGCAGGTTGGGCTTCTCTTGAGTTCCAGTGGCTGCTCCAAGCAGCTCCCAGTGTGAGATCCCTGCCCTCCTGGTGGGTGAGGTACCTATAGCACCCACAAGGACAGAAGCCTTGGATCCATCCTTTCCTTGTAGAAAACCTTTCTGCCGTCTACGTGGGTATTGCTTCTGCTTCAAATGGAGTGAGCGGGTTGGGGATGGAGGGTTCTGGAGGTTACCACCTGGAGCCAAGAGCTGCCAGCCCCACATGTTGTGGGTTGAGCTTGGCTGGCAGCCAAACACCCCAAGACCAGGACACTCCATCACCCTCCAGCTGTGTTTCCCCACTCTGGGAGGTCTCTGACATTGGAAAAAATGTGTCCTAGCTTTACCAGGAAAAGTAGTGGGAAACAGCACTGGGAGCTCCATTTCCCAGGGATATGGCAGCCCATGGCACAGCTTGCCTCTGGAGACCACCCCCATCTGGTCTTCCAGTGACTGCAGGAGCAGACATGGTGAAGCCACCAGCTTTGGGCCTCACCCTTCCTCCTACTGCAAGCTTCCACTCACCAGCTTGAGTGTAGCTTGTTGCTTGTGGTCCAGGACCCCCATTTCAAGGCAGGGAGTGTTTAAACCTTAATCCTGGGCTTCTTACTCTACCAGATGGTTCATCATGACCCTCCTGCCTGACTGCAGGCTGGGATTTTGGACATGGACAAGCTGCACCTGGAGCCAGAGTCACTGATAGCCATCAGCATCACCCTCCAGGCTGCCACCACTGGCAGAGAGGCACCTTCTGAGGATTTTGTTGGGTTCCTAATGCTGAGTTTTATTTTCTGGATTTCACAAATGACACAGGACTGTGGCCATGGGGCTGGGCAGAGCTGTAGAGGTGACTCCCACCCTTGGCCCTCCTGTGTTGGGAACCTGCTCACCTCCATCCAGCCCTTTAGAAGGGATGTCTGATGAGGTTAGGTTTCTCCTCTGTCAGCTCCTTTTAAAACCCAGCTAAGATGTAGGTTCTGGTCTGTGTCCAGCCTGCTGCTGCCTTCTAGCCTGTGATACATGTCCCCTGCCACCCCAAAATGAGCCTCCTGCATCTTACTAATGACCCCCATGGTCCTTACTGGTTACCACCATGACCTCTATGGTCACCAATAAGCAGGGACTTGGTGGTGAGCAGATTAGCCTGGCTGGAGACCTGCCATGGTCCCTGGCATAGCCAGCACTGCAGGGATGGGGCTGCAGACACATGGGGTTGCATGAACCATCCCTGCTGAAGGGCAGCAAATACAGCTGGAACCAGCAACAGTGTTCCAGCAGAACTGGTTGATCAGGACCTAGTCCCAGTGTTTCAGTTAAGGAGATGCTCAGCCCTGGGATGAGGGTGCAGATGGCAGCTGTGAGTGAGATCAGAAGCTCTCAGCCCTTCAGCACATTCTCCCCACTCCAGCTGGCCCATGCTTTGGTGGCAAAAGGACTTCTGGAGAGTTGGGCCTCAGGCTTGGTGCTGGGAGGGTTGAGCTGTGCCCAGCCATTTGCAGGGTGCTATGGACTCCCCCAGCCCTGCTGGCTCCTGCTGGGATCAGCTTCCAGGGAGTTCCAGGTGCTGGGGATTGGTTGTGCCCTGTCTGGGTGTGACTGTCAGCAGTGGGGTGGGGAGGTGACAGCAGGTGACAGGCAGGGCTTGCACTGTGGGCAAGTGGGTCCACCTCCTGCTCCTCTGATCCTGCACCACCAGGTGCTAGAGTGGGTCCAGAGAAGAGCGATGAAGCTGGTGAAGGGTCTGGAGAACAGGTCTGGTGAGGAGCAGCTGAGGGACCTGGGGGTGTTCAGTCTGGTAAAAAGGAGGCTCAGGGGAGACCTTCTTACTCTCTACAACTTCCTGCGTGGAGGTTGAAGCAAAGAGGGGTTGGTCACTTGTCTCGAGAAACAAGTGATAGGACAAGAGGAAATGGCTTCAAGTTGCACCAGGGGAGGTTTAGGTTGGACATCAGGAAGAAACATCTTCCTTGAGAGCAACATCAAGCTCTGGAACTGGCTGCCCAAGGAAGTGGTGAAGTTGCCATCCCTGAAGGGAGTGAAAATCCATGGGGATGTGGTGCTGAGGGATGTGGTTTAGTGGTGACCTGACAGTGCTGGGTTAATGTTTGGATTTGATCTTAAAGGTCTTTTCCAACATGAATAATTGTATGATTCTGTGACTGGGGCCGTGTCCTTTGATGCCAGGCAGCACAGACAGCCCTGCTTCTACTCCACTCTGCAGCATGCCATGGTCTTGATGTTCTGCTGCCAGGTTCCCTGTGTCCCTCAAAATGCTCTTTTCACTCAGGGCCCACCCCCCACAAAAGTGGAGTAGGAGCTGCTGGATGCTGCCCATGATCCAAGGGCAGGGGAGGGATTTGCCTTCCCTCTGCCCGTCCCACCACCCCAAGGACAGGAGAGGGTCCTTTGTGATCCCTGCTTTAATTGCATCATTATTATGCTGAATAAATGAGTCCTGGCAGCAGCTGAACCTGGCGGATGCCAACCACATCCCAGAAAGGCATCCGGCAACGGGCAGCATCCAGCTGGCACGAGCAGGGGGCCAGGGACCTGGATGGGACCCAAGCACCGACAGGTGCCGGCAGAGCCGGGGGGTCTCAGCGGGTGAGGGGGACCAGAGAGGAGCCCGAAGCATTCCCATCTCCCCCCCCTCACCCCCCACCTCTTCTCTTTTGCAGACTGTCAGCATCAATAAGGCCATTAATGCGCAGGAAGTGGCTGTCAAGGAGAAGCACGCCAGAAATATCCTTCCCAAAGCTGGCCCTGGGACAAGCGAGCGTGGGAGCGGGGCTGGGGCTGCCCGGAAAAGGGGCAGCGGCAAGTTGGCACATGGGGAGAGGGCCCAGCACTGCAGGCTGGCTGCTGGGGTGCTGAGGGTGGCTGGGTGGGGGATGGCTCTCACTTATGGCTGGGGGGTTTCCAGCACGGCACAGGGTCCCTGCTGCTGCTGGTGCAGCCTTTGCTTGTGGGTAGGTGCCCAGCCTTGTGCTCCCAGTGCTGCCATCCCGTGGGAAGGCTGGAGGGAGAGATTCCTGCAGCAGGTTCTCTGCCTGGGCTGAGGATGTTTAATCCCCAGAGGTGCTTGAGAGTGTGCTGCTGCTAAAAGCAGATCCCCAGCATCCTGCTAGGGCAGCCAAGAAGGTTCAGCGGGTGCACAGCCCCAGCCACGAGTGTGCCATGGTGCTCCCAGAGTGACAGTGTGGGGCTGGGGACAGCATGTGCCCAGGCTTGGCAGCTTATCAACCCCCTACAGTGGCCTGGCTGCCCTCGGCTCTGTGAGTGCCGTCCGGCTTCAGGGTGGCCACTCTCCGTCACTGCTAAAGGGGACAGGAGCATTTCCTTGACTGGCCACCACCATGCATCCTGGGCACACACCACGAGAAGGGGGCACAGACCTTCTGGTCTGTGGTGAACCGATTGCCACTGTCAGGCAACGCTGTGCTCTGCTGGAAGTTCTGCCACGTCTTCCACAAGCTCCTCCGGGATGGCCACTCCAATGTGAGTGCTGCAGGCTCCACTTGGCAGCTGCCCTGGGAACAAATCCTTTCCCCTGTAGGGCTTCATAGGGTGGTGGGAGATGCTGGCAGGGTGGTGCTCTCCTGGGGATCACTCCTGGGTGGGGACCAGCGCAGAGCTCCCTCCCTACTCACTCTGCTGAAGCCTTTCTGGCACTGCTCTGCCCGGCACCCCTCCCCTGCACTGCACAGCCCAGTGCTGACTGCAGCACCAGTGAAAGAGGAAACCAGTTGGGGCAGGGCATTGGTGTAGAAGCCATCAGCAAGGATCCTCCTGCCCTATGTGCAGATGGAAAAACTGAGTCACCCTCGAGCTGGCCATGGTGACAGCACTGCCAGGCTGCAGGGTTGGGAACACATCAAGACCTTCCCCTCCTTACCCAAACTCCCAGTTCCAAGGCACACCTTGCCCTGCCTGCTGCCCATGCTCCTGCTTATTATAATGGTCGTTCCTCCAGGTCCTGAAAGACTCCTTGAGATACAAGAATGAGCTGAGTGACATGAGTAGGATGTGGGTAAGTGGCCAACCCCACCAGCAGCTGTGGTGGGGACACCCCAGGGGTCCCTTGCCATCCAGGCTGGGGAGTGGTGTAAACTTGGATGATGTTTTCTTCCTTGGCCCTGGAGGAGCCAGGCTTCTGGCTGACCCATGGCTGTCAAGACCTTCCCAGGCTGCATTTACTGGTTGAGTTTAAGATCCCCTTCCACCAAAAGCAAACACCTTCTTCCTTTCTAATGGCAACCCCCAGTAAGACTCAGCTCTGACAGTCAAATGCAGCACTGAAATCTGTGGAGGTGGTGATGAGAAGGTCTTGACCAAAGCCTTCCAGCAATTCTGCTGCAAGCCAGTCTGCAGCCCCTATGTTGGTGAGGAGGGGTTTGGCTGGGGTGTAGGGGGAGATAAGGGAGGGGTTGGTCATCCTACAAGGGGTGAAGGTTTTTTCACACCTGCTTCAGGTCTCAACAGCTTTATGGTGTCTCTAGGGCCACCTGAGTGAGGGCTACGGACAGCTCTGCAGCATCTACCTCAAACTGCTGAGAACCAAGATGGAGTTTCACACCAAGGTAAGCATTATCCTATCCCTGTGCCCATGGCCACATGATGGGGCACTGGTGTGAGAGTGGTGACATTACCCCCAAGGGTCCTCTCATCTGTCCATGGCCTTCCTGCTGCTACCATGAAACATGTCCCAGGCCGTCAAGTTCCAACCTCAGCCTGGATAAAATGTGGCTCAAGGACTCATGCCTCAGGGACTGGTGGTTTCGTGGTGGACAAGGGCTCCTTGGAGGCATTTGGGTTGGGCTGGGAGTGGAGGGGCTACAGGAAACAGTAAAAAAAAAACCAGCTTTGGGATGCATGTCTCTCCCAGGTATCCTAGATGGGCTGAGGTGGAAGAGGCTACGAGGCACTGGAGTGGCCAGGGCTTCTGGGCACCATGCCATGCTGTGCTGCATTGTAAAAGCAGCTCCTGCCCATCCCCAGTGCTGCCCTGGCAAAATCTGCAAGGGCTAAAGCAGGCCCAGGCTGCTTTAGTGAGGACAGGCAGGAAGCAGGGCAGGGAGCAGCACTAAGATGTGAATCCCCTGGGAAACTCTGTGGCAGAGCTTGACTTCTCTGTGTCACCGTGAATGTGGGGAGGGATGCCAGGGATTTGGGTTGGTGAGGTGTCCCTGCTGGTGTGTGAAGGAGGATGAGCAGCATCTGTTCTGACTGGCCTGTGAGTGTGGTCAGCAAAGCAGAAATGAAGTAGATGTATATAGAAACCTCATGGCTTTGAACAGAAGTTGGGATGTGAGGCTCTCCAGTGCTTTCTAAAAGGTTTTTATCTGGGCAGAAAAAGTGGAGTGGGAGCAACAAGTCAGGCTGGGAAGTGGAGAATGGTGGGAAAATAATGATTAACTTAATCTGAGCATTGCCCAGCATGCACAGCTCAGGTCTCAGCTGCTGCTGCTTCAGCAGAGTCATAGGTTTAAGATTTTTTTTTTTTTTTTTAGCACTTGGTTTGTGGCAGACCATAAATCTCACCTGAGATTTGTCAGGGAAATCAGGAAATTGGGGTGAGGTAGCACAGAACAAACCTCTTGGTGCTCCCAGGGCTTCTGCCTTCCATCACCTGCCTCACTCGGTAAACGTCGTTCCAGATGGGGTGCTGCAGGGTTGACCCTGTCTGGAGTCAGTGAGATGTCTCATCCTGCCCCACCCGGTGCTGTTCTCAGCTTGAAATAATCAGAGCTGGTCACCAAAACAAAATTTTCTCTCTCCATTTTGGGCTTTTGAGTCATGAATACCTCTATATAGGTCCCGTGGACTGGGATTGCTGTGGTCACCTGAGGCTCAGCAGACCTCATCTTAGCCTCCTTTTCCCCCTGCAACACTCACTTGCCACAATCAAAGAGCCATCCCAGTCTCTTGCACCAGGGCTACCAGCTAGATCTGCTACTCTGGTGCTCCCAGAGCTGTGCCTGGAGCAGGAGATCCTCCAAAAGCCTTTCCCACCCCCTGTTTTCCCACACAGAACCCTCGCTTCCCTGGCAATCTCCAGATGTCCGACCGGCAGCTTGACGAGGCAGGGGAGAACGACGTCAATAACTTGTGAGCGAGGGGCAGGGGTGGGAGGTAAGGGATGGCAGTGGGTGCAGGCAGAGTGGCACAGTATCACCCAGTCTTACAGGCAGCACCACAAGCTGGGGATGGGACTTTGCACCTTCCTCCCACCCTTGCCACAGGAGTGCTAGGAGTGGGCAGAACCCCTGGGTGAGGTCGATGCACCCACTCATCCCTCTGAAGTGGCATCTGGCACAGGCTGGGGCCCATGGGTGGTGTCAGGGATGCTTCTCAACCATCACCATCCCTTTTTCCTAGTTTTCAGTTGACAGTGGAGATGTTTGACTACCTGGAGTGTGAGCTGAACCTCTTCCAGACAGGTAAGCCCCTGCCCTGCCCAAGACCACATCTAAGGAAGAAGCTTGGCACACGGAGGCTGGTGAGGCACTGATCCTGTTGCCCCTTCCCGCAGTGTTCAGCTCTCTGGACATGTCGCGCTCGGTGTCAGTGACAGCCGCAGGGCAGTGCCGCCTGGCCCCACTCATTCAGGTGATCCTGGACTGCAGCCACCTCTACGACTACACTGTCAAGCTGCTCTTCAAGCTCCACTCCTGTGAGTGTCCCCAGCACCACTGTCTCAGGCAGGGAGTGGGCACAGAGAGGGACACAGCAGGGGTCAGCTCCCTGCTCAGGCTGGACCATTTGCTCCTCTATCTGCTTCACAGCCTCTGCAGGGGAGTAAAGTGAGTTACCAGGGCAAGGGACAAGTTGATGCAAGCACTGGAGGACTGACCTGTCCTGGAAGCCTGCCCTGCCAAACTCTTCCTTGCCCACCAGGAGCACTCCCAGCTTTGGGCAGGCACTTTCTGCAAACCCCATGTTCCCCAGGACCTTGTGTTGTGGTGGCAGCTGCCTGAGCACCAGCTCACTCTGTTTCCCTGCCCTGGGAGTGTATGGGATGAATGTGATCCCCTTCTGAGCAGGATGCTGAGCCCAGAGCATCCGTACCCCAGGGGGAGTGGGACCATGTCTAGGAAAGATCCATCCCCACATGGCTGTGCCAGTGGGTTGTTCCCTGATCCATGTTCCTTCCTGGCATGGAGGTGCCTGATGATGTTTCTGCTTGCTGCTTCTTCCAGGTCTGCCAGCAGACACACTGCAGGGCCACCGGGATCGCTTCCTGGAGCAGTTCAGAAAGTGAGTGCCCATCCCAGTGCCAGCAATGCTCCTGGGGTACTCGCAGGGCAGAGGGAGCGCAGGGAGGTGCCTGAGTCCCTGTGCCAGGGCTCGGCAGCTGAGTGATGGAGAAGGGGAAGTGCAGGGGCCAGTCTTGCGTGGGGCTCAGAAATCCATCCTGCTTTGCCCTCTCTGCTTTCCCTGGAGCTTCCTGCAGGCCACTTGGCTAATGCAGAGCTATCGAGCTACCAGACACCAGCGTTACTCATTCTAACGAGGCATTCAGCCACCAACAGCACACCCGAGGGTTTAAAACCCTCAAACCCTGTAACTGCAGTTTTAAATGCAATTTGCAGTTGACTTGCTGAGATGAAAGTCTGGGGATGGGCTGAGAAGCTGAACGTGGTGGGGAGTTGTCAGTGTGGAGACCCCAGAGATGCCCAAACTGGTTGCTGGGTGAGCAGAGTGGAAAATGGGATGTGAGTCAGCAATGTGACCGCAGCCTGGAGAGCCAAGTGTCACCTGGGCTGCATCACCAGCAGCATGGTCAGCAGGTCACAAAAATCACAGAAACATGCAGGTTGGCAAAGCCCCTCAGGATCACCAAGTCCAACCTAGAACCCTACTCAACAAGATTCACCTTAAACCATATCCCTGAGCACCACATCCAAACCACCCTTAAACACAGCCAGGGTGGGTGACTCCACCACCTCCCTGGGCAGCTCATTCCAGTCCCTGACCACTCTCTCCAGGAAAAACTTTTTCCTAATGTCCAATCTAAACCTCCCCAGCCTCAGCTTGAGGCCATTCCCCCTTGTTCTGTCTCCAGTTACCTCTGAGCAGAGCCCAGCAGCAGCCTCTCCACAGTGTCCCTTCAGATAGTTGTACACAGCAATGAGGTCTGCTCTCAGCCTCCTCTTCCTCACACTAACCATCCCCACTCCCTCAGTCACTCCTCATAAGATTTACTGTCCAGGTCCTTCCCCAGCTTCATTGCCCTCCTCCGGACCCTTTCCAGCACCTCCACATCTCTCTTGTGCTGCAGTGCCCAAAACTGAACACAACACTCAAGGTGTGGCCTCACCAAAGCCAAGTCCAAGGGGACAATCACCTCCTTTCTTCTGCTGGCCACAGCATTTTTAATCCAAGCCAGGATGCCATTGGCCTTCTTGGCCACCTGGGCACACTGCTGGCTCATAGTCAAGGTCTAGGGAGAGGATGCTCCTGGCCTGCTCCCCTCTCTTCAGACCCCCCTGGAGCACTGCACCCAGGTCTGGAGTCCTCAGAACAAGACAACAGGCTTAAACTGAATGAGCATGGGCTTAGGTTGGACATAAGGAAGAAATGTAGTGCCTTGAGGTTGATGAGACACTGGCAGGCACAGGTTGCCCAGAGGAGCTGTGGATGCCTCATGCCTGGAAGTGTTCAGGTTGGATAGGGCTTTGAGAAACCTAATTTAGTGGAAGATGTTCCTGCTTGCTGCAGTGGGGTTGGACTGGATGATCTTTGAAGGTCTCTTCCAACCTGAGTCCATGATCCTATGAGATGCAAGGGAAGGTCTCCTCTGGATTAGGAACTGCACAAAGGAAAGGAGAGAAATGGTCAGGGTTTGTACCAGAAAGGGTCTTCAGGTGATCCCCAGCAGCAATGCTGGGACCAGTCCTCTCACTGTATTGGAAATGAGATTGAAAAAGAGGGAGCAGTGAAGTGCTGTGGCCTCTGGTACGTGGTTATTTGAGGTAGTCAAAATGAAAACTGGGCACCAAGAGCAGGGGGAGGATGTCATGGCACTGAGGGACAGCTGGATTCGAGGCCACAAACTACAAACCAATGGGAAAAGCCACATGGCTGGGTGTCAGCAGACAGCAAGGCTGCCCAGGGGCTCTGGCCACCCAGAGCAGAGACTTTGGGGCAGCTGTCAGCTGCTGAGATGTGGACTGGGATCTGGGGTAGCTGGAAGGCAGGGCAGCCATAAATAGCATGGCCAGGCAGTGCAGTTTCTTCCCACAACTGGAAATCCTGAAGAGAGGTAGCCCAGTGCCCCCATTTTGCCCCAGCTCATGGTTTCATAGACTCACAGAGTGATTTGGGTCAGAAGGGACCTTTGAAGATCATCTAGTCCAGCATCTCTTCTGCGGGCAGGGACATCTAGATCAGGTTGCTCAAGTTGCAGGTTCTATCCGCTCATCAGGTCTTGGGTGTATGGGAGAAAGCCTCCAGCAGTCAGTTTTTACCAGAGATGGGAGGCTGGTGAGAGTCTCTTCACGGGACCTGCCATGAGTTTGGTGGCAGCACACATGGCCGTCCCCTTGGGCACAGTGTGGTGGCCCTTGGACACTCTTCTGAAGCCAGATGAGATGTTGGAGCTATCCACTTTGAGGATGGGGTGTCTGGGTTGGACAAGACCTGTCCCTAACCACTCCCTGCCCCTTGCAGGCTGAAGGATCTCTTCTACCACTCCAGCAACCTGCAGTACTTCAAGCGGCTGATTCAGATCCCACAGCTGCCAGAGGTGAGACCCTGGGGTCCCTGCTCCCTGTGCTCCATTCCCACAGCTAGCAGTATCAGTGGGCCAGTGGGGCTGGGAAAAGGCCCCTGTCAGCTTGCTTGACTTCCTGGGGCCAGTGGCAATGTGGGAGTTTGTGGGGCCTAAGGCTTAATCTTGAATCCCTCCGTGGATGGGATCCTGTGGGATGGAGCTGGGATCCCTCTCACAGCAACCCTCAGCCCCTGCTGGGATCCATCCTTGTGCATCCGAGCTCCATGGGTCCAGGAAAAGCCAGCTCAGCATCAGGACAGGATTTTGGCCAACCATGCCCAAAGCAGTGCTGGTCCTTGCCAACCCTGCCATGCTCCCCTCCCTCACCAGAACCCTCCCAATTTCCTGCGTGCCTCTGCGCTCTCAGAGCACATCAGCCCTGTGGTGGTCATCCCTGCTGAGGCATCCTCACCCGACAGTGAGCCCATTACAGACCTGGTGGAGATGGACACAGCTTCACAGGTGAGCCAGCATGACATTGCCTATCCCGCCCTGGGCTGTGGAGAGGATGGTAGGTGCCCTTCAGCTCCAAAACCAGGGCAGTTTCTTCAAAACCATACTACAGTGGGGGCTGAGACAGTGGGGGTGGCCTTGGATGCTTGGGGCCATCACTGCAGGGGGCCATGTGGGTGCTGCTAGCTCTGAGCCAGGCTGAGTTCACCTCACAGTGCTTCTCTCGGTGGTTTGGTGCCCTCCAGTGATGGCTGACTGGAGGTGTTCGGGTTCCCAGCACCACTCCTCAGCTCCGTGTGCTTGTGTTAGGTCTTCATGCCCTTCTCCACCAGGGGGTGTCCTCAGGCACTGAGGGGCGTGTGGTGACAGATCTTGGGGGTTCTTCTGGGGACAGTCAGCAGCTGCTTCATGTTCAACAGGTTCAGGGCCCCTGGGAGCAGCGGGAGGGATCCAGCCCTGGTGTCCAGGCAGCAGGAGCAGGCAGCAGCCCTGCCAGCATGTGGGCTGGCTTGGTGGTGCCAGCAGGGACATGGAGGGGATGAGAGCTACCAAGTGATGGTGGCTTCACCCCAGGTCTGTGCTGTTCTCCCCATAGAGCCTGTTTGACAATAAGTTTGACGACATCTTTGGCAGCTCTTTCAGCAGCGACCCCTTCAACTTCAGCAGCCAGAATGGGATGAACAAGGATGACAAGTGAGCAGTCCTGGGGATGCCACAGAGATGGCTGGGATCAGACCAGGAGCTCCTTCCCTGGCACAGCACCGCAGCCACCTGCCAGGCTGCCATGGCACAGCAGCTGCAATGGCGCAGGGGACAGAATTTGTCCCCATGGCACCAGCATGGCTGCTGGCACTGAGGATGCACCTGGTGTCTCTCCTTCCCAGGGACCGGTTAATCGAACAGCTTTATGGGGAGATCGCAGCCCTGAAAGAGGAACTGGAGAGCTTCAAAGCTGAGGTGAGTGACAACTGCCTGGTGATGCCATGCAGTGAGCACCCATGTGGCAGTTCTAGGGGCAGAATGAGACAGCTCACGCTAGGAATTGGGCTGATGGGGGTGGGAGCTGTATCCATGGCTGGGTGGGTGAAGTGGGACCCTGTCCGTCTGTCCTGCCCTGTCCCCGATGGCTTCCTCATCCCTGGCACAGCCATCTCTGCCCGTACAAGGTTCCCCAGGTGTGCCAGGACGGGGATGGGGGCCAGATCCCTTCCAGGCATCCTCAATGCCTCACCCTGCTGCATTCGGGGCTCTGAGGGATGCTGCCCACGGGGCGGCTGCTGGCTGGTACCGGCGGGGATTGGAAGGTGCTGGCAGCCGCCAGACAGCGCCGGTGCCATCCCGCAGAGCGCGCGGGGCACGGTGCAGCTGCGGGGCCGTGCTAGCGAGCTGGAGGCTGAGCTGGCCGAGCAGCGGCACCTGAAGCAGCAGGCGCAGGACGAGAGCGAGTTCCTGCGCACGGAGCTGGAGGAGCTGAAGAAGCAGCGTGAGGACACCGAGAAGGCGCAGAGGAGCCTGACGGAGATCGAAAGTGAGTAGGGAGAGCCGGGCTGAGGGTCAGTCCCCAGCGCGGGGGCCTGGGTGCTCACCTCAGTGTCCCTGCGTGCCTGGCAGGGCGGGCACAGGCCAACGAGCAGCGCTACAGCAAGCTGAAGGAGAAGTACAGCGAGCTAGTGCAGAACCATGCTGACCTGCTCCGGAAGGTGAGCTCCCTGAACTGCCCCTTGACGTCCCCTTTCTCAGCCATGCCCCCTGATGGGGTTGCTGAGCGCCGTCTGCCCTCTCCAGAATGCAGAGGTGACCAAGCAAGTGACGGTGGCCAGGCAGGCCCAGGGGGATGTGGAGCGGGAGAAGAAGGAGCTGGAGGACTCCTTCCAGCGTGTGAGCGAGCAGGCGCAGAGGAAGGTGAGTAGGGATGGGAAGGGGCACTAAGGGTGGATGGTAGGCTCCCCCTCGGGCAGCAGTGCCAGCAACTTCTCTTTTTGCCCACAGTCTCAGGAGCAGGCAGAGGTGCTGGACACACTGAAGCGCGAGCTGGCTGCCAGCAAACAAGAGCTGCAGGTTCTTCAGGGCACCCTTGAGTCCAGCACACAGGTGAAAACCCAAGGATGGTCACCACCAACCCCACCAGCACCTCAGGATGGGCAGCCCAGGCAGAGGGGAGGGAGGTCTGCTCTCATGGTGCTTGGGTGAGCTGTTACCCATCCAGGAGGTGTTACCCACCTTTAATCTGATAACCAACTGCCTGTCTTCTACCATCCCACATCTAGAAGGGTTTAGCAATCATACCAGGGGGTTTAACACTCCTGAGTGCAAGCACGTGCAGAATCCCCTCCAGCAACAGGGATCATTGATAGCTCTGCCCACTGTGAAGGTCAGACAGGGACTCTGCCATTACATCACAAGCCTTTGTGTGGGCTTGCTGCTGTGCCACAGGGTGTTCCATGGCTGTAAGGCTTTCCGGGCTCGTTGTAGAAAGCAGAAGCTGGCAGGAAAATGGAACTGCCCATCTCTAGGGTGGGCAGACACACTGCAGCAGCATGGGGATGGGACAAAGCCAGGACTGTTCATCTGCTCCTCCATCAGAGTGCTGCAGTCATAATAAAAATGAGTTTTCACTGATAAAAATGAAAAAGCTCCCCAGGGATCCTCAGCCAGCCCCAGGCAAGGCTCTCAGTGCTGCAAGGGTGCTGCTGGGTGGTAGGTGATACGAGGCTATGGGCTGCAATGTGCCAAGGGCAGGGTGGCCTGAGCCTGGACCATGAACAAGTCCCCAGACTGGAATTAACCCTTAGCACAGTCACAGCCACTGTTTTGTGCCCACACAGATGGGAGCGGAGCAGAGCACTCGAATTACAGGTCTGGAGCAGGAGAGGGACAGCTTGAGCCGGGCAGCGGAGCGGCATGGGGAGGAGATGGCTGCCCTGCGAGCTGAGCTGCAGCAGCTGCAGGACACACTCAAACGTGAGCAGGAGAGCAGCAAGAGGGAGCTGGAGACATTGCAGGCCCAGCTGAGAGACAAGGTACCCCGGGAGCACTGCTGATGCAGGACATCCTGGCATCCTTTGAGCTGCAGGGGTTTAGCAGAGCTGGAAGCAGTGGTGGCATGCAGGGGTGGTTCTCAGCTGGCATGGTGGGGACTGTGGCATCCATATTGGCTTGGCAGGAGAGTGAGGAGCAGGCACAGCAGCAGCGCCTGGCCGAGGAGCAGTTTGCCCTGCTGCAGGGCACTGCCCGAGAGGCAGAGCGGATGGTGCAGGATGCCCTCAGTCGCCTGGAGGATCCCACTCACATTGGCTGCACCGGCTCAGCAGGTGGGTCCCTTGGTGCTTGCCAAACCTGGCATTATCCAGCCTCCTGCTGCCATGCAAAGCCCTGCTCCATGCTGTCCTCTGGGCTGTGCTGGTAGGGAAGAGCAGCCATGCCACACGCAGGGATGCCCATATTTTGAGCCCTGCCCATCTGTATGCCTGCAGATTGCCTCCTGTCCAGGACTCTGGCGGCTTCCGAGTGTGTGGAGCGGCTGCAGGAGGCACATGACAAATACCTTTCCAATCGTGCAGGTGAGAGTCAGCAGCACTGGGTGTGGGGTAGGGGCAAGGGGCAGTTCTGCCACTCATGGGCTGGATGGGCAATGCCCTCTGAGGCTGAGGTGTGTGCCTTCTCTCCCATCACAGCTGTGGGCTCGCTGCTGCCCTGCCTGGCCCTCTTTGCCCACCTCATCAGCGACACCCTCGTGCAGGGCAGTGCTACCTCCCATGTGGCCCCCATGGAGCCTGCTGACCGTAAGTGCTGCCTACTGGGGTGGGCAGGGGACTGAGGTGGGCAGGATGCTGGGCTGGGGATGGGCCAAGATTGGCAGGATTCTGAGACAGGCAGGGTGCTGAAACCAGGACACCGGGGCAAGTAGGGTGCTGAGGTGGGCAGGATGCTGGGTTGGAAAGGGGATGTACCAACGTGTGCTACCCTCAGCCTCTCTTGCTTGCCCATGCAGGTCTGCTGGAGATGTGCAAGCAGTGCGGCAGTGAGGCTGTGAGCTACCTCAGAGCCCTGCAAGACCCAGGCACAGCAGAAGTTGCTGACTGCAGCCCAGTGACAACCTGCTTGGGCCGGATCAGCGCCATCGGGGAGGTGGGTGCTGTTGGGATGGGGTCAGGTCGTGGTAGGCACAGCTAGAAGGGCAGTGCCACACCTGGGTGGTCCTTTCCATCCCATCCCCAGGAGCTGCGTCCCAAAGGGCTGGATGTCAAGCAGGAGGAGCTGGGTGACCTGGTGGACAAGGAGATGGCAGCGACAGCAGCAGCTATCGAAACGGCATCTGCCCGCATCGAGGTGAGGGTCACCACATGCCACAAGGCACCCACGAGTGCTGTGTCTGCTGGGACCACTGGCACAGAGCCAGGATGGTGAGTGGGGCTCAACATGGCCTCTCCCCTCTCTACCAGGAGATGCTGAGCAAGGCACGGGCTGGTGACACTGGAGTCAAACTGGAAGTAAATGAGAGGTGAGTGGTTGCCAGGACACTGGAGAGAGCTGGGCAGGCAGGACGTGGCCCAGTGCCACAGACAGAGTGATTTTCCTGTGGCTCTGAGGTTTCCCTTCCCCACCAAAGGGTCCCTGTGGGGTTTGTCTTGCAGGATCCTGGGCTCCTGCACTGGCCTTATGCAGGCCATCCACATCTTGGTCCTAGCCTCTAAGGACCTCCAGAGAGAGATCGTGGAGAGCGGACGGGTGAGCCAGGGCCAGGGATGCGGGAAGGGCACAAGGCAGCAGGGACTTGGCCAGTCAAGGTTCACCATGTACTTGCCAAGGATGTGCTGCTCCAAGCCTTGGCCTACTGAGGAATCAGCGCTGGCCACCAGGACCTCCTGCCTCAACCTCGGGGTCTCACCCTGCTTGTGGTCCTCAAGGTGTCATGGAGGTCTCTAATCTCCCTTCTCACACAGGGCCCCCTGTGTGCCCCCAGATTCAGTGTCTCTCCTCAGCTCCCATACACATCCTAAGTGAAACTCTGATGTACTCTGTTCTCCTGGGAGTGGGGGCTGGGGGGGGGGGTCCCAGGCCCTGCCACCCCTCTGTCCCCAGAGCATGACTGTGCCTTTCCCAATGGCAGGGCGCAGCATCCCCCAAGGAGTTTTATGCCAAGAATTCCCGCTGGACTGAGGGCCTCATCTCTGCCTCCAAGGCTGTGGGCTGGGGTGCCACCGTCATGGTGTAAGTGCCACCATCGACAGAGGGGGAGGGAGGGCAGGGTCCTGCTGTCTCTACAGGAAGAGGACAAGGATGGTGGGAGGATACTCCAGCCCCTCTCCTCTCTGACAGTGATGCTGCTGACCTGGTGGTGCAAGGCAAGGGAACCTTCGAGGAGCTGATGGTCTGTTCCCGGGAGATTGCCGCCAGCACTGCCCAGCTTGTGGCAGCCTCCAAGGTAGGAGCCTGGTGCCTTTAGGAGGCTCCTCTGCCACCACTAGCATTGCCCAGCAGCTCCTCCACTGCTGCCTGCACTTGGTTCTGGCAGATATTCCATCCCCAAACAGGCAGCTCCCTGGCCATGGTTTGCAGTGACCATAGGGTGATCTGTTCACCTGGCAGGGTGTAAGTGTGCCCCTTTTTGCTGCCCCGACAGGTGAAGGCAGACAAAGACAGCGCCAACCTTTGCAAGCTCCAACAAGCCTCTCGGGGTGTCAACCAGGCCACAGCCGGTGTGGTGGCCTCCACCAAGGCTGGGAAGTCACAGGTGGAGGAGAAAGGTGAGGATGGGCTGTGGAGCATGGATTTGTCCTGAAACCTCTACTCTTCACACTCTTTTGGTTGGCCATGGCTCAGGTGGTCTCTGCCTGCAGCTGCTCCTTGCTTCCTGTGCATCCCATGGTGGCAGATCCTGTTGGTGGCATCAGAGCTGCTGGGGGGTCTGAGCTGGGAAGCAGAGCCTGAAGTGGGCTGGTGGTGTGTGTCTTCACAGACAGCATGGACTTCTCCAGTATGACTCTCACCCAGATCAAGCGTCAGGAGATGGACTCACAGGTAGGAGGTACCCCCGTGTTTTGGACAAACACACCCCCTGATGCCTTGCTTGGGCTGGTGAGAGACTACCCAGGCTGGGGGAGAGGTGGATGGGGGACACCCTGTCTGGCTGCCTGACCTCAGGTGGCACCTGCTCATGGGGAAGGCCAAAGGTGTGAAGGGAACAGATGGGTTTGCCACATGAAGTTGGTCTTTGAGCCTTACCAAATACCATCCTCATCATGGCACAGCAACCTCTGACCTGTGTGCCCACTGGGCTGCCCCACAGCACTCACCTCCACCTGGTACAGGGTATCCTTAGGGAATTCCCCTCCCTTGGGTGCCCACATGGGTCACTGTGCCTTCACCTGCTGACGCAGGCAACATCCACCTGAGCTTGACCCCCTCCCCAGGACCACTTGCCATTGGAGAACTTGCAGGATGTACCTCTATTGCCTTTGGGTTCCATACTGGGGTGATAACAAGTGGGAAAAAGGGGTGCCCAGACCAACTCTGTCTAGCTGAAGCTCCCAGGTGCTGTGCCAGGGTGAAGGGTGGCCGTGGCATGCGTGATGTCTTTCAGGTGCGGGTGCTGGAGCTGGAAAACCAGCTGCAGAAAGAGCGGCAGAAGCTTGGGGAGCTGCGCAAGAAGCACTACGAACTGGCAGGAGTGGCCGAGGGCTGGGAGGAGGATGGTGAGTGGGGTTCCAGTCCTGCTCTGCTCAGGAAGCTGCCCTGGGAAGTAGTGGGGCAGGATGAGGAAGCCCTGCCTGCAGTCTAGCCAGTGAGCAGGAGTGGATTTCACTCCACCTGGCACGAGTAGAGCCTGGGGACAGTTGGCACACATGGGCAAAACTAACAGGGCCCCTGGCCTGTGCAGGAGCCGGTGGGACCCATAGGGGTTGTTTAGCCTGGAGAAGAGGAGGCTCAGGGGAGACCTTACTGTTCTCTGCAACTACCTGAAAGGAGGCTGTAGCCACACGGGGGTTGGTCTCTTCTCCCAGGCACCCAGGGACAGAACAAGAGGACACAGTCTCAAGCTGCACCAGGGTGGATTTGGGCTGGATGTTAGGAAGTTCTTTACAGAAAGAGTGATTGGCATTGGAATGGGCTGCCTGGGGGGGTGGTGGAGTCACCATCCCTGGAGGTGTTTAAAAGGAGGCTGAACGAGGCACTCGGTGCCAGGGTTTAGTTAATTAGAAGAGTTAGGTGGTAGGTTGAACTCGATTATCTCAGAAGTCTTTTCCAACCTGGTTAATTCTGTGATTCTGTGCTGCCGAGGCGCTGCCACCCTGTGAGGCTGTGGCACCCCAGGGGGCTGGGCCACAGACGTACTGGGGGCACACCTCATGAATCCTTACCCCTTTACCCTCTCTTTCCACCTCCAGATGCAGAATAACGCCCGTGGCAGAAGCAGTCTGCAGAGGACACCCAACAGCAGGGTGGGACCCAGCTGGGTGCAGCCTTTTGGGAAGACCTACAATAACCCGGTGCAAAAGCCACCCCAAGCACACGTCCTCCGCATCCCCCCCTCTGCCGACAGCCGCCTCCAGCGCCGGAGCAGCGAGAGCTGCACAGCGACACCCCGGGGCCGGGAGCGGGGTCTCGCCGGCGCCAGCCGCAAACCGCACCTGTATTTATTAGAGCTGCTTGGGGTTGGGGGGGGGTGGGGGTCTCCAGGGGGGTCTTTAACCCTTTAGTTTTGTTTTTGCACAGATTTTCGGAACTCTTTTGAGCCGGCTCTGGCTGAGCGAGGGTGCTCAGGCTTCTCGCGCCTCTCGCTGCTTCTCCAGCCTTAATCCAGCCCCTGGCTAGGCACGAACTCCCTGCCCTGCAAAGGAGCCTGCCGTGGTGCCAAGGGCCCCGGGGGTGCTGCTGGGTCGGGAACCAGCTTTTGGGGTGCTGCTGGGCTTGGTGCTAGGTGTGGCCCTACCCTTTGTGGAGGGCACCGAGTGCCTTTGGCTGCTGCAGGGTAGGGCGAAATGTTCCCATGGGATAACCTGGATGGTGAGACTGGAGTAGTACCAGCAGCATTGCTGGGAGCAACTGGTGGTGAGAAAAGGGGGGTGGGCGGTGGGAAGAGTGCTGCTGAAAGCTGCTTCTCCACCATTCTGGGTCCCCAGAATGCCACACGTACACCCCCACTCAGAGCTGGGCTGTCCTGCCTCAACAGATCACTGTGTTCATGCCAGCAATAAACCCTCTGCAAGGTGCTGGGCGTGGGTTTGGGCAACCATGGTGCCACCGCACAAGCCACCAGCTCCTGAGGGTGGGAGGTGGCTCTAGGGCAGCAGCACAGAGGGTTTGAGGGGCAGCCAGGGTGCCCCAAATCCAGAGCACCCTGAAGCCAGAGCGAGGAGCTCCCTGTGCCCACTCGCTCTGGGCTGGTGCCATCCCTGTGTCCTCAACCCCATTTTGGCACACAGGGCATCAGTGCTGGCATTGCCATGGGCAGGGGTGGCCATGGAGCTGGCACCATCTGGGAACCTTTGTGCCTTGGAGTGGGAGGCTCAGAGGGCAGGGAGTTGTCTGCCAACTCTGGGCCCCCCAGCTCCTCTCACTGTGGTAGGGATGGTGGCATCAGACTGCTCAGTGCTGTTCCCCATCCCCTATGGCCACCCCTATGGTCCTGCCGGTGCCCTTTGCGGGGCCAGGGTGTCCTTCCCAGCCTGGCATCATTGCTGCCAGCACCCTGCCTTCAGGCAGCTGCCACTTCCTCAAGGGGGAGACAGCCAGACCAATCCCTCAGGGTGCTTGGGGATGCAGGATTTGGCCTTTCTCCCTGTAGGAAGTGGTGGCATTGCCCAGATGTCACCATGTACTTTCCAAGTGGCTGGCACTCAGAGCAGTGGGACCTGCCTGCATCCCCCTGCCATCACCATGGCCTTGGGGCTGCCACCCCTATGCTCAGGACAGCACAACTGTCCACCCATCATGCAGGGACCTGGTGTTCCCCATGTTCCCCAACCAGCTCTGCTGCCAACGCACCTGGCTCCATGCCCCCCACCTGCCAGGGGGACCCAGACTCTGCCACAGCCATAAGCTGACCCTCGCTGGCTCCTCTCTGGATGCAATACCAACCATCCTGATCCTGCAGGACACAGGGAGCCCCAAAACCCTCCCTGATCTTTCCAAGGGAGGTCTCACCTGCATGGGGTACCCCTCACTACCTCAGGCCTCCAGGCTGGGTTGGCACCAGGGAGCAGAGAGGGAGTTGCAAAGGTGGTAGGGGCTTGGGGATGGCAACACCACCCTCAGCCAAAACTACTTCTCCTCCTTTTTGTATCTTGGCTGGGCACTGATGGGGACAGTGTCCCTTGTGCGGTCCCCAGTGCTGGTGGCAGGGGTGGCGGGGGTGCCCCTCCACTGCAGCTTGGGTTGATTTCTGTTTTTTCATTGTATAATAATAATAATTACTATGTCCTGTGGTTTGGATTTTTCAATAAAGCCTTCAGCCCCAGCCCTGTCAGCTCTGGAGTGGGTGGCAGCAGAGACCCTGTGTCACCATGGAGATTCTGGGATTCTGCCCTAATGGGTGTGCTCAGTGCCCTCAAAAAAGTAACTTGGGAAGATACTTTTGAGGTGAGCGGGGTGATGTCCTAATGGTGATGTCACCCTCCTGGCTCTGTCTCCAGGGCTATGCTGCACATAATTTCTGTCCTATGGCTGAGGAGCAGGACCTGAGGAGCAGGGGTGACTTTGGGTACCTACTGCCCTGGTCCCTTCCTGGGGTGGGGTCCTGTACAGACCAACCTACCTCCCCAGCTGTACTTCAGGGTCACCCTAGCAGGGCTATGGCATGGGGAATAAGTGGATTGAGGGGACAGGGATGGGTACAGGTGAACATGCGGGTCAGGATGGGGTCAGTTATGGCTCGGGACTACGGCACGGGCTGGGATGGGAGGACACGAGTCGGGGTGGGGTCACACAGGGCTAGGTCTGGGACAGGGAGATGCGGATGAAAATGAGGGGACAGGGCAGAAGATGGGAGGGCAGCAGAGTCAGGATGGGTCACGCAGATCTTGGGACTGGAGACGGAGCTGAAGATGGGAGGACTCTGTTGAGGATGGGGTCACCTAGGGCTCTGAGGAACAGGAATGGGAGCTGAAGGACGCTGGGGTCAGGGTGGGACCACCCAGGGGTCAGGACTGCAACACAGGGGCTGGGACAGGGATGGGGACGGGAGGACACCGGGGTCAGGATGCGGTCACCCGTGGCTCAGAACTGGGGCACAGAGACACTGGGGTCGGGTGGGGGCAGGGCCCCGCCCCCTCGGGGTGAGCCCCGCCCCAGCACGGGGCAGGCCCCGCCCCGCGCAGTGCATGCCGGGCGGTCGCGGCTGGCGGGCGGCTCGGCTCGGCTCGGCTCNCGACGGCGGGGCACGGCGGCGATGGCGGCAGCGGCGGCCCTGTCCCTAGCGCTGGCCCTGGCCTGTCTGCTGCTGCTGCGGGGAGCGCTGCTGGGCGCGGCGGCGCTGGGCGCGGCGGGGGCCTGGTGCGCGATGCGGCCCGGCCCGCTCGCACCGCGCCCACTCGGGAAAGCCGCGGCCAACGGGAGCCCGGCCGCAGTCTCAGGCCGGCCCGTGAGGGTCCCTCCGCGCCGTGTCGGCCTCGGGTAAGTGGAGTAGGGGGCGGGAAAACGGCGGGAAGGGGAGGGAACCCGGCGGCGCTGACCCCTGTGTCCCCGCAGGGCCTCGCCGGCCACCCTGCGATGTCCGCCGCAGGGCCCGCGCCGTCGTTACCCGCTGCCGCAGGCTCTCAGCACCGTCCCGGTTGTCCTGCCTGCCGCCCGTTGGGAGACGAGCTGCTCGCCTAGGAGCGCACCCTGGCTTCGCAGGACCGGTCCCATCCGCAGTCCCGTCACCGTGAGGATCGCCCGGCCGGCAGCCAACCTGGCTCGCTCCCCGGCGTGAGTATGGGAGTGGGGGGAGCGAGATCCACTTCGGCCTCGCCTCCAGCGTGGGCAGCGCCGAAGGAACCTCATCTTGATCGGGCTGACTTGGGGAAAATCGGTTACCTGGCCCTGCACTGATTGTGCTGACCAGAGCAGTCCTCAGGGGACACCGTACTGTCCCTACCCTGGCATTTGACCACTCCAGCCCCATCCCAGGCATTGCTGTGTTGTGGGGAAGGTTGTGCAATTCTGACCTTCTGGAGAGGCTGCACAGGAGAGCCCAAGATAACCCTCTCTTCTCCCACAGGAGCAGCTGGGGCACTGGGAGGTAGCATAATAGGGATCTCAGCTTGCCTGGAGAGCCCAGGATAACCCTCTCTTTTTTTTCCCACGGGAGCATCTGGGGCACCGAGAGGTGGCATATTGGAGATCTCAGCTTGCCTGAAGAGTCCAGGACAACCCTCTCTTTTTTTCCTCATGGGAGCAGCTGGGGCACTGGGAGATAGCACATTGGGGATCTCAGCTTGTCTAACACCTTTCTTTGCTTTGCCTCACAGGCTGGAGCAGCTGATGTCACCCATTGCCTCACCAGCCAACAGCAGCCTGGACCCATGTGCCAAAGAGACTGTGCTGAGTGCTATCAAGGAGAGCAGGAAGAGGGCTGTGGAGCGGGAGGAGGAGGAAGAAGATCAAGCATTTGGAAACAATCAAGAGAGCAAGAGAAGGTAGTAGACCAGCAGTCCAAGTCACTGCTTGTGTGTTAGGAGGGTCATAAACGGGGCTAGCACTTCAGTGGTGGCAAACGGGATGTGTTGCAGAGCATACTGGGCTGTGTGTGAGCAGGAGTCTGGGTTACAAAAGTGCAGTGGGAATTGAGCCACGGAGAGGAAGCACATCCCATCACTCAGCCCTCTGGGCTGTGTCACAAAGTCCTCCGAGAGCTCTTTTTGTCCTTGAGATCAAAAGGATGCAGTTTAGGTTTTTGTCTGGGGGAACCTGTGGCCCAAGTGTGTTCCCATGTGCTGCTGGGTTGGGAGAGGCTGGGGTATGGATCAGGAAAGCCTGGCAGGCCTCCCTTGTAGAGAAGCAGCCTCTGTCATCACAGGCATTTGCAGACTAGTGAAACTTGATGTGAAATGCTGGTATCTGCTGTAGCTTATCATCTCTGTCCTTCAGTCAGCCTCAGGCTTCCAGGAGAGACAGGATCCCCGAGTCTTACAGCCTCAGGTGGAAGCACTGTGCTTTAAAGCATCTGCCAGCTTCCTTTGTCTCCTGTAGCTAGCAAAAGGAGATAGAAACATAAGAATAAGCAAGAGAAACTATCTTCTGCTTTTGTTAGTCAAGGTCAGCAGTTTCCAGCTTGAAGAGATGAGAGTGCCAGTGCTCTGGGAAGGGCAAGGAGTGCCAGGGTCTGTTGGAGCCTTTTGAACTGCCCAGGCACTGCCTCGCTGTTTCTCTCGCCTTTTCATTATTATCCTTCCACTAGTACACATGGAGGCCATTCATCTCGTGCCCCCTTCTTGCTGGGGCTGCCTGGGCTTGAGCAAGGGAACCAAGAAACTGCAGGAGTGGCTTTGGGCACTGCCTGGGCACATTGTTCTGTGTGCTGTGCTGGAGTTGCTGCTGGAGTGGCCCTGAGAGCACAGCAGGGTGAGCAGTGGCTTGCAGGCAACCACCAACTGCCTTGCTGCTGGAGCAGGGTTTGTTGTCCTCCCTCACTGGATTTCCCTCTTACCTTTGGACCCTTGCTTCAGCTTGGTACATCTGAATCCCACTAGACCTTAGCAGGTCAAAAACAGGATGGATGCAGGAACTTGAGGGGATTGGCTTTTTTTTTTTTTTTTTTTAAACTTTATTACAGTTTTTTTAACATCATAATATCCATCTCTGCCGCAAAAGTCAGCATTAGTATCTGGCAAGCGTGAAGAATGCTTGTAGGCAGAAAGTCCTGTGATCTTTGAGGGCAGAAAAGAGCCTGTGTCAGCTGGAGAGCACAGGATGGCCTGTGTGCTGGGGTCAGCATGCTCAGAGCTCAAGCTCATTTGGGCTAAGTGACAGGGCTGATTGTCTGCCTTCAGCTCTGCTTCACAGCAGAGTTTGCTTGAAGATTTTCAGGCTTTAGACCTTCACTGAATCCTCGTGAGAAGGGGGATACAGTTTCTGACTTGCCGTCCAGGGCATTGGTTAGGAAAAGTTTGGAGGTACAAGTTTCAGACCTTAGATCTATTGCAGAAATGAGCTCCTGGAGTATCTGTAAAATACTTTAGAGTAAAGGATTTGAGCAAAATCAAAACTACTCTGCCTAGCAGGCAGCTGGTGGAGCTGCTCATATTAAGAGGAGGTAATTTGGAGAGAAAGTGAGTGTGTACAGGACCAGCTGGAAAGAGAATCTGCAACAGGATGCAGATGAGGCAAAACTCTGTCCTAGATGGGTGGCAGGAAAAGTCAGGTTTGTGCTCTCCTAGTGCCAAGTCTGCCTAGAGGGGTTCCTCTCCCCAGGCTGGGCAGGCAGCCCCTGTCTCTGCTGCCTCCGCACTACCACAGGCTTCTGCCCTCTCTCCCACAGGCGACACGACAGCAGTGGAAGTGGGCAGTCGGCATTTGAGCCACTAGTAGCCAACGGTGCCCCCACCTCTCTCATACCCAAGTAAGTGCCTGTTGGGCCAAACACAGCTGCTGTGAGCTGGGGGTGGTGGTTGTCTAAAATCCTCTGTGCTCTGGAAAAGGCACTAGGTTTTTTTGCTTGTGGAGCCCAGCCTTGAGGAAGAGCAAGAAAGGCTGTGGCAATGCCTTTGGCCTGTGTGAGCACAGGTCATTAACCCTAAGGGCTGGTTTGCTGCTGTGGCTTATTTCCAAGCCCTGCAGTATGAGAAGAAGTGGGGCTGCTTTCCTTCACCTGCCCTGCATTTAAAGGACCTGTGGACAGAGTGGTGGGTGGTTGGCTCCTAAAATCATCTTCAACCTCCTCTAGGCCTGGCTCTCTGAAGAGAAGCCTCATCTCACACTACCCGGATGACTGCTCAAACAAGAGGTCATGTCCCTCTTCCACCAGCTCCCTCAACCACAGCTACACTGGTGGCATCCCCAGCTCCATCCGCAATGCCATCGCCAGCTCCTACAGCTCCAGCAAGGGCCTCGCACAGGTAGGGGACACCCAGTGCAGAGGGGCTCAGCCCTCCTGTAGGATCACTCCCTGTAATTCAGGTGTTTGAGTAAGAGAGGACTCATAGAGAGAGCAGTATTGATGGGAGCCTGGCAGTTAGTACTGTGGGGACCACTGCAACTCATCGGGGTGCTTTCATCTCGCCGAAGATTAGGCAGGCTGCTGGGCCAGCAGCAGCAGGCAGTGATTTCACTTGTCCTTTGGTGCATGCCACTGAAGGAGTCCTCAGGCTGTGCTGTCCTGCTGCAGTGCTTGTTTTACACCAAAGCAAGAAGGCGGCTGCAGCCTCAACTCTTCTGCTAGGGTGGATAGATCCAGGTGAAAAGGAAAGAGGGGAAAAAATTCGCTTTGCTGTGCTGCCACCTTTTCAGCTGCAGTCAGCATTGAAGCTCTGCACCCAGGTCAAAGCTGCTGAGCTGTAAAAAAACGTTGCTTATGTCCTGGGCCAAGCTTGCAGATGTGATGGTAGAATATAGCCATGGATAATGGAGCTCTGTGATCTGTGTGAGGAAAGGTTTCCTTCTGGATATATTGGTAGGGAAAGGCTTCCTCTGCCTAGGGCAAGTAAAAATATCTCTGAGGTGGGTTCTGTCTGCTCTGAGCTCCTGGTGAGGAGGTCTCCTGCTCCTGCCAGAACAGCCCTATGGACATGAGGGCATTTGAGACCACCAAGCAGTGTCTGCCTGTGCTGTAGAAAGGCAAGAGTCAGCATCTGACCAGCAGCATCCTCCTTTCCCACCCTCAACCAGGCTGTAACAAGCCTGGCAGCTGCTTGCTTCCAGAATGGATTCAGTTTGGGATGACCAGACTTTCCAGTCCACAGAGTGTGGAGGAAAGTTGAGTGGTGCTGGTGAAGAGAGGCTCTGGGCTGGTTAGCCATGGCCCTGGGAGATGGGGTTTAATCTGCAGGTGAGCAGAAGGATGGGAGGCTGTGCTCCCTGCCAGCCCCTGAGTCCCTGCTGGTCTCCCTTTGTGTTCCAGCTGCGGAAGAGAAGTGATGTGAGCGTGTCTCCACTGTCCAGCCCAGCCTCCTCCCGCTCCCAGACCCCTGAGTGGCCTCGCAAGAAACCCAGGTAACTGACTGCCCACCCAGCAAGTGCCCTCTCGTGGATACCAGCCAGGAGAGAGTAGTCACCTGCTCTGCTATCCCAGTGCCTCATTCCTGCTTTCCACTGGAGCTCACCCTTCTCTGAGACCTGGCTGCTGGGTCACCGCCCAGTGTCGGAAACCCTTTTGTGTCAATTGGTGCCTCTGCCATCTTGTCACATCCTGATCTCTGTCACAGTACTGAGTTGCACTATCCCTGCCTTGCTCCCAGGCTGGGTTAGAGATTTAAGGGCTCAGGTTGCTGCAGAGGTGACCTTGCCTTGTGGCATTGGCGTGACCTGGGTTGCTGGTTGCTGAAACAGTGGGAAGAGGTGGGCTCTGATTTTTGCTATCTCCTCAAAATCAGTTCAAGACATCTACTGCAGGGTTGTATTTTATTTAGCATGTGCCTCAGAGCACAGGTCCTGTTTATTCCCATCTCAGAGAAGGACCTGAACTTTTGTCAGAACTAAAACTGACACAGCCACCTACCCTGGCGACAGGGTGGTTCCAAACCAGAGACCCGTGAGGGGCAGCAGCTCCCATCTGGATGCCCATTTGCTGCCCTGAGGCTCATTGTCCTGCATCAGGTGCAGAGGCTCAGGCCCTACCAAGCTAGGTCTGGGGAAGGGAGCAGCTCCTGCCTGGATCTGCTTTCGGGATGATGCAGTAAGGACAAGGCTGTTGTATTCCGGTCTGTAGGTTGGTGGAGGCATAGGAACACACTAGGGATGCTCATGTGAGTCCTTACCATGTCTGGTCTCATCCTGTTCCCTGGGGACAGGGACAGGCTGGGACTGACCCTAACTGGCTCTCTCCTATCTGCGCAGGGAGGAGGAGTCGCATCACTCCAATGCTTCCACACCAGTCAAATCAGACAAGGAGCTGCAGACAGAGAAAGGTGAGCGTAGGTGGGCCCTAGCTCTGTGCTTCAGTTGGGTGGGCCACCAGTGCAAGCAAGCAACAGGACAGGAGGTGTCTGAGGTCTGCAAGTGGGATTGGCTTGAGATGTCACTAGGAATGTGTAGGTCCCAGGGCAGGGACACTTCTGCTGGCCACTGCAACGGTCCTAAAGGGATTTTCAGGTGATGAGCAAGAGGTGCTGGCAGTGTGGGTGAGCAAGCAGGTGCCTGGGAGCCGACTTGCAAGGGGAAAAACACCAACCCCTAAGCCAGCATAGGTCCGGGTATTAACCCTGTGATGAGGTCTGCTGTGGTACAAGTAGCACCCTGTTCGAACTCCAGGCAAAGCTTATTCCAGTGCTTCCTCAGATAGGAGGAAATCCTCTGTACCCATTGCAGATTGAGTCCTACAGCTAGATGTGTTTCACACGTGATAAGGCCCTATGGTTAGATGTGTCATGGCTTGTGATTTTGGTAAGCAGTGTACAAGGACTGAGTGGAGTTGGGAAGGGACCACTGCCCTGCAGAGCCCCAGCAGGCTCTTGTAGCAGGCTGCCCCAGGATGTGCTGCAGCTACCTGCTCTTGCAGGGCATTGCAGCCTTGTCCTCAGTTCAAAGCTGTGCCCTCGGCTCTGCCTTCTGAGGTGGGTTGTCCTGAGAGGAGTCAGAAAGGACAGCCCTTTTGGTACCTGTCAGACGCCACCTCTGCCTAGAGCCGGTCCTGACTTGTCTCCTCCTTTAGCGGTGGAGACGCCAGTGCGGAAGAAGAAGAATGCCCTGAGCCCGGCGTCGGGGAGCAGCGGGAAGCGCAAGCGGAAGATCCAGCTGCTGTCGTCTCGCCGGGGGGACCAGCTGGCGCTGGTACGTCGCTGTCTCGCAGCCCCTTTTGCCCTCCTCTGGAGATAGAATGTGCTCACTGCAATTTCTGCAGGGCTGGGGGGAGACTGACCTGCCTGCCCTCAGGAAGGAGGCCCCGTCCTTGGCCGAGTGGGAAGTGACGCTATCCCCAGCCCCAGTGTCTGGTGGGCTGTGCGTGATTGTGCTGCCTGCTGCCGGACCAGGTAATGGCCTGGGGAAGGCCTGCCGTGCCCTCAGCGCCAAGCCGGGGGCCAAAATGAGTGGGAATCGGAGCTCCGCGGTAGCGTGCTGTGGCAGAACCACCTGCTTCACGGGTCTTGCGACGGCCAGTCTTCACCACACCTTCAGAGAGGCTCTGCCTGCTTCCCTCAGAAGGAGCTAAGCTGCTGCTCTCTCTTGGCAGCCCCCGCCGCCTCAGCTGGGCTACTCCATCACCTCGGAGGACCTGGACGCGGAGAAGAAGGCAGCGTTTCAGTGGTTCAACAAAGTCTTGGAGGATAAAGCCGGTAAGGGCAGGCTGGGAACACAGAGTGGGTGGCAAGGCAGAGAAACCCGGGGCTGGAGCTGGCAGGGCATAGAGGTTCCTCTGTACTGCAGGCTGGGGAAGCTCCCGGGCCAGTTCTGCCTGGTCCTCAGGACTGGGGATGCTGTTAGTGCCTTCAGACTCAGGAGAGCTGATGCTCTGGAGCCCTCAGGGTGAACGTAGGAAGTATCAGCTCTGTGCCTGGGTTGGGTGGGCCATCCGTAGGAGCAAGCGGCAGGATAGAAGGTAGCTGAGGTCAGAAGGTGGGATTGGCTTGGGATATCGCCTGGAAACCAGAAGTGTGCTGGTCCCAGGGCAGTGGCATTTTTGCTGGCCTCTGCAACTGCCCTAGAAGGGATTTCCAGGTGATAAGCTATGGGTGTGCTAGCAGACATGAGAGCTGGGTGAGAATCCCCAGGGCTGGAGCTGTGAAGTGTTCATGTGGATTCCCTCTCCACTGGGGAAGCTCTGATAAGCAGTAATCCCCTACAGCAAGTTGCAGGGCCTGATTTCTTACTCCCTCCCAACAGATGTGGTCCCCAGCACCACTGCAGAGGCCACACCTGTGTCCAGGCCACTGGCCTTCACCATGACCTCTCCAGGGCCTGCGCCTGCCTCCACAGCTCCTGCCCTGGCCACCACCAACTCGTTCCTGGACAGCCTGAAGAAGGTGCAAAGCAATCAGGCTGCGCCCACATCAGCAGGTGAGGAGGATTGGCAGAGCAAGGTGGGCATCGTGGGAGCTTTGCATTGTCTTTGTGGGAGGCAGGTGGCAGAACTCCCTGTTCAATGGCTCTGCTGCCACCTGAGCTGGCAGGTGGGTCTTGGGGTTGCAAGTTTGGGCACACTGAGCCCATAGCCCTGTTGGGAGCCACATAAGTGTGAAGGATTGGGTCTGTCTGTACAGGTGGGTGCTGCTTCAGGAGCCTTTACAGCAGCGGAGGGGGGTGGCAGGGGGCTGTCTGTCTGCCTGTACATGACCTGTCCCTAAGTGAGCTCTGTCCCTTCCCAGACTCCACTGGAGCTGCAGCAGTGTCCCAGCCGCCTCCATCAGCTGCACAGCCTCCTGCTCCTGCTGTATCACAGGAGTCTGCTACTCTGCCTGCCACTTCTGCTGACACCAAACCCATGCCTGTGCTGAGCACAGCTGCCCCTGCCGCACCCCCTGCTTTGGGGCTGCAGGCCCCCAGCAGCCTGGCTCCATCTGCATTCACAGAGCTGGCCGAGACCCCCAGCAAGCCTCCCTCCTTCCCAAAGCCAAGCATCCTTTTCGGGACACCAAACACCCCTCCTGTCAGCCAGCCAGCAACAACTGCAGCCACTGCTGTGCCCACCACAGCCACTGCTGTGCCCACCACAACCACTGCTGTGCCCAGCACGACCCCTCTCTTCAAACCCATCTTTGGTGCTTTGCCAAAAAGCGAGAGCACCGCACCCTCTGCTGCTGTTGTCTCCGCTGCAGTCACCGTGTCTGTGAGCTCAGGCCCTTGCTCAACATCCTCCACCACCACCATGTTCAAGCCCATCTTTGGCAGCGTCACCACAGCTTCATCTCCAGCGAAGGTCTCTCCTTTTGCCTTCAAACCAATGTCACAGCCAGCCTCAGCCACAGATCTGCCAGCAGCCTCCACAACTACCCTGGCAGGTATCACAGGGCTTCCTAACGTCATCTTCACCACTGCAGCTACAACTTCTACCACACAGAGTTCCTCCACAGATGCCACCATTAAACCTGTCTTCAGTTTTGGACTCAACCCACCTGCCTCCACTGGTCCCACCACCAGCCTGACAGTCACTACTGCCACATCCACCAGCATGTCACAGCCCTTCCTCTTCGGGGGCCCAACCAACTCAGCTACCACCACAGAAAACAGCTTTGCCACCCCAGGGCCAGTGTTCCAGTTTGGAAAGCCACCTACAGCTACAGTTGCTGCCACCACCAGTGTCCCAGGAGGCCCTGCCTTTGGCCAGGCACCTTCAAATTCAACAGCTCCTACCACCACTGTGGGCTTCAGCATATTTGGGGCCACCACGCTGACTACTTCTACGCCAGCCACCACAGGTCAAGCGACGTTGACGTTTGGCTCCTCCCTCTCAGCTTTTGGCAGTTCCTTCAGCACAGGCTCGAAGCCACCACCGTATCCCGGTGCAGCGAGTCAGCCCAGCTTCAGCAGTGGCGCTGCCGAGAGCCAACCACCTGCCAGCAAACCCCCTGCTGGCCCTGTCAGCTTTGGCCCCCCCTTCAGTTTTGGAGCCCCTGCGGCTCAGTCCACTGCTCAGCCGGCATTTGGCAGCAGCGCTCAGCCAGCCTTTGGCACAACCAGCGCTCAGGGCTCCTTCGGCACCAGCAGCACCCAGGCGGCGTTTGGGACCACCACATCGGTCTTCACCTTTGGGACGGCCACCTCCACCACTGCCAGCTTCGGTTCCACCACCCAGACCACAAGCAGCAGCACGGGCACCATGGTCTTCGGCACCACCCCTTCTCCTTTCACCTTTGGGGCGGCCGCCCAGCCAGGCCCCTCTGCCAGCGCCTTCGGGATCGGCACACCCACCCTGAGCAACGCCTCTCCCGCCGTGGCATTCAACTTCGGGGCTGGGCAGAGCGGGGCATCCCCAGCGGCGACGCCATTCGGCTCTTCCCTGGCACAGAGCACGCTGGGGGCACAGAACCAGAACACCCCCTTTGCCTTTGCAATGTCCAGCACACCCAACACCAAGCCAGCGTTCGGAGGTGAGTCAGGGTGGCCAGGCCTTCTCGGGGGGTGAAGGGTAGGGCTAGATGCAGGCAGCAGATTTTCTGACAGACCTTACTGAGCTCCCCAGGCTCAGCAGCCTTGGAGAAGCTGCCATGCAAAGGGAAGGTGCTTCCCCCACTTGCTGTCCAGGTCCCTAGCCCTTGGTGCTGGAGGGGACTCATTAAATGGTGCTCCGTGGCCCCTCCGTGCCAGGTCCCTGGCTCAACACAAGTGCTGAGCACACCCAAGTGCCCTGCAGAAGCCAAGGCCTTGCCTAATGCTTAAAAGCAATCTGGAGCTCCTTGGCGAATAGAGGCTTTGCCAGCCAGCAACTGAAGTTGCTTCTTGCATGCTCTCTGAAGTTTTCCCCACCACTTTGTGTCTTCACTGGCCAATCTCATCTCTATGGAGCTGAAACCCACGTGCTGAGGAGCTACTTGGTCTAGAAAGACAGAGGCACCTGGCCCACAAATCCTGCTCTGCTGGCAGGAGAGCTCAGGGATTACCATGAGAACACAACTTCATGCGTTAAAAGGCCTTCTTGGGTGAGGAGGCTGGTGCCAGGGGACACTGGTGCTTCAGCCCCTGAAAGGAGATCTGGGCCTCCTCCGGATGCTGCCAGCTCCTGAGGGCCAGATCCCTCTCCCTTTGCCAACCCCAGCTCATGGTGGCATGTTGCTTTTCAGCAACTCCCACGCCCACCTTCGGGCAAAGCACGGCCGTCCCAGGAGCCATGGGGAGCGGAGGCAGCAGCCTTTCCTTCGGGACACCCAGCACCCCTGCCTCGGGCTTTGGAGAAGTCGGCACTTCCTTTGGTAAGGAAGAAGTTGGTGCTTTGGCCTCGGGGAGCAGAAGCTGGGGGCTGCCCTTGGGCTGGGGACAGCAAAAGGGTCAGGCTGTGCTGCCAGAGCCAACTCGAGTGGTACCTGCTGTGCTCTGGGGGATGCAAAACCTTTCATTCCCCCTGGGATGGGCATCTCATTCCCTGTGCCAGCTCTGAGGCTGCAGAGACCTGAGCTGTAGCTTTCTGCTTGCAGGTTCCTCCACCCCGACTTTTTCCATCGGGTCAGGATCCAAGATGGGTACTCGCCAGCGGCTGCAGGCACGCAGACAGCACACCCGCAAAAAGTAACCTCTGGTGCTGCCAGGCCCCCGCCGCCAGCCTGCGCCAGGAGCCCCTGCCCACGTGGGGGGCTCTGCTCTAGAGTGCTCCCCACAGTGGGACCAGTGGTGATGGGGCCAGGCCCCCCCTCACTGATGCCAGCCAGAGACCATGCTGGGTGCCAGTGACCAGGGTGGAATGGGATAAACCAAACTCTTCTTACTTGAACAGTTCCACAGCCAAGGCTGGATGAACCTCTGTACATATCCGCAGCATTTCCTCCTTCACTTTTCTTTTGCCATGTTTCATAATGTGTAAATTTTCCCCCATTTGCTTCTAGCTGTTCCTGTGCCCTCCTCAGCCCCCTTCCAGTCAGCCCCTGCTCCACGGTACAGCAGCCAACAGAGCCACGTGTCCCTGGTCGGAGCCCCACTGGTGACATGCTTTGCTCCTGCCAGCTGTGGTTCCAGGCTGCTATGGGATGCTGCCTTCACCAGGTCCCAGAAGCTCTCCCCAGTGTCTCATCTGGTGGCCTGGTGAACGCGCTTCCTCCGGAGGGCTCTGCTTCGCTGCTGTCCCTGCAGAACATGGGCTTCTGGGGTTAGTGCCAGCCTGGGGTGGGCATCTCGGTGACATGGTGACTAACCCAGCTGGGTGGTGACCCACATGCTGTGACTTCATCTCCCATCAGGCCTCCAGCTGAGGATGCACCATACTCTGGGACCTCAGCTGGAGGCAGGGCGGGGGATGTGGGTCCCTGCACCCCTCTCCCAGCCACCGAGCAGCCTCCCCGGCCCTGGCTGCTCCCCGCCAGGCTGCGGGCTGCCCCTGCCCGGCTCATGTAGAGCCCCTCCCTGTTTTGCTTTCTCTGTGCTCCCGTTCCAATGCGCTCACTGAATCGAGTTTGGAGGAAGAGCTGAACCGTGTGCGTGGCGGCATGTTGGTTATGCCGGATTTGCTGTTTGGAGTTTCTTCTCTTGGGGGACGTTTGTCCCTGTGTGGGGGACAAGTCCCGGCTAATTGGGTGTTGACAGTAGTATCACTGCGTGGCTGCTCGCGCTGGGGGAGTTGTCCCTTCCTTCTTGTCGAGGTTGAAAGGCAGGCAGCTGGTGGACGGTGTGATGGAGCCTGGACCCCCAAGCACGGTGGCTCCAGCCCTGGCAGTCTTTCCCCTCCCTTCCCCTCTTCTCCTGGTGCCCCTTCCCCACCTTGGGGTGCTCTGGAGCCGCTAACAGGAGTCCAGAGCAGTTTGGGTGTCCTCCCTGCTCCCCATATCCAAATCACTTTTCATTTCTAGCTCATCCCCACCCTCTTTGGGTTTTACCAGGTCCTAGAAGCTACGGTGCTGCCTCCCCCATTCCTATCATGCCAGGAGTTAGTGCCCTTCCTCTGCCTGGGAGCTCCCTTGGGTAGAGACTGCTGGAGCCAGGGGCTCACCTGAGAGCTGTTCCCCACCCTGTCCCAGGTGAGGGATGGGCATCTCTGTCCACAGGCTCCCCACCACTTCCAGGGGTGCTTTTGCTGCCAGGTTTTTTACTCTCCGAGCCGTGTGAGTGTGTGTGTCTGCTGAAGTCTAAATTAAAAAGACATTTAAAAAAAAGGAAAAAAAAAAGAGGAAAAAAAAAAAGAAAAAAAAGTTCACAAGCAAATATTTAAACGTTTTTTAACCAAATAAAAATTTATTTTTATATTTAAAGCTAAATTGCCTTTTGAATTCCTTCAAGCTTGGTTCAGTGAGCTTGCCCTGACCCTGCTGCAGCGCTGTCCGTAGTGTTTAGCTGTGCCTGTCGCAGCCCGGTGAGGAGCCAGCTGGTGCCCCGCCTCTGCCCACAGGATGAAGCTGTACTGGGGAGAGGCAGCTGTGTCCCGTGGGCTCTGCTACTGCCTGCACTCCTCCCGGCCTCTGACATCATCTCCTTCATTTTACAATGTGATGTGTGTGGATGTGACTAAACCTTTTTGGGTTTTTTTAATTCTTTCTCTGAAGGTGAGGAGCAGGAGGAGCTCCTGAGCTTTACGGTGGTGAGTGGCTTTCTTGTCTGCCAGGAACAAGGTGTCTCTCTCCCAGCAGCTGGAAAGAGAGCAGAGGGGACACAGCCCTTTAGTGAGGGGAGATGGAGGATGTGCATGCTGGCACCTGCTGCTGGTGCTGGCAGGGAGTTTGCCAGCCTTTCCTGACCAGCATGGCTGTGGAGGTGCAGCAGGCTCTTTTGGAGCAAGGCAAAGCTGTGCAGGAGGAGCCAGCCCGCATAAATGTGTCCTCAGAGGTTGAGAAAGCAGCTGGAAAGGGCACATTGCATATGAGGGCCAACCCTGGCACTTCCTCTCTCTGCCTCAGGCAGGGTCCTGAGCCAGGAGAGTGTCTGCTGCTTTACAGCCCTCAGTGGTGGCAGCAGCAGGAGCTCCAGTGAGACCCACACGGCAGAAGGGGACAAGCAGGGCACAAGGTGAGGGCACCCTGAGGAGCTGTGGCTGTTGGGGCTGGCCCAAACATAGCTGCCCTGTTTAGGTCCTAAGTGCCCATCTCTGTGAGGAGCCAGGCTGTGTCCCTTCCCCACCACAGACCCTGCTGGGAGAGACCCTTGTGCCCAGGCTGCCACGTGTGGCCAGGGGAAGCTGGGTTTTAACTCCAACTGAAAACTTGGATCATTCCTGGTGTGGCTGATGAGGATTTTAGTGTGAATGTGCAATTTTCTTCTTGCTTCTTCTGTCCCTGGTTTAAAATAAAAAGACTTGTGTTCACATCTGCCTTGCTTCTGTTTTGATTCCTGGGCCTCAGCAGGAGGCAGGCCTTGCGGGTGTAGCACAGGGCACTGCTTTCAAACAGCCTCTGCTTTCTGGGTCCTGCTCCCCCCAATCGAGGGCAGATACGTTTTTTCCCCCCACTTTGCCTCTACTATGCACAGCAGCAATTTCAGGGCAAGCCTGCACAAAGATGCTGGAAAACACAGTGAAGAAAGAGACACTTTAATCTGTTTCATCCCTACAGCCAAAACTCTGCATCAGGCCGGGGTAAGGATTTTTTGGGGGGCAACATGGGTAAAGTTAACACCCTTGATGCAGCTGGAATACTCCAGCCCTCCAGGGTACAGAAACAGGGGTTGTGATGAACACTGGTGCTATCTGCAGACTTCCCAAGGCTGCCCTGGAAGCCAGACCTAGGCTGGGGCAAACCTGCTGGGGGTTGGCAGTCAGTCCCAGGAGAGCAGGGTTATAGGATTTCACCGTGGATGCAGCTGGCACAAAGCTTTACTTGTGTCCAGAGGCCCTGCTGCTGCTGAGGCAGCAGTGGCAGCAGAGAAGCCTTCCTTGGCAGCCCCAGCTCAGCACTGTGCAGTCCTAATAATGTTCTTTCACTCCTTCACCCGCTGCTTTTTCTTCTTCCGCTTCTTGGGAGCTGCTCCTGGCTCCCTTCCCTCTGCTGCTTGCTGCAGGTTCTCCTCAGCTGCTGCAGGCAGGGAGCTGTGGATGAGAGGGACCAACCTGAGCCACACACCCGAGGTCTCACTCTGCCACACTTCCTCCCAACTCCTTCTGCATCCACCACAGCCAGACTCCTCACTTTTCCCACTAGGAAGGCAACAGCCTCCCCCTGGGTGCCCCAGCAGCCCATGGTCCCCCCCAGAAGCTGATGAAGGCAGGCAGAGCCCATGCCTCCACAATCTTCTCTCACCTGGGCTCTGCAGCTCCTTCCTCACACCGCTCCAGGACGGCCACAAAGAAGCCATGGGTGAGCGTGTCCACAGGAGAGGCACGGAGGCAGCTCTCGGCCCCAGGGAAGGCAGTGAGGCCTCGGCAGGGCCAGGAAGGGAAGGGATCCACCAGCCTGAGGGGTGGGATAAGGGTCAAGGCTGGGATCTGCCAGCTGGAGGGGTGGGATAAAGGTCAAAGCAGAGCTCCACAGCACACAGCCTACCTGAAGGCTGAGCCCCGCTCCTGCAGCACAGCCTGCACCACGTCCTCGTTCTCCTCGCGGTGCAGTGAGCAGGTGGAGTAGACCAGGCGCTGGAGAGCTGGGAAGCTCAGGGCATGGCTCAGGGCCTTGCGCTGGAAGCCAGCCAGGGCCTGCAGCCGCTTGGCACTCGGAGCAGCTTCCTCCATCAGCGCTCGGTTCACCATCCCTGCGGGCACATCAGCTCTCACCCAAGGGTCCAAGCTCCCAGAGCCTGGTGCCAGGTGGGGCAGCCAGAGCCAGAAACCTTACCTGAGCCACTGCAGGATGGATCGAGGAGGATATAGGTCACCTTGCTGTATTTGAGGTCTCCAGGATCCACAGTCAGGAAGTCCTGCTGGGTCAGCTGGAAGCCAGTGACCCCAGCCCGCATCAGCATGGTGTTCATGGTGGCCAGGCGCTTGGTGTCCACATCAAAGGCAAAGATCTGGCTGAAGGCAGAGCCCAGCACCCAAGGAAGGCATGAAAATCCTGCCCAGCCCCAGGAACTGCACTGACTGCAGCAGACTACCTCAGCAGCCCCAAACACCATCCATCTACCAGGTGGGCAGAGCCTGGGAGCTGCTATTCCAGGCAGGAGCACTGAGCAAGGCCAGCGTGGGGCAGAAAGCAGGGTCGGGGCTGGGAAGCCAACCCCTATGTGACTTCACATCGTCCCCAGCCCCTCCAAAGGCCCAGCACTATTGGAGCCAGCAGCACACCCAAGTTAGCAGGCAGGGTGACAGGCTGCAGCTCATCCTGCACCTTCTCCTTGTGGGCTCAGGGGGACCAAGGCTATCTGCAACCCTCTCCCTCCTCCCCAGCCACAAACCCACCCTCACCCCTTGTTCTTCATGATGGCAGCCAGGTGGCTGGTCTTGTTCCCAGGGGCAGCACAGGCATCGATGACATGGGAGCCAGCAGTGGGGGCGAGGAGGAAGGCAGGGAGGCAGCTGGCCTGCAAGAGGGCAAAGCCATGTGAGAGGCATGGGAACCAAACACCCCTGGCCCCTCCTTAGGGCACAGCTGACACTACAGGGTCACTGTCAGCCACAGCAACATGGGGCCAAATCTACCACTACCCACCCTCGGAAGCCTCTGCCTGGCCCAAAGCCCTGCATCCCTCCCAGCTGCTGGTCCCAGCTCCTACAGGACGTTTTGCAGCTCAGTTCTCAGGTGAACCCCATAGATGTGGGCTGCATTCACAACTTCTGCTTACACTGAGTGCTGCAGCAAAGCCAGCCCAAGCCCAACACTGCAGGAAACGGCTGAGACTCCAACCCCCATCAGTGGTTTTCCCACCCTGCAGCCTCCTCCTCCACAGCAACCTCACCTTGTCCTGCAGAATTATGTGTCCAGAAGTGTAGAGAAGGTTGTCATGGAAGTCAGTCTGTGGAGGGAACACCAGCAGCTCTGGGAGATGAAGATCCAGTGCAAATTTCTTCCCGGACAGAGCCCTCAGCTCATCCACGCTGCCCACAAGGCACAGGGAGAATGAGCACACAGTCCTGCTTCACTATGCCCTCACCAGAGTACTCCAGAGCCCAGGCAGAGAAATCCTTTCACCCCATCCCTCCCCTACACTTCAGGAGCAGGCAGCACCCAGGAAAGGCAGGAAGAAAGTGAGGAGCGACTAAAGGTCCCAAGCTGGACATAAGCACCAAGACCAATACCTCCGCAGCGCACAGGACCTCGTCCGAAGCCCTTACTGCTCACCAATGTCCCAGATAAGGTGGGATGGCAGAAAGAAACGCTCACCTGCCTGCTTTGCCCAGGTAGGAGTAGCCCTGGCGCTTGAAGAAGTCAATCACATCATCCACACAAGTCTTCAGGGTGTTGACTCGGACGTAGCGCGGTACCTGGGACGCTGAGGGAGCCGCTGGGGTCTGACACAGCTCACCACTGCCACCAGCACAATGACCACCCCGCCCTGAGGCCACTCACCTCCGGGGCTCGCTGCCCGCGCCGGGGCCAGGAGGTCCTCGTTCCGGCTCACCTTCTGCTGCACCTTCAGCCGGGCCAGCTCGGCCTCCAGCCGGGCCCGGTGCCGCCGGGCCAGCGCCTTCCAGCGGCCCCCGCACTTGAGGCCCTTGCCGAAGAGCAGGTCGTACACCAGCACCTGCGGGGACGTGGATGAGCCCGGCCCCACTGCCCTGAGTCTCGCTACCGAGGGGCCGCCCCCCGGTTCCTCTCACCTTCGCCAGCTGAGGGGGAAGCTTCTTCTCGGTCTGCAGCAGCGCGGCGCCAGCCAGCAGCTTCTCCAGCACCGGGGAGTAGCGCAAGGTCTCGGACACCAGGGCGTACAGCTGCCGGACGTGCTGTGGGGCGGTCAGTGGGTGCCCGGGGACAAGGCCGCCGCCTGACGCCGGCTCCCCCGGTCTCCCCGCCTCGGGCCGCCCCCTTTCCTTCCCCGGTCCCCTCCCAGCCCCTCTCCGCCCTCACCGGGAAGCGGCTGTTGTACACCAAGTTCTTGATCCCGCCATCGCCGCGCTCCAGCCCCTCCAGCACAGCGGCAGCCGCGCTGTACAGCGCCATGTCCTCGCCCGGCCTCCGTCCACACGCGGCTGCGTGCGCCGCCGCCACTTCCGGCCGTGAGACCTCCCGGCCGCCAGGAGGCGAGCGGCTGAAGCGGAACCTGAGGAGCCTCTCGGTGGTGGCCGTGAGGCGGACAGAAGCGGAGGCCGAGCTGAGCTCCTACGCCGGGGAGCGGCTGGCAGCGTTACACCCGTGCCCGGTGACACTCTCCCGGCCAGGCCATGAGGGCCCGGCTGGCAAGGGGCGCTCGGCAGCCCGAGACGTGAGGGCAGCGGCTGCAGCCTGCTAGAGGAATCCCCGTTACATCGGCCGGTGTGAGGAGCGGAGGCATATGAACGGCATTAACATGTGCCAGCCCAGCCGGCGCTGCGGTGGCGGGGGAGAGGTTTTCCTGCAGAGGTGGCATCGTTCGTGCCGAAGGAAATAAACCTAAAGGCCCCAAGGCCCCTCCCAGCGCCGTCTGATGAGTAGGTCCAGGGACACCTGGGTCAGTAGGGCAGCAGGAGTGCTGCAGCGGTACCCTTGCTTTGCAGAGCTCGGCTGTGAGCAGTAACGGGTAACGTGGGTGCTAGTCATCACTGCAATCATCTTGTACCTGGGCAGATGCAAACAAGATCTGAGTTGAAGATTTTTTTTTTTTTTTTTTTTTTTTTTAATGCTGAAGGTTTTAAGACCTTGGCCCAGGTTTTGCCCAGACAGGTGGTAGAAGATGCCCCATCCCTGGAAACATTCCCAATCAGGTTGTTAGGGACTCTGAGGAATCTCTAGCTGCCTGCTGCTCAGATGTCCCTGCTGACTGCAGGGGATTAGACTAGATGAACTTTAAAGGGCCTTTCCAATCCAAACCTTCAGTGATTGAAGGGAGTAAGAAGTCCCTGTAAAACCACATTCAGGTGCCCTGGTTTGGCAGGGATACCTCACACACAGGAATAAATCTTTACCCTGGTACTGGTAGACTTTGTGTTCTAGCCTCTCTCAGTTGGCTGCTCCACTCACCCTGCCTCTGCCCACAGCTCCCAGGCACAATGCCCCACCTGGACAAGCTGTGTGGGTGGCATTCCACACCAGCTCACACCCCTGAGCAGCTGGAAGAGGCTGCTGGTGTCCTCCCACCAGGAGCAAACAGTTCTGCTGTTTGGGTCCCATTTTCCCCTCCCAGCCCCTGCTCAGCTCCAGCCACGACTGGGTCCTCAGAGATGGTCCAGTGCTAGCCAGCAACCAGCTCACCGAGCAGAAGGTATTTATTGAGAAGAAAGACGTGGCCAGCAAAGGCCAGGGACACTCATGGCTCACATGCTTCAGGCAGGTGCTCCTTTCCATAGGGAGAGCTTTGCAGGCCAGCTTTTAGACTTTTGGGTCAGCCCAACAGATGGGGATGGGGATTCAGAGGTCAAGGCTGACATTTCCTGGATATGGACCCTCCTCTGCTGCTGAAGCTGCAGTACCACAGCTTCCACATGAGGACAACCCTGCACTCCAGCCTGACTCCTGCAGGGCCCCAGGATGCAGCTACAGACCTCCCTGGCCACAGCCTCATCTACTGGCCAAGCTACGGCTTGGTGGGTTCCTCTGGGGCAGGGTGGTTGTACAGCACCCGGGGGTGCTGGCTCCCAGTGGGTGCAGGCAGGATGATGGGAGGGGAGTAAGGCCCTCGGTCTGGCCAGCACAGGTCCACAATGGGGTAGAGCTGGCCCTGGAACTCTGCCTGGAAGGTGTAGATGGGGCTGAGCTCGTGGGGGCTGTCGGCGTTGTAGAAGGTGAGCTCGCCCCTCTCGTAGTGCAGGTAGATGCCGATGCGCTGGGGCCGGGCGGTCAGCGGCAGGGTGGCCCGCGGGGTGCTGAAGGCTTCGTAGACCTTCCCTTCCTTCAGGCCAATGAGCCACACGCCGTGCTCAGGAGACTTGCTGAGCTTCCCTTTGCGGCTGACTGTGCCCTTGATGATGCCCACGCGCCAGTGGTTCCTGGTGCCCACAATCACCTCCCAGTAGTGCTGGCCGCAGGAGAAGCTCTTGCAGGTGAGGATGCAGTTGCTGGAGTTGAAACGTTTGGGGTTGCTGTCCCGGCGCTGGTAGAGCCCGCACTGCACCACCGTGTCACCCTTGAAGAGCTCCAGGAGGGGATGCGCTGTCACCGGATCCAGTTTCAGCGTCTCTGGAGCTAGAGGGAAAGCACACAGGCTCCAGGCACAGCTCTGTGCACTGGCACAAGCTGGCACGGTTGAACTTTAAGCAGCTGGAGTGTTCTGCCAGAGCAGGCTGCTAGCTGCATGAGACATGGCCAGGCACTATGCCAGAAGTTCTCCTGAGATTGAGGAGAGCACAAGCAAAGAGCAAGACGAAGGCTAAGGCAGCACAGCAGTGGCTGGGCAGCCTGTCCCACACAGCAGTGAGACAAGGCATGGTGCCAGTGGGGCAGAGTGGTACCTGGCAGGACACGGCGGTGCAGGCGCTTCCACACGGTCATCTTGATGTCATCTTGGTGGAAACATGGCTTAAAGGACACGGGGTTAAAGATGCCATCACCAGGGTGCAGGCTGGGGAGCTCTGACCTGGGAAGACACTGGCTCTTGTGACAGGTGACAGGGACAATGCATGACCTTACCTGGCTGCCATGTATGATGGAACCACTGGGGCCTCACCAGTGCTCTTGTCCTCCTCTAGGGCTCAGTGCACTGCTCTGGCCCTGGCTATCCATCATGACAGCAGTGTCCACACAAGGCTCTCCAGCAGTGCTGGAATGCCCACTGGCCTGGGACCTCTGGTATGGAGGCACTGGCCATCCCCATTGATGCTGTTTGCTGCTGGGTCTCACCACTCACCTGAACTGGAAGGAGCTGTATTTCTGGAAAATACAAGAGAAAGAAACAGTCAGTGGTGGGAGACTTACAGAACAGCAGCTCCTGAGTTCACAGCTCCATACATCCATACATCTCCTCTCTTGGGACAGCATTGCCTCTTGCAGAAGGCAGGTTTCTCCCATTGGAGGATGCCCTGGCTGGACAGAGGGCACCTACATCTCACTTCTCGTGGTGTCACAGCTATCCTTGGGAAAGGTTCTCACTGCCCAGGACAGGGCTCAGGGCTATGAGCTGCAGGCTGAGGGCTGGAGAGCCTGGCTGACTGTCACTTCCTTTGCTAGCAAGCACACTCACCCGGATGAAATCAAGCTGGCTTTCATTGCTGAGTGCCTCCAGAGAGCTCTGCATCTCCTGAATCCTCTGCAGGGCATCTGATGTCTGCTTGACCTGAACCTCGATGGAGCTGATGAGCTGGGCAGCCTTTGCCTCGATGCTCTCCAGGAAGGTGGCCTTCTCCTCGTCGATGTACCTGTGCAGCTCCTGGAACTCCTTCTGGATCACCCACTTGAAGACATCCACCTCATTCTGCCAGGAGACATCAATCAGCTGTGTGCTTACTCCATCTGCTTCATCTGCTTTTTTTGGTTTCAGAGATGCCACCACCAAAGCCAGCATGTCCCACCAAGCCACCCTCCACTGGCTTTCCAAAGATAGAGCAGCTCTGTACAGCAGGCTAGATGTGGTTGCATCCTGTTGTCTTCAGCAGCTCACCACCATGGCACTGCTGCCTTACTCCTCTCTCCCCTAGATTTTGATTTCATTAGAGCCTTGAAAGAGCTCTTGAATCCCTCTGCTTCCAAGGAACAACCTTTGTTCTGGGGTGAGATCGTGCAGCTCCTCTTTCACTTGGTTTGAGCCCTCTGAGGAGCCCCATTGGGAAGCTTTGGCCTCAGAAGGGATACCAGGAGGTCCCTTATGGACGTCTGCTGTTTGCAGCTAACCCAGGCATAAACTTGCTGTGAAACCAGCAGTGTTGCTCTGACTGGGAAGCGTGCTCCAAGTGGGGCCCTTTCACCTGGGATCTGCCCACCTCCAAGGACATTTGGTCAAACCAGTTCTGACTGCTGCTCTGGCCAGGACACTCGGTGAGGGTTACATCACCACTTCTGGGCACAGGGGTGTGCCACCAGAAAGGGCTACGTCACCCTTCCTGAAAATAGGTCTCTGTTTAATCTCTGAGTGGAGAACACAAACCTCAGGGAACAGGGTGGGAGATAAGCTCTGCCTGCTGTCCCAGAAAAGGGAGGAGGGGCTGTGTGGGACACAAAGGACTCAGGGACAGATTGTCCTGCCTCATGGCACTCACTGCGATGCGGCTTTTGTTGTTGATGAGCTTACTGAAGTGTTCATCCAGGTTCCTCTTGTACTGGTGGATGTCAGTCAGCAGCACGGATAGCTCCTCCTGAAAAGATACCACCTCTGCAGAAGGCACCTCTGTGGCAGCCTCCTTGAACACAGGCAGAGCTTGCCAGCTGCCCGAGGAGCACAGGGCCCTCAGAGGCCATGTTCAAGCTTTCTCTAAGCTTTCTGGGGCTCTGCACATCCTGCTGATTTTTACTCTCTCTTGACCTAGACGATCTGAGGTCGCCAGAGGCAGGAGAGGGCTTAAAGTATGGCCCTGATCTGGATGCTGCTGACCAAGTGCTCCTGCCAGGAGCACCATGTCTCTGCTCCCACGTAGTTCACACTGTGGTGTGTCCACACCAGGTGAGAGAGTGGCAAGGGGGTGGCAAGCAGCTGAAAGCCAGCCCCAGGCCAGCAGCATCCTCTGTTCTGGTTTCACTGGGACAGAATCTGAGGCTAGCCATGGTCTGCAGGCTGTAAGCAGTTTGGAGTCATCCAGGGCAGTGACCTGAGCTGGCTACAGATGTGTATCCCAGACCATGAGCATCACGCTCAGTATAAAGCTGAGGGCTTCTGCTCCTCCTCTTCTTTTGGAGGGGAAAAGAAGAAAGGCTGAGAATGCCAGGGTTGTTCAGCCTGAAGAAGAGAAGGCTCCAGAGGGATCTTACTGTGGCCTTTCACTACTGAAAGGGGCCAATCAGAAAGATGAGGACAGACTGTTTATCAGGGCAGAACAAGGGGTAATGGTTTTAAACTAAAAGAGATTTAAGCTAGATCTAAGGAAGAAAATTTTCACAATGAGGGTTTCCTCTCCTTTTCCTTCTTGGCTGGGGAGGGCTCACTGGGTTTAGTCCTGGATATGGGCTAAATGTAGACCACGCCCCTCCCCCTCCCAGTGCCAGTGCTGAGAGCCTGGTTAGGGCAGGAGCATTTCTGGTGCCTCCTGCTGTTATCTCCCTGGTGCCAGGAGCGGAGGGGACGGGTGGCCCTGTGCTTTTACATTCCTGAGGCTTTCATGTGATGCTGGGCAGGGGATGTCAGCTATTTACTCTGCCTGGCTGGGACTCCCATTTCCCTGCCTCCCTGCTCTCCTGTGGCACCTCACCTCAGCCTTATCTCCAGACTCTTTGATGATATTTGGAAAGAGTCTTGAAAGGCCCTGCCGACACTCCCCAGCTCCCCACTGCAGTGCAACCACCAAAACTGAGTCCTCTCAGTTGAGAACCCAGGAACCCTGCCCCACATCTGGCTGTGCCATGGCACCGTGCTCCCCACCCTGATATCACGTCCAGCGAGGACACTTGGCCAGCAAGCACAGCAGGTGCCCCAACCCCCAGCCTAGGAGCCCCATCCAGCCCTGCCTGCCCACCTTCATCCGGCAGTACGTGGTGGAGATGGGGCTGATCTTGTGCTGGCGGTGGTTGCCGATGGTGCCACACAGCCCACAGATCACCTCTTGGTCAGCCTCGCAGAAGAGGCTCAGGGGGTTGTGGTGTGTTGGGCAGGACTCTGGGGTGGGCTCTGCCTCACCCCAGCTCTGCAGTGCCTCAATGACACGGGCCAGCGTGACGTTGGGCGGCGAAGCGCTGCAGTCCACGGTCTGGCGGCACACAGGGCACAGGAACTGCCCGTCCAGCTCTCCAGAGAGTGACACCACGCAGGACTTGCAGTATGAATGTCCACACTGCAGCATCAGGGGCTCCTTGAAGACCTCCAAGCAGACGGGACAGAGGAGCTGGTCCTCCAGCTCATTGATGCTCACTCTTCGAGCCATCCTGTCACCTTCCCACCCAGCAGCAAAGACCTGGTCTGGGAAACAGGGGTGGGAGATCAGTCTTGTTGTAAGACAAAGCAGAGATGAGTGAAGATGGGGAGAAGGTGAAATGGAGAGACACTTCCACCCCCTGTCAGCAGTGCAGACAGCTGCAAACTCAAAGGGGGAGGCTGTGACCTGGACTAGACTTTTACCATGCACTTGAATCATAAAATTAGTTTAGTTGGAAAAGACCCCCAAGATCACTGAGTCCAGCTGTCAGCCTAACACGACTATGGCCATGAAGCCATGTTCCAAAGTGAAAAATGAAAATAAACACAGCAACCTCTTGAACAGTGTCCACCCTTCCTGGGCTTGTTGGCCCTTCAGGACTGCCTCCCGTGGGACTTCATAGACCAGGCTCCAAAACAAACCAAAGTCTACCTGCTGGAAACCCCAGGTGGCAGTTCTGCTGACCCCACTCTTTGCTTCTCCAGCAACAGAGAGCTATAGTTCTAAAGCTGCAGGAGCCTGGTGACCCAAGGAAAGCTCAAATGTCAGCCTGTGACCAACCAGACACTGTAGGACCCCGTACCGGGAGAACCAGCTTCATCTGCTCCCTCTGCTCACACTGGAACACCTCCCAGAGACCCAAACTACAGCCTCCCACCCCTCGCGCCACTCACGTGCTCTGCACAGCTTTCTCCGGGCCCTGGCGTGATCTCTTCTTGTCCCAACACACCAAGCCTGATGGATGTCACTTGGCTTCTCCCAATCAAGCTGAAGATTTTGACCCAGTTGGAGGGACAGATGAGGCTGGCAGTGGGACCAGCTGCCCCTCGTCAGGATGAGGATGCTGCTCCCCTCCTGCAGCCTCAGCCCTGCCAGGGGTATTCCTGCTTGCTAGGCAGCTTTTTGTCCCACTCTCCTGCTCTAAGGACAGTGTCACACCCCTGTGAAGGGCTGCCCACCACCCTGCCACGCAGGTGTGGGCACACACATCATATGACTGTGTGAGCTAGAGCCTTGATAAGAGCTGCTGGTGTTTGCTTCCCTGAGCAGCCACTCTGCCTGCGTCCCACTGGGGGTTCACTCACCCACACTGCTTAGGACCTAACAGAATTGTTTTCACCAAAACACTTTCATATTAACTACTACTCTTCTGGGGGCTTTGTTGTTTGGTTTTGTTTGTTTTTTAATTGAAACAGTATCTTTTGTTATTTGTTGAAAACCTTTCAGTCTTTCGTGAGAGACCAGAAAGAAACCCACAGCCTCATTCCTCCAGTGTGGGGCAAGGCACATGCGTGTTCCTGTCTGGCTGTGCAAGAAGGGTTACTCACCTGATTACCCTTGGTTCTTGGATGTGTTGGTTTATGGCTACCTCTGTAGTTTCCCCTCTAAGCACTGCCCAGGAGAAGATGGTGATGAGGAAGGCTTCTCAGCCAGTGAGGCTCCGGCTTTGGGGGCAACCCTCCAGAGGCTGTGGAGCAGGGAAAGAAGAGACACAGGTTCAAGAATTAAGCTGGGGCTCCCATCTGAGGCTCACACTAAAGGCATTGGTTTTTCGGACTGCAATAAACCAGAAGGCTTCAGACCGTTCCCCAGAGCGAGCTTATGACTGAGGCCGTGGGGATTTTCTGGCCTTAAAGTGACCTTTCCTGCAGCCACAGCACCAGCGAATATGAGGTGCCCCGGCTCACAGGTTCGAATCAGAGCAGCCGGCCCAGGGCTGCTGCCTAGCTGTGGAGAAAGAAGTCCTGCGAGCAGACCCAGCGGGGCCACTGGGGTGCCCCCGAGCGAAACCACAGCTGCCAGAGGCTCGGTGGAACGCGCCGGGGGCACGGCGCTGGCAGCTTCCCGCCGCGGCCTGCATCCCCCAGAGCGCACTGCGGGGCCCCGCACGCCCCCACGCCCATTGGCCGAGAGCTGCTCGGGGGCGTGTCCTTGCCACGCGTGCCTCCTCAACAGCGGATTGGGCTGAGGTCGCTCCTCGGAGCGCGATTGGCTGCGGGCGCAGCGTGCGCTGGCCGGTGATTGGTGAAGAGGGCGAGGCGCGGGGCTGGGCGAGCGCCGTGCTGCAGGCATGGCGGGCGGAGGAGCTGCGGACGAGGTCTCGGCGCCGGTCAGGCCTCAGAGAAGACTTCCGCTGCTGGGTGAGGCCATGGTCGTGGCCACGGGCCCAGCGCAGGCCCGGGGCCTGCAGGACCTCACCGGCGATGGAGGGGTGTGCAAGCAGGAGCTGCGTTCTGGCACCGGGCAGCCTGTGCCCCCCAACTCCTCTGTAGAAGGTATCACTGGGGTTGCAGGCCCTGTGCTGCTGAGCGGGCTGAGGTCCTTCTGTGCCTCCTGCCGACTGTGGAAGGCTGCGTGGCTGCAGCTGGGCACCTTTCTGCCACAGGACCTGGCCTCATTTGCACACCTTGCGGAGGGCTGTGTGCCCCATGTCAGCAGCCAGGCATCCTGCAAGGAACGCTCCATGAGTGTGCAGCCTGGCTCACCAGGGCTTTGGGTGTGCTCTGCAGTAATGCTGTGTCCCCTTTGTGGGTCTGCAGGCTCCGCTGATATCTGAGCAGCTTTGTTTATAAATTGTGCTTCCATATTCAGCAGGGGTGAGGCTGCAGCTTGGAAGCACAGACCAAACTCACAGTCTTGTGCTCATCAGTGTTCTTTATGTCTTGGTGCAAGCTCCTTGCTTTGGTCTGTGTGGCTGAGCCTGAAGCATGTACTGGGGGAAATGAAGAGGACAGGACCTGTTGTAAAAGATCCCCTGAGCTTCTAATGCTGCAAATCTCAGTGCTTTTGACTTTAGCACGAGATCAAAAGAACTTTAAAGTGCTTATGTTACACGGTAGTGTGTCTCTCTGTTTCAGAGACTGTCTGTTCTCCTTATCAGTATTTTAGCACTTGGGATACTCTGTTTAACTTCTTGTGGCTGACAGATTAAATGAAAGGGCATCCTGACCTTGAGAAAAGCTGGATTTCCAGGTCCTACCTGTGATCACAGTATGGAGAAGTTTGAAGCCAAAAGTGGTTCCTAAAGGGTGAGGGCCTGGTGCTGTGTCAAGGGAAACCCATTCCAATATATTTAGTAACTGTGTGAGAACAGGGATCACTCACTGTGTGCCACGGACAGTGACAGAGCTTAGAGTGGTGCATTTTCCACTTTGTTCCTCTTCCCAAGGCTTCAGCTTCGGGTAGGAAAGACTTTGTTATGTATTTTTATAGATAATTGGGGCATTTTCTTTTCTCCAGCTAAAATTTCTAGTTCTTGGGAAAAAACAAAACACAAAAATCGCATCAGAGAATCATAGAATGGTAAAGTTGGAAGGGACCTCAAAGATCATCTAGTTCCAACCCCCTCCCATAGGCAGGGACACCTCCCACTAGTACAGGCCTCTTAATTAGATAGGGATCAAGATTGTGAAGCAGCTCCTTTGTTTGCAGGAGTCAATGTTACTTGGATGTGACCAGGTTTTTGATATAGAACTACAAGATGATTTGTGCTACCTCTGCTCTTCTACCACACAAGTTAAAAAGAAGAGCAGGATAAAAGAGTGGTGTTTCAAACCCAAATCCCAGTGTGCTCCTGACAGTACTGTTACTGGATATGATGTCAAACTCTTGATTTTCTCTTTTCCCCTCTCCTCACTTTGGGCACAGTGAAGTACTCTGGATACTTGGAAGACTCGGTCAAGCCCTTCTGCACAAACTGCAAATGCAAGGTTCCTGAGCTGATGAAACTTGGAAGGGGTAAGGTTTGAGCTGGAAAGTTTGTCCTGGGACTCAAGGGTAGTAAAGAGCAGCCCATTAAAACACCTCAACTTAAATACTCTTTGCAATCTCTGTGTTATTTGAAGCCTTTAAAACATGCAGAGAATCCAAAAGCTTCCTGTGACAAGTGATGGTCAACCTGGAACTGATCACCCTCTGCTGCTCTTCATTGTTTGGGGCAGCTGCCACCAGCCCTGCAGAGGGCTTTAAATCCCCTGAGAGGAGAGACTGCTGCATGCTGAATCCCACAGCAGACTGCCTGAAGGATCTATCCCAGGGAGCAATTGGGGCATTGTAGTTGCTGCCAAGGATTTTTTTTTTTTCCCTTCAGGCTTTAGGAATTGTCATGTGGTGTCTGAGGTGGGCTCCCTGTTTGTGATCCTCACAACCTTCCACATCTCTCTGTGACAGACATTACACTGTGGGGCCTGGAGATTGGGCTGCTGACCATGAGGAAGGGAGAGACAGCAAAATTCATCTTCAAGCCCAGTTATGCCTATGGGCAGCAGGGCTGTCCCCCTGTCATTCCCCCAAACGCCACCGTCCTGTTCGAAGTGGAGCTGCTGGACTTCATCGACTCGGCTGAAGCTGATGCCTTCTTTGAGTTGACTCCTGTGAGTTGCCTTAAGGGTTTCAAACCGTTCTGGAGGCCAAGGCTTTGTTGTCTTCCCTTCCAGTTGCCCGTGTATTACCTAGCTTTAGCCTGACTGCTGGTACAGTTCTGCAGACCCGGTCCCTGCCCTGATGCAAACACAGGCCCTTTAGCCCTGCCGCCTTTGCTGCCTGCTGCCTTTGTTCACTCCCATGTGCTGGACCTTTTATTTTTAGCTTTACCAGAAGCCTCACGGTTTCACTAGAGGGCACCAGCTTCCAGGAATTTTCAGAAGGAACAGTAATGAGCTGTCTGTAAAGATTCTGTTCAGTTTGCAGCGTCCAAGTGCCCCCCTCCAGCCCCCACCCTTTGTGTCTGCTCTTGGCCACTCTCCCAAGTGCTCCTTCACTGTTCGCTTTCCTCCCTGGTGAGTTACGGTGTTATTGTTAATTCCCCCTTTTCATGTAAAGGGCTTTGGGTTGTGGTTGTGGGTCAGTGAGTGGGGCACAGGCAGCAGTGCTGCTAGGGGAGGCCTTCCTCATTCCCTCCTGCTGCTGCACAGCCCAATTTTTCCACAGACAGCCCTGCAAGCAAACCACACTCATGGCAAGAAAGCTTACTCCCCTTCTTGCTAGTTGTCGTCTCTTTCTGGCTGGCTGATCTCTCTCTGAGCTGGTTTAAACTTGCACACCCAGGAGGAAACCTCTCCCTCGGCTTTTATCCTTTTTTATTATTGTTGGGTTTTTTGTTTTGCTGGTTGGTGTCTCGTGGGTGTCAGGCTGGTCCCAGAGCTGGCCTGAGGCAGCCACCCTGGATGATGCTCCACTGCTCTAACAGTTCAGCCTTTCAAGCAGCTTCACCTTTTGTGCCAGCAGTAGCACTTGTGTTAACTGTCTGCTCTGTGCTAAGCAGGTGAGAGACTTGGGCAGGATTTAAGAAAAAATTCCTGCTTGCTTTCCTCCCCTGGAATCCCTTTGTGCCTGGTGAGTTTCCTGACCTGGTTGGTGACACTTTTCACCAGGAGCCTCCAGCACGAGAGCGTGTTTCAGCCTGGCGAAGGGAACTGCCACATGGTGGTGACCTTGGCTGGATGCTGCAGGGGCCTTGGCAACAGCCTGCCTTCTGCTCTCTGAATAGAAGGGGGCTGTCCTGTCTGAGCTCTGCTTGTTTTCTTCTGTTTGAGCTGAAATTCAGATATTTCTTTCCCCCAGGAGCAGCAGGATACATTTCCACTAGAAAAGGTGTTGAAAGTGGCAGAGGCAGAGAGACACCTGGGCAACTTCCTCTACCGTAAGAGAAACTTTGAGTGTGCCAGAGACAGATACAAAAAGGTTTGCCACCAGAAAAAAAAAAAAGTGTTTTCCATTGTGAAAAGCTGTGAAAGCAGTGGTTATTAAGTGCTAGCTCACCATAACAAGTGCAATTTAGAGATCAAATAACTTCATTGTATTTTCCAGGCGTAGTTTGTTATTTAAGAGCAGCTCTTAGACACCTGTTTTTCTGTGAGCAGCAGCTCTAAATGGAGGAGAAGGGTTGGCAGAAATGGGCTTTGCCTTCAGACTTGCTTCCTGAGGACTCTAGCCAAGGCAGAAAGTGCATCTTGGTGGCTCTGTGAGCCCACCATGGTCTGATAAATGCTTTGAGAAGGAATCTAGAATCCCTTTGGTCCAGAAATAGATTATCACTGGCACACTGGGCACTCTGACTTCATTTTTAACCTTCCAGTTGAGAGTCCCAGAATAGCTGAGGTTGGTAGGAACCTCTGGAGGTTGTCTAGTCCAACCCCCTGCTGAAGGAAGGTCAACCACAGTGAGAGGTTGCACAGGACTCTGTCCACTCAGGCTTTGAACATCTCCACAGATGGACACTGCACCACCTCTGCAGGCAGGGAAATGCTCAGTTACCCCAAACTGGAGTGCACCTGCCTTGTTCTCAGAGGGAGTGAACATCTGTGCCATTTTTCATCCCTCCCTTCCAAGTTGCTTTTTCCTGGTGTTATTTTTGTTACAAAAACAGGTTTAATTGCCTTTCTCTCTAAGATTTGTCTGACACCTTTGTGTTTAAAAATCTATGTCCTAGGTGTAATTTTTGTTTTATTCTGCTGCTTTCAAGTTCATTGATGGATTCCTAACCCTGTAGTCTCATGGCTGAGCTGACTAATGCTGATAGTGCAGTACATTTGTATTACTTTTGGGTAAAGAGAAACATGGGAGTAGCTGTCTGCTGGGGGATGGATTTCTCACTTCCCATAACAAGTTCATTGTGCTCTACTTCTTTTTTACCCTGTTTGCTTCAGGTCTTGTCCATCCTTGGTCGCAGCTCTTCCAGTGAGGCAGAGCAGTGTCAGATCAACACTTCCAAGCTGCTGGTGCTCCTCAATCTCTCCCTCACCTACCTGAAACTGGAACGTCCTGCCCGAGCTTTGGCATATGGGGAGGCAGCCTTGGAGATTGACCAAAGGAACGCCAAAGCCCTCTTCAGATGTGGCCAGGTGGGCAAAAATAAATCCCTCTGGTAACCACATCAAGGAATACCCTGGCTTGACTGATTGTGGAAGGGAACTGGAAAGAACCACTAAATTCTGGGCCAGGCCTTTTAAAGTGCCACACTCAAGGTGGTTTGTTTGCATCAGAGCCTTTGGAAAATGTGGCTCTCTGTAAATCTGTCACACAGATCTTTTTGTGGGGGATTCCTGAGCTGGATCTGTCTCAGATGTTTGTGGTTGCCTGTGCTTTGAGTCCTGAAGAATGGCAGTGAGTCCAGATTTATCTTAAAACACATCTGTCTCCTTTCAATGACAGGCCTGTCTCTACATGACCCAGTATGGAAAAGCTCGGGACTTCCTGCTCAGAGCTCAGCACATAGAGCCATTTAACCACGAGATTAATGGGGAGCTGAAAAAGCTGGCCAGGTGAGAGACCTCCTTTCTGTCCCTCTGGAAGAGAGACTGCTTAGGCTGGAACACCCCCCTCAAAAATATCAAAAGTTGTTTCCAAATGGTGATGGTTTGGGAGTTCCCTGCCCCCCCACACTTTGTAAAATCACTCAGACTAGACTCAGCCAGCTGGAAGTTAAGGACTGAAGCTCTATTTACAGCTCAGCACAATGTACAAGCAGAGATATACACAATAGGCAGGAATATTTACAGAAATATACAAGTTAAAGGTAATACAGAAACACAATCCCCCTCCCAGAAATCAGAGACCCCAGGAGGGGCTCCCAACCACCCTTCCACCTTCTCCCCACCCCTCTACTTTTCCCCAGGGTTTGGCTTATGTGCAAGGTGAGTTTGGAGGATGGGCCAGGGGGGTTAGAAGGAAAGTGGTTAGTGAGGTTACTCAGCAGAGAGAAGAAAGCAGGAAGCTGCTAGACAGCCTGAGAGTGTCTGCAAGCCCAAGTGTCTTATCTATGTTTTGTATTCTTAGTCTTAAACATCTCAGCAAGCCTGTGAGTGAAGTAGACATCACCAGTGTTTTTCCTTTCACAGCCTATAATATAATTTTCTCTATTAAAATATCCCAAGTAGCCTCAAACCAGCACACAAATAAACAAAAAAGCCAACACACACAACTCCTGGGTTGGTTAAGTGACCTGGAAATGCAGAAGGTTTCTCTTAATGTGGAGACAGGCAGTTCCAACTCTTTACAGACATACTGGTTACAGGTGGTGGGTGAGGAGCTGAGAGCACAGCACCTGCTCTTTACCTGCTGTTTTTCCAGGGGGATGTGTGTGTCACACTCCTCATGAGTGTAACACTGGGATGGGTTGCCCAGGGAGGTGATGGAAGCCTTATCCCTGGAGGTGTTTAAGGCCAGGCTGGGTGAGGTTCTAAACAGCTTGATCTAGTGTGAGGTGTCCCTGCCTGTGGCAGGGGCATTGGAACTGGATGTTCCTTGTGGTCCCTTCCAACCCTGACTGATTGTATGATTCTGTGAGTACCTGTGCCAAGGTGGCTGGCGGAAATGCCTGGAAATGAAATGAGTCACCCTTGTGCTTAAGCTGATAATGTACTGGATTATTAAATATGATCTTTACTGCCTTTAAGGTGTGTTGGTTAATGACAGCAGCTCTTCTGCACTGGAAGCTGCTTCAATGTGATGTAAATGCAAACCTTTTGTTAAAAGTGGATTTCTTGCTGTCTTGGAGGAAACCGGTGAGCAATCTTGAAGGCAAACTTTCCCTTCACCCCCAGGCTGAGTACAGCACAATCCTGCCAGTTTTAGTCATGCCCTAGCCCCACCAAAACATGACTAACTCTGGTAGTCTCTGCCCTCTTCCCTTTGAAACTGGCAGAAGCACTAGCTGCTTCCCAAATGTCTGTGCTGTACTTCTGGCACTCTTCAGATGCGGGAGGTGATGCAGTCCCCAGCTTCAGAGATCACAAAGCAGCCCTCAAATACAAACCCTTCTCTTTAGCATGTTGCTGCTAGGCATTTGCAAAATATTTTCAGGCAGCAGTACCATCTCTTACTAGTGGAGCTGATGTGACTGGAACAGACAGTCCCATGGGCTGAGTGCCTGCAGCAGGTAAGGTTTTGGTAGAGGTGTCCCTGCACGTGGCTGTGCTTGCCTGTGGTAACACTGAGTCTTCAGACTCGTTCTGTTACTTCTGAAGTACAAAGAACTTAAAGGCTGCTGGTCTGGAAAACTGCAATAAACCACATTTCTTCATCCTAATCTGCCTCTAGGATGTAGCTACCAAATTACTAGCTAAGCACAAGCAGTTACTCAACAGATCTGGCTGGATGCTCTTAGAGGCTTGGGATAGAGGCAGGATCAGAGGCCCCTGGTACAATGCTAAGAAGTCCTCATTGTAAAAGCCATGTGTGTTCCCTTAGAGTCATTCAAAATATGCTGGCAGATAAAAGAGAAACCTTGCTAATAAGGTTGAGGCTGTGCTGCCAGGAGGCAGGAAGGCATTCTGCCTTGGGGGAAGCAGTGGGCAGGCTTGGCAGCTCTGCCTCTGGAGGTGGCAGCATGTTCAGCTGACATGTGTGTCAGGAAGCTCAGCACACCTTCAGCCACTGCTGTCTTGGAGTTTCTGCTTCAGTGGCAGTTAAAATCAGTGTGGTTTTGTTATGACAGAGTGGAATTAGTATAAAAGATATGAAAGGAGCATTATTGGGTGATGTGCATTAGACCACAGCACAGCCTGCATCCTGTAACGTGGCCAGGCAGCCTTGCTTGGGAAAAGTGGCACCTGGCAAACACTGCAGAAATGGAATATGAATCAAAATCGTGCTCTGGGAAGCTCTGCACTTCCTTGCTCAGTAGGTGAATGATTTACAAGAAGGAATCTTGTGTTAGTCAACAGCAGCTACCTTTTGCTGTCTGACACAGAATTTAGGAAGGCATTTCTGCAACAGCTGAACCAGGTTCTGGGCAACATTCTCTTCTCTGGAAAACAAGAGGCAGAACCCAGGGTGTGAGGAGTTTGTGGAACACATGTCTGGTGCCACCTGTGGTGGTCTTGCTGGTGCCCATCCTGCTGCTGGATTTGGCAGTTCTGTTGGGAGGCTGCATTGCCTCAAATCTGGAACAAAACCAGGGTTGCTCTGATACATGGCATGAATCTGCACCTCCAGATGAGAGGGGCTTTTGAATTCCTGCTGTGGTAGGTGTGTGCCATCCACAGTCCAAGTGGACGGTTGTGGCAGCTGCCTGGGACTTAACAGGAGAGAGTTGCTGTGCTGTTTCAGTCACTGAATGAGACACTTGGAGTTTTTGGTCATGGGGGTGCTGATGGGGGCTAAGAGAGCATCAGCCAGTATCACACTTGTGCTACTTCTGGTGTGTTGCAAGAAAAACCTTTGCTTCTGACCTAATATGGTAGCAGATGCAGGAAAGCTGACCATGAGGGCAGCTATTGATCCCTGGGATGGTGCCCAAACTGAGTCACCCTCTGGCTCTGAGATTCCTCACCACTGAGACCTCGTTGCTGATGAGGTGGGAGCACAGGATGCAGAGGATACTGTTACTTGGAGCAATAGGGATTGAAATGCAGCAGTCTGGGGAACTTTTGCCATTCTAATGTGACTCTGGCAGGGAAGTGAGAAAGGAGGAAGAAGCATCTGCCCTGTCAGCCACTTAGTCTGGACACACATTCCTGCTGTCTCCTACTCATCCTCTGTCCAGAATCTGCATCATTGGTGGATAGCCTGGAGTAGGGCAGTTGTATGATGTCTCCTGCTTAGGTGCTGAAGGAACTCACACAAGGAGTAGCCCAAAAAGACACAAAACTAGACCAGAGGAACCAGGTGAGGGTTCCTCTGCATTTGTCATATGCTTGAAAAACTAGTGCAGAAAGCATCTGGCTACCAAAGGTGAAATCATCCATTTAGCTAATAGTCACCAGTGAAACAGAGACCCAGGCTGGGGGGCTGAGGCACAATCTTTCCAGCTTCCCTTCCCTGACATGGCAGAGAGAAGCATAGAAGGTCAGGGTTGGAAGGGACCTCAAGGATGGTCTAGTTCCAACCCCTCTGCCATGGACAGGGAAGAAGGACTTGGAGGAGCTGTGTCTTTGCTGCTCTTACCTTAGGCTAAGGTACATAGAAGCAGCAGTGTGTGCTGGCTGGGCAGGCAGTGATGCTCTCCTCTGCCTTGCAGCTGCTACAAGCACTACATGGAGGAGAAGAAGGAAATGTGCTGCCGAATGTTTGCCTCTCTCAGATCTTCTGACTGACCTGAAATTAAGGTAATCAATTTGTGTGGAAAAGGTCTCCCAGAACCTCTGCCAGGTCTGGGTTGTTTTCAGGTGGGGAACCTACTTCTCTTCTTCATGGGAGGGTTCAGGGGGGGCAAAATGTAAGGAGCATGTGGAAGGGAAGGGGGCAGAGTGTTGGGGTGAAAGGTTGTTGGGCTGCCTGCTTGGGGAATCTCTCCTGTGAGGGGAGCTGGTGTGGGACAGGAACCTGCAACTGGCAGCACTTGGGTAAGTTTTTGGTTTTGTTGTTTCCTGTGCTGCTTTTCTCAGCTATTCCTTGTCAGAGCCAGGGGGAAAAAATAGCTGTGTAGTCTTGTTTCTCTGCCAATTAAAAGAAACCAAAACAACAAAAAAAAAATTTAGTTCCTGTCAAACTTAAGAATTGGATTTCCTCCTCCCCTCCAGCACTCCTGTCTGGAGCTGTTGGAATGCCTCACTTCAGAAAAATCTAAATATTTTATTTCAGGGTTGTTTTGGTTTTGTATTTTGGGTTGGTTTTTTTTTTTTTAATATTAAAAAACCTGTTTATATAGAAAATTTCAAATAGATGTTTTGGACTCTCTTTTTTTTTTTTTTTAAAGCCTTAAATCTTCTAGCAAAATTGACAGGTTTATAAATGCACAAAGGCTCTTTGATCATTCTTTTTTTTTTTTTTTTTTTTGTCAAAACCTTCTGAGGGGTGTTAGGGGGGAGTGGAAATCTTCACTGGTCTCTTGCCTCGGGGTAGACCCTAGGGAAAGAGTTGCAGAAAATGACAGCAGCCTTCTGTCAGAAAGCAGCCCCAGCTTGGGGCTGTCAAGAGTTTGCTGCTGTTCTCTCTTGTGCAATACAGGCAGCACTACTACTGCTTGTAGGAAATGAGGGTTGGCAGCCTTTCCATCAGCAGCAGAGTGAGAGCAGGCTGCAGGGCTGGTGTTTTAAGGTTGGCTCTTTTGTCTGTGCTTGTTTGTTAGCTCAGGTAGCATTTGAGGAAGAGGTTTGGTTTGAATGGCTGCTTCCTAAAGCAGCCCAACCCTCTTCTGGCTGGACATGCCCTCCTTGCTCTAGTCTTCACCCCTCTGGCTGAGCTGGGCATGTTGCTGACTGCTTGGAGCACACATTCTGCCCTGGCTTCAGGATGAGACTGATCCCAGCTGTTAGCAGGTACCCACCCTTGGGCAAGCAGCTCTGAAAAAGGGATTTAAGACTGTCAAGTGGGTCTTGCCAGGATGCTCAGGAAGTCTGTGCTCTGGACTTGGCAAGGAGACTCTGAGTCTCCACTTACAGAATCATAGAATGGTAAGGTTGGAAGGGACCTCAAAGATCATCCAGTTCCAAGCCCCTGCCATAGGCAGGGACACCTCCCACTAGCACAGGTCACTCAAGGCCTTGTCCAACCTGGCCTTGAACACCTGCAGGGAGGGAACAGCCACAACCTCCCTGGGCAACCTGTGCCAGTGCCTCACCACCCTCACTGCAAACAACTTCCTCCTAACATCCAGTTTCAATCTCCCCTCTTCCAGTTTAAACCCATTGCCCCTTGTCAATAGTCCCTCCCCAGCCTTCCTGTAGGTCCCCTTCAGATCCTGGAAGGCTACTCTAAGGCCTCCTGGAGGCCTTCTCTTTGCTAGACTGCAGAGCCCCAACTCTCTCAGCCTGTCCTCACAGCAGAGCTGCTGCAGCCCTCTCAGCATCTTCGTGACCTCCTCTGGCCCTGCTCCAACACTTCCATGTCCTTCCTGTGCTGGGGGCTCCAGAACTGCACACAGTACCTGTGGGACTTGGGTCTTGTGTCTGTGTAGTACACAGTGGTGCCTGACCTGTTGATCTGTACATCAGCTGGCTCTGATTTCTGGTGGAAGCTCTGAACTGATATGGTCATCTGCTGGGTCACCAGACTGCCCTTCCACTGGTAAGGTTGTGTGGCCTCTTGTTTCCCAGGAAGCAGCTTGGCAAGATGCTGATTTGCACACTGATGGCACAGTAAGTAAAGCAGTGCCTTCAGTTAGTGGAGACTGAGAAGTGCAAAGGGGAAAAGAGAGACCTCTGCTGAAGGCAAGCTTAAAGATTGGGCTGAACTAGCAGCCAGGGTTTCTTCACTGGCTGCAGATGTGCAGAGCTCTCCTGGAGCTCTCCCACCTTACACAGCTGATGGACATCTGTCATCACACAGATTTCTGAGCTCCTTTTGAAGTTGGTCTTGGTTACAGTATTAAAAATAAACCAAGTCTTCCAGACAAACAGAAACCACTGAGATGTACACAAGAATCTGCTGTTAACTCCTTGCAGGAGAAGTCCCTTGCTGGAGGAGGTTCTTGCAGGGCAGAGCCTCTTGCTGGCTGGACCTTGGTTTGCTGCTGCATCATCTTGCCTTAAATCTTCATTACATATGCAGAGAGGAGCAAAGCAGTTCCAGCTGCAGCTCCTGCTCTCTATCAAAGGCACTGCTAATTAGGCAGACTTGAGGCAGATTATCCTCAGGTGTTTTCTGATGACTTTGTACAAGCTGAGTTGAGGGCACAAGCTGAGCTGGGTCGGTCTGGCAGCCTGCTTCACCCTTTCTGTTTGCATTGAGGGAGGAGGTGGCCTCTGGACACTGCCTGCAGCTCATGTTTAGTGATTCAGTGGAATCACAACAGTTATGGAGGCTTCCAATGTACCAACTGGCAGGTGCTTGTGAAGTGGTGACCTGAGCTGTTGCTCATCTTGCCAGCTGAATGACCTGCAGCTGTAGTTGTGGCATTTTTCTCCCTCCTGAAACACTGCAGCATCCATCCCCTGCTCCAGAGCTCCTTTCCAGCTGGGTTTACTCTCCCTTTTGAGTTCTGCAGTGGTTGCTCTGTTACAGGCACTTCATTTTCTCTACTGAATGATCCTGAGCTGTGTTGTGCTTGCACAATGCCACCCAAACCCACACACTTCAGTAGCTCCATTCCTGCATCCCAGCTCCTCCAATTACACAAGAAGATCTTTCTCAGAAGACTTCCTTCTGTTTTAATGGAATTTCAGATCAGAATGAATCTCCTTAGTGAAATGCAAGGCCACTGGTGATGCTTCCTGGAGGAATTTGGAAATTTCAGAGGGAGTAACAGAAGCACAGGAACTTTATTAAATCCATCCTGCTGCTGTTCCTTGCAAATGCAGTGGCTTGGGGTTATTTGCCTGCCTTTATCCATTGTGTGCTGCAGGTGTGTTGAACCAGGTTATCTGGGATGGGAACAGCTGGAAGTCATCCTCTGTCTTCTAAATTGCAGGATGGATGGACTGAGGACTTCTGGATTATTGGAATTTTTGCTCTTTCTTGTTTGAAAGACCCATCAGGAAGGAAAAAAGGAAAGGGACTTTCTTATCATTGTGTTGCTGTAGTCCTTCATGATAAGAGAATTGAATCATGAGGAGTGGCAACAAATTCCTTAGAAATGGTCTGAATTCTAGGACAGGCTCCTTGATGATAGTTTCATCCCAGAAAGTCTCTGAGTTTTTTTTTCTTATAAGTGAGCCAAAGTTGAAAGTTTGCCTCTATTGTGTCTCTCAGCTCAATGCACAGGAGAAGTGGTCCCAGTAGCTGAGAGCACAGAGGGAAGTGTTCCAGTGCAAGCAAACAGTGCTCAAGTCATGGCAGGAAACTGGGACTCAGAGGTCAAACTGGAGATTGCTCCCAACAGCAGGGTCTAGCAATTCTGAAGCCATTAACTGCTGAGAGTTGGCTGCAGAGCTGGGCCTGTGTCACCAGGTAGAAGTGACTGTAATTAGCCTTTAGATCAGCAGTGGTTGCCAGTTAAATGACCTCATCAGCTAAAAGAGACTTGCAAATAAACTGAGAAGTTCTGTGCATAACACACTCAAACCTCCTGCCTTGGGAAAGCTCCAGATGAGGAGTAAACAGCATCTTGCTCTTTCCTTTCCTGCTCTCCCTTATTACTGAGCAGATCTAAAATGTACCTCCTGCTGGTACTGTCCCTACCCACTGCTTTAAACTGAACAACAGAGAAGCAGCAATTTCCCTTCCTTAGAATATGCAAATGATTGTACCACTGAGATGTCCTGTGCTGTGAAATTGGGAGCTCTGCTTTATGCTGAGCATTGCTGGAGTGAGGGGGAAGGCTTGAAAGATGACTTAATTAAGCATTCTCCTTGCTAAGCAGGGGAAGGAGAGAAGCCTTAATAAGGTGGTTGGGTTTTTATCTTATTCCACAGTCTCCATTTTGTTCAGATGAAGCTGCAAATGTTAAATGACCTCACACCCTGGGCTCCAGGTGAGATGGGCTCCAGGTGAGATGCTCTCCTGATCATCAGAGGGTGCTGGTCAAGGTCTTGTGAGACCTGCCAAGCTTTATGCTTCAGCAGAGTGGCAGCACTGAAACACTGACAGACTTTGGGAGAGTCTAAAATGCTCTGCCTGGGCATTTCTAGTATTTGTATTAGCATCTGTAGTAGCTGTGGTGCTGCAGAGCCAGCTTGGGTTAACAGAAGTACTAAGTGCCCTTGAGAAAGTGTTCATTGTGGTTCTGGAAAATCCTCCTCTGCTTGGTGTCTGCCAAGCATCACTCACCAAGTGCAGCTCCATCCTTGCCATCAGCAGTGACACAGAGCAGCTGATGGGGTCTGAGGGGGCTACCTCACTGCTGGAGCAGCACCAGGGCATCATTCCCTGTGTGTGACGGTGGCAACAGCACTTTTGTGAGACTGTTTGTGGCTGTCAACACCCAGGGGCAGGAGATCCTAAGGTTCCTTCAGGTTTGGGAAATGTTGCTTTCAGAAAAGCTTTTTGCTGGCTGTGCTGTGAGTTGGGCTGCAGAGATGCAGTTGTGTGCAGTAAGGGCAGACATAACCTTCCCATGCTTCTCCCACTCCCCACCCAGCTTTATCAGGGACCTGCTGATGTGACAGAATGCTGAGCATTATTGATAGGGAACTTATCTGAGCTCTTGAAGGACTGGGAGCTGCTGTAAGGATCAGTTTTAACCCAGACTTTCTGGATGAAGCCCTTTGAGTCAGAAGTGTGTGTTGAAGAGTTCATCCTTCCTTTCACCTTCCCATAATTGCCCCTCTTGTGAAACCTCTTGCCCTCTGAACAACTCATTTGGGGCTTAAAAGTGCTTGGGAGGAAGCTCTGCTCTTGCATTTCTGGTTTTTGCTGTAGGTATCAGTGTCCCATCACAGAGCTGAGCAGACCTGACAGATCCTTCTTCAGTCATCTCAAATCCAGGCTGGGAGTGCCATGTCATCAGCATCCAAGGGCTTGGGAGCTGTGAAAGATCTCTGGAGAGTTGATCCTGCCACTGAGCTGCCTGTCGAGCACACAGCCAGGGCTTGGAACTCACTCTGCAGCCTTTGCAGAGCTGAAGGCTGTGACAAATTGACTTGTAAAAAAAAAAAAAAAAAAAGGCAAACCCAAACATCTTGAGGGGATAAAAAAGCCTGAAAGTGAAGATCTTAGAAGGGCAGCAAAGCTGGTGAAGGGGCTGGAGAACAGGTCTTGTGAGGAGCAGCTGAGGGAACTGGAGTTGTTTAATCTGGAGAAGAGGAGGCTGAGGGGAGACCTCATTGCTCTTTACAGGTTCCTTTAGAGAGGCTGCAGTGAGGTGGAGGTTGGTCTCTTCTCTAGTTCTCTAGTATCAGGTGATAGGGAATCATAGAATGGTAAGGTTGGAAGGGACCTCAAAGATCATCCAGTTCCAACCCCCTGCCATAGGCAGGGACACCTCCCACTAGAACAGGTCACTCAAGGCCTCGTCCAACCTGGCCTTGAACACCTCCAGGGAGGGAGCAGCCACAACCTCCCTGGGCAACCTGTACCAGTGTCTCACCAAATTCAAATGGGCTGAAATTGTGCCAGGGGAAGTTTAGACTGGAGATTAGGAAAAAATTCTTTCCTACAAGAGTGATTTGGCATTGGAACAGGCTGCCCAGGGAGGTGGTGGAGTCACCATCCCTGGAGGTGTTCAGGAAATGTGTGGATGTGCCACCTGGGGACATGGTGTAATGGCCATGGTGGGGTTAGGTTGATGGTTGAAGGTTGATGGTTGGGAAGAGACCTTTCAATCAAAATTCTGTAATTCTATGGTCTTCAGATGGCAGTGGCAGCTCACAGGGCTTGGTTGTATAAACAGTTAGGAGCACATCTGTAAATCTGGACATTGGTCAGCTGTGATGGGGCAGCAGAGCCTGCTCAAGCCTTCTGAGGTGGGGAGCCTCTGAGTGCCTGCATGCTCCCATGCTCTGAAGGTAGGCTTCCCAGCCATCTTGGCCACAAAAGTGAGCCCACTTGAAGCACTACAGCTGGGCATCCCCACACAGCGTGTTGGGGAGAGAGAGGAGGCTGCAGCAGAAGTGTTTCCATAGATAGCAGGTAAGTGGTGCCCTAATTAGGTAACTTTCTGCAGGCATGTGGCATGCTCAGAGACAGGCTCTCTGGGATGGAGATAGCCTCTAGCAGCTGTCCAGATAAAGCCACCCTAGCCTGGCATTGTAAGTAGCTGTTTCTGCTCCTCTCAGAGGGGATTGCCCAGCACCTCTTGTTATCAGCTGGCTGATAGCACCTTGCCTGTCCTGTGCTTTCTCCCTGCCACTCAGGGGAGCTTCAGCCTGTCAGGAACTTCCTGTGGGGTCCACGTGGTGCTTTTCAGAAGCAGTTTGTTCACCTCTCAGTAGTGGTGCTCCAGGCTGTCATTCCAGTTTGGCAGTTCCTTTGGGACTTGGTGGGGTTTGAGTGAAGAGCACTTCTTGGCCAGTCGCTCTTCAAGGAGGTTTTAGCTCCTTTGCTGATCTGTGCACACAACATCCACTTGTGTGAGCTGTGGTGCAAGGTGCACTGCATCCTTCTGACTAGAAACTCCAAGCTTCCCTTCCTTTGCTCTGCATGGCCAGTGAGAATCCTGTTGGCTTTGAGAAGTGTAGAGAAGAAGCCCTCCTGCCTCCCACAGGAGGCTTCATTTCTCTGTGCTTTAAAGGGGCATAAATGTCAGGCCAACCTTCCAGGCTGTCCTCCACAAAGCTGACTTCCTGAGGAGTGTTCTGCTCACTGCAGGTTACCTCTGCAGTGCTTTGGGGAGCTGCTGCTTCACAGCATGGGTGTGATGAGGGCCACACTGGCAGGAGCTGGGCATGCTTCTTACTCCCCACTTTCCTCATCCTTCAACCACAACTTCTTATCCGCTGTCTTTGGTGCCTACATGAAACTTCCCTGCAAGGGAAGGGGGGAGATGGGGAAGAGGCAGCAACAGTTCTTCATGCACAAAAGCAGCTTAAACCAATTTTCAAGGCTTAGTTAAACATTAACTGTTAATTATGGCTTTAATGCAGAGTAAAGGTGAGTGTGATTATAAGTGCCCTGTGACCTGGCATGCTGCTTACTGTAAATTGACGATTGACTCCCTGGGCCTTCTGAAGCTGGAATTAAAATAGCTGGTACCAACCAGACTCCTGTCTGAACTTCAAAGCAAGCCTGTGCCTTGCTGGTTTTCGTGGCTGAGCTGCTGCCAACCTGCTGTTAAGGGAAGGAAACAAATATTGGAGCAGAGTCCTGGTTGGAGCGCGCCGCTCTACGTGCGGGAGCAGCGGAGGCTTTGAACGCCAGCCAGCTCCCTGCGTCTTCTGGGCCCTGTGCTTCCCCTCCACTTCTCTTTTGATTGTGTAGCCATTAGGTAGAAATGAAAGAGATGAACTGATCAAACACTCCTTGCAATGGCTTTAGGGTTTCAGTTTGAATATTTTTATTTTTGTTTTAATTAGCTCCATGTAAAGACTCCGTTACTTCAAACGGCAGCCGCGAAGGCAGAGGACTCGCAGTTTGATCCTTTGTTTTTTATGGTGCACAAGAAGTCTCAGTAGCTGGAGCTAAGACACCCCCAAACCACATCTAGCAGCCAGTGGAAACATCAAGTGATTAGCTTTTAAGTATCCCTGTGGGGGACACCTAAAAGGAAGTGCTGTGTGGGCATGATGTTAGACTGACAAGCAGCAGAGCAGAAATCAGTTGCATTTTAGCAGGAGCAAAGATGCTTTCCTTTAATAACCCCAGAACACTCCAGCAGCACAGCAAGGAGAACTTCTTTCTTTCAGTGTAGAAACCTCTGTCTCTTGTCCTGGTTGATAAATCCATTTCTCTAGTTCACAGCGGAAAGTTTTAAGCATGTCTATCTCTGATTCCTTTTCAAAGGGAAGAGAGAAGCTGAACTCTCCTCTGGTAGTTTTCCTTCTTTAGAAACTTCTTCTCCCTCTTCTCCTGGTTGGGGGAGATCTCAGGATGTGCTGCCAGCCTGAGGCTGCCTGAGTGTCCTGCTTTACAATTCCTTCATTCACAGAATGGGTTGGCTTGGAAGAGACCTTAAAGCTCATCAAGTTCCATCCCCCCTGCCATGGGCAGGGACACCTCCCACTAGCCCAGGTTGCTCAAGACCTCATCCATCCTGGCCTTGAGCACCTCCAGGGAGGGGACATCCATAGCCTCCCTGGGTAACCTGTGCCAGTGTCTCACCACTCTCACTGTAAAGAATTTCTTCCTAATCTCCAGCCTAAATCCACCCTCCTCAACCTTCAGTTCTGTTCTGTCACAAGAAGCCCTTGTAAAAAGTTCCCTCCTCAGCTTTCTTGTAGCCCTCTCCAGGTGCTGGAAGGCTGCTCTGAGGCCCCCCTGGAGCTTGCTTTTCTCCAGACTGCACAACCCCAACTCTCTCAGCCTGTCCCCATAGGGAGCTGCTGTTCACCCCCAGTTTGGGAAGGTTTGGCAGTAGAAGGTGGTGTGTTAAATAGACTGGGACATGGGATTTTGTGAGTCTGAGTGAGCCAGGACATGGCCTGTGACCTTGAATCCTAGTCTGTGCCAGGCTGGAAGCCTTTCCCCACGTGTTTCTGGCAATCTTGAAAGCTGCCTGACTGCTTTTGTGCCTTTATTGTCCCCAGCCTTAAAGTGGGGGCAGCCCTTGAGAAGAGGCACATTGTCCTGAATCAGACTCTTGGTTTCTCAGGCAGGGTGGCAGTTGAGTCACGGGTTCTGTGTGGCTCTGAGCATACAGACTGACTAAAAACCAGCTGCTTCAGGGTCACTGAAGGAAGATGAGTAATCAGGTCACCCCCAGAGCTAGCCCTGCTCCGAGCAGGAGGTTGGACTAGAGACCTACTGATGTTCCTTGCAGCCCTAATTATCCTGTGATCCCGTGGTGCCTTTCAAGGCTCTCTAATGAATGAGGTGTGGAATTTTTGAGCATCATGTGATGCTTCATCTTCTCATCCTTTACTCTGTAAAGCTCTGTTTTCCTCACAATTGCAGCTTGCTTTTTTTTTTTTCCTTGCCTTCTGGTTAGCAGGCTGTAAGTCGATACCCTCTAAGGAGCAGGCTTTCCCCATCCCGCTACTAGGAATTTGATTTGTCTTTGCTCTCCAGGGCAGCAGAGTGAGCTGAGCAAGCTGTAGTGGCTACAGCTGCTGAAAGAGCATCAAAAACTGGGCTGGGCTGCTGATACTGTTGAGCTGACAGGAGATAGGGCACCTTCTGAACATATCCTCAGAGCTGCTGTAGGAGACAGATAATGGCTTAGGTCGTGGAGAGGTTTGCAAGGATTTATCTGATTCTCTGCCTTCTGCTGTTCCATCTTATGGATGATGGAGGGGCAGGGATGACTTTTCAGCAGCATTTCAGTGCTGTCTGCACTCTGGCAGATGAAGGCAGCCCCCTCTGTGTCAGTATCCCTCCATGAGTTATCTCAGAGGTGCCAGTTGCAGCAGCACTGTGAGCAGGGAGACACTGAAATACGTTAACAGGCACATCAGCAAGCAGCAGGAATGTGTGTGCTGAGTGCTTTATCCCAGGTGCTTGATGGCTTTGGGGACAAGAGGGAGCTCCACATTATGCCTGTGTGCTGCACAGCTCCCCTGCAGATCTTGCAGTGTTAGGCTAGCACTTGAAAACAACCTCCAACAGCTTGCAAGGGCCAGGGAGGAGAAGGTGCTGGTTGCATCTGTGGGTGGAGAGGCTGAGGGAGAGCATGGTTGGGAGAAGCACTGAAGGAAGAGGCAAGCCTTTGGCAGCAAGGTCAGTGTAGCCATGCAGAAGGGGAGGCAGGCAATCCAAGTCCTGATCAGTGACCCAAGAGGTTCCCCTTTGAAATACAGAGTGGGGGAGGGAAATAAATGATAGCTTAGAGTTCTGGTTTAGATCCAGAGAAACCTGACCCTGCATTGAGGTACTGGGTTCCTTCTGGTGGCTCTGCTCTCGTGACCCTGAGGAGGGGGAGTCATGGGCTGGGAGGGCTGCTGATGAGAGAGAGGCTTTGCAGGGTACAGAATTTGTCACCTTGGTGTGTGCCAGGACTCCAACCAGAGAGGGCCCAGCTGCAGGTGAGAGTGATGGGGCAGGGGCAGCTAACCCAGGACATGGTGCTGGGAGGCCTCAGGGTCCGTTGCTGGTGCCACAGTGGTGTGCCCAGGCCTCTTGGTGCTCATGCCCCACAAATGGGATGGAGAGTTGGGCAAGAGGGGAGGATGGGAGACAGTGAACATGGTGAGAAGCAATGGAAGTGGCAGGTGAGGAGAATCTTCTATGAGCCACAGGACTGTCTCCCAAAAGCAAAGAGGCATCCAGGCACTGCTTTTCCCAGGACTGGGTTGGGAAAGCACAAAGGATGGGTAGCATGGATGACCCCAGGCAGGCAGGGTGGCCTTGGAGGGTGCTCTCAGAGTTTCTTTGAGGTGGTCTTGGTAGTTTTGATGCTCATTTTTGTCCAAGCCCTGTGTGAAGTCACATGAATGTTATGGGGATTCCACTGCTCCTGCTGATCTGCAGAATTCTGGGTGTTGCTTTCAGAGCCACTGCAGCTGTGTGCTAAAATGAACTCAAATATGCAGGTGATCCCTGTGGGACACTGACTGTGCTGTTTTGTTTCCCTAGGACCTTGCCAGCTGAGGAGAAGAGTGGGTCCTGGACAGGAAGATGACCTACCTCTGGGCACGTGGAGATCTCAGCATCCCCTCTGTTTGGGAAGAGGGACAAGAGCACTGTTTCTGTTCTGAGGCTGGGGAGGTCCTGTGGAAGTTGTGCTCACACACAACCTGGTTTTCCTGAAGTTGCTTTGGTTTGCTGTATTGTTGCTGTTCCCAGAAGGGAGCCCAGTACTGCTGTAGCAGAGGGGGAGGTGTTCCCCCTCTCCTCCCCTCCACACTCTTTGTAGAAAAACTTGCCTCCCATCCTACCTCTTGCAGGTTCTGGACTGCCTTTAGGGAATCTGTGACCAGGAGGAGGATGCCATGGAGGTTTGTAGTGTTTGTTCTGGGTGTTCTTTACAAAACTGTTTGATATTTTTTTGTTCTGAGAAAATAAACCAACCTGAGAACTAACACTGGTGGGACTTGTGCCAATTAATTGTGCAAGAGTGATTAATGTGTGTGTCTCTCTCTCTCTCTTCTCCAGTGTTAAGGAGCTGGAATTTGGAAATGGGGTCTGCTTCACTGCTCTGTGGCTAGCTCCATGTTGTGCTCTCTTGTTTTGGCTGAATGTTGATGCTGAATTTCAAATTACTTAACACCAGCTGATCCCCTGCAGATATTGCTGCCTCCTAGCTTCAGCCAAGTTGCTTTCCTCCTTCAAGTTGCTTTGCTCCTTCTTGAAGCCAAATCCACTCTTTGTCTATCTCTGAACAGTCACCTTTGTGGCATGGCTGAGACTGAATAAGCACAAAATCAAACACTTCTTAGTGAGGCAGGGGCAGGTAAATGCAAAATGAGCAAGAGGCCATAAAGGAAGAGGAGGAGGAACCTGGTAACATGAAACAATGTTTTGCTGGTGTTTGTGCTGCCCATGTTTGACTAGGATGGAGAATGTCTTCTAAACATGATTCAGTGCCTTGTTGTTGACTTGCTGGGCAGGGAGGGTTGCCTGTGGTCACTCTGTGATCCAAGGTGGCCCCTTGCCAGGAGAGAAATGTCTGAAGCATTCTTGTTCTGCCAGCATCTTTATGGCTGCTGGATTCCTTACCACCACGCTCTGACAGTGCCTTAAAATAAAATGCCCTCTGGATTGGATGACCCAGAGAGGAAGGGTGGAAATAAAGAGAAAAGATAAGCAGCTTTGGGCTGGCAGCACCTTGCAAGCACACTTTTGGACCTTGCTGTTTGTCTGCTTGTTCTGGTTTTCTGTGCTTGTCCTGCTTTGACCTAGAACACAAATTCTGCTGTGAGTTTTACTTTCCAGCTCAATCTTTTACAAGTAAGTGTCTCCTCTTGACCCCTGGTAGTGCTTTTGGGCAAAGGGTGGCTTGGCCTTTAAGAGGAGATCAAATCCTGCTGTGCTGCTTAGTCTGAAGAAGAGAGGCTTAAAAGAAGTGCAGGGTTTGAGTTCTGTCATCTGCCTCCTAAGAACAGTTCAGGTCTTGCAATGACAGGACAAGGGGCAATGGGTTTAAATTGGAAGAGGGGAGATTGAAACTGGCTGTTAGGAGGAAGTTTTTGCAGTGAGGGTGGTGAGGCACTGGCACAGGTTGCCCAGGGAGGTTGTGGCTGCTCCCTCCCTGGAGGTGTTCAAGGCCAGGTTGGATGAGGCCTTGAGTGACCTGTGCTAGTGGGAGGTGTCCCTGCCTATGGCAGGGGGTTGGAACTGGATGATCTTTGAGGTCCCTTCCAACCTAAACCATTCTATTCTAATTAACTTTTTTCCACATCTGTGTTTTGGGTTTTTTGGTTCTTTTTCCCCAGAAGACTCCAAGAGCCTTCCTGAAAGGCAGAAATGGAAGTTGTGTGGTAGCAATTCCTAGTTGTGCTGCGTCCTGGTGAGCATCATGCATCCAGCTCTGGGCTGGACCTTCAAGCAGTTCTCTCAGGTCCTTCTTGAATGAGAGGCCCAGAACTGGGCACACTATTCCAGATGCAGCTGCTTGTCCTGGTTCCTTGGAGTTGGATTTCGAGGCTTTCCCAGCTGTCCTGCCTTGCCCCATCTGCTTGGCCTTGCTCTCCTCCGGGAGGGCATTAGCAGCATCCCCGCGGCGGTGCCAGCTGGGCAGCAGGCGGTGGGTGCCTGCCGAGGGAGGACACTAGATGGCAATGCCGCCCTGGCAATGCTCTGCCAAAGGCTGAGTGGTTCAGGGCTGCCTTTCCCATAGGCTTTAACTCCGGAGCGTGGCCTCTGCCTGTACGAAGCGTTCGTGGCGCCCTTTGAGCCGAGGCTGCTGCCTCTTCCCTGCCGGGAGCGGAGCACTTTGCGCTTCCTGCCCGCTGGGCTGAGAGCTGCAGAGCCACGGCCATGGCCGAGTGCTGAGCAGGACACAGCTGTGCCTTCCACCGAGCCTCCTCGGCCTCTGACGTGGGCCAGGCTGGTATTTTTCTGGCAGCCTTTGGAGGGGAGCAAGCGCAGGATCTGCAGATGGAAACTTGGCTCATCCCTGCCCATCGGTGACCTTGCAAAGGCAGGAGCCGCTGCTCTCCAACTGCGGGGACGAAACTCACCCTGCAAGGCTTCCTGGCTGCCAAATCTGACATGGAGCAAGGGTTGTGAGCCTGGTGGCTCGCTGGGGCACGGGAAGGAGCTGTGTCAGTCTCTGGAAGGTCTGCTCCCATCACCGGCTGCCAGCAGCTCCTGCTGCCGGCACAGCAATTGCCCTTCCCCGAGCTGCCCTCCAGCCCGGGCTGCTAACTTGGGTTTGACCTAGAGTCTGTTTTCCTGGTGAGGGCCAGGTTAGTGCTGCTTGAGAGGCTTCACATGCTCAGCTAGACTTGGCTGAAGTGCTTTTTTCCATTTTTCTTTACCAAATACTGGCCAAAATTTGCTTTTCTGCTTTATTT
>WBNM01014040.1:252047-350446 GCA_013399055.1 Ramphastos sulfuratus
GTGCTAGTGGGAGGGGTCCCTGCCTATGGCAGGGGGGTGGAACTGGATGATCTTTGAGGTCCCTTCCAACCTAAACCATTCTATTCTAATTAACTTTTTTACACATCTGTGGTTTGGGTTTTTTGGTTCTTTTTCCCCAGAAGACTCCAAGAGCCTTCCTGAAAGGCAGAAATGGAAGTTGTGTGGTAGCAATTCCTAGTTGTGCTGCGTCCTGGTGAGCATCATGCAACAGCAGCACACCTGGACAGCAGGTGTTGGCTGGAAGGCTGTCAGTGAGACTTTTAGCTGAGCCAGCAGCTCCACTCACTCCAGTTAAAAGCTCAGAAGCTTGGGCTTTCAAGTGTCACAGTCACAAAATGTTAGGGGTNTATTTTTATTAAAGAAATACAAACTTCAACTTGGGGGCAAAATCAAGGATGCATGTGGACCTTGACTCGACTTGTTTTCTGTTTGAATGCCCTTGAGCAAAACAGACAAAACCCTCTCCAGAGCACCACACTTGCTGCTTGTTAATCATCAAGCACAAACCTTTAAATCAGAAGTTTGCTGCTGGAATATTTGGGGGGGGGGGGGTTGGCCAAAATATTCCTTCCTTCCTCCTCCCATTAAAGAGTTTGTCAAGCACCTTTCAGTGTGTTCCCTGGAGAAGCTATTCCAAAGGTTGCTTACAGCTCAACACGGATCTTGTCTTTCCACTTTGGGTTTATCAAATGCCAGCTTGCAGCTCCTGAGCTCTGCTGAGCCTTTGCTCAACTAAAACATGTTCTGATCTCAGGTGATGCTTTCCCAGCATGTGGGTGTTGAGCCACAGCCCGAGGAGTTGTGGACCCTCAGCCCCTTGGGTTGAGAAAGTCTGTGTGAAATGTGACTCACAGCCCCTGCATGTCACTTTGGGTGCTCCTCTGTGTTGGAGCGGGTCCAGAGGANTGTGGCCATCCCCTTGCATCCCTCCTGCTCCATGCTGGTGAACCCCTAAGGGACAGGCTGAGGGCAACAAGACCCCTCTTGGGGTCTGTCCCCTGTGGAGGCAGCTGATGCAGAAGCCCTGGAGGACATTGATGGATACTGATGTCCCCACCATGTTGTGGGCTGCATTTTGGTAGAGGTGAGGGTAGGCTGAGATCGTTGGCAGGTAGCCACATGGGATGGCAGAGCCAAAGGTGGAGTGAGATGTCCGGGGCACAGGGGAGCCCCTCGTTGGGGATGGGTATGCTGGACAGCCTCCAGATTTTGGCACCTCCTCTGATGTCTGAGCTCAGCCCTGTGGCCTGGTCACAAGTCCTCCCCTGGCAGAGGGGAGGTGCAGCTCCCACCCCCTCTAAACCTTCACATGATGTGTGGGGCAGCCAAGCTCAGCACCCTTCACCACTGGGAGTAATCCTACCGGGAGCAATCCTGCTGGTCTCTTGAGCTGGGTGCTTGGGGACTCCTGCCACCCACTGTGTCCCCTGGTGCAGACCAGAGGAGAAGCAGAACCAGCCTCAGTAGGCAGAGCCTGAGGGTCCCCCTGCCATGGGTCTGGAGCCCCCTGCCTCCCCTGGCACTCCATTGCCCCTCGCAGGGACAGCCTGGGGTGGGGACAGGGCACTCAGTCGTGCCTTTTGATTTCAATGGCACAAACCCCTTGGTGTCACCAGCCATGGCAGAGCCCAGCTGGGCACTGAACTCTCCAGCTCCTTCGTGCTGCACTCCCCTGCCCCCTCGTTTGTGTTGGCACCGGGCAGCGACCGAAGCCGCTTTAATTGGCAGTTGTGTTTGTGGCCAGGGTGTTATGAAAAGGTTTTCTGTCTCCCTCTGTAAGTTCCCCTGAATATGTTTTCACTCTTAATATAATATTCACTTCATTATTAGCTGAAAGAGGCTCTTTTCAGAGAGGGGGTTGGGTTTGGGGGGTTGGAGGGGTTTTTTTTCCCCTCCCTCCCCTTCTTCCCAAAATACATTAAACAGTCTCTTCCCACAGCGCTGCACTGAGGGCTGGGATTGTCTGCTGGAGGGGCAGGCAGAAACCGGCTGGTGAATGGGATTGAGACGCAAATTCCTTTCTTCCAGTGCCTCCAGCGCTGCCAGCAGCAGGAGTGAGCGGCCTCGGGTGATGGAGGAGGTGGCCACGGCTCATGGGTCAGCCGTGGAATGGCTTCAGGCAGAAGGGACCTCAAAGATCATCCAGTTCCAACCCCCCTGCCACAGGCAGGGACCCCTCCCACCAGACCAGGTTGCTCAAGGCTTCCTCCAGCCTGGTCTTGAACACTTCCAGGGATGAGGCACCCACAACTGTTCTGGTATTCACCACCCTCATAGTAAAGAACTTCTTCCTTAATGTCCAACCTGTGTCTACCCTGCTCTAGTTTAAAGCCGTTGCCTCTTGTCCTGGCACCACAAGTCCTTCTAAAAAGTCCCTCCCCAGCTCTCCTGTAGCCCCCTCCAGGTACTGGGAAGCTGCTAAAAGTCTCCCTGGAGCCTTCTCTTCTCCAGGCTGAACAGAGCCAGCTCTCTCAGCCTGACCTTGCAGGAGAGGTGCTCCAGCCCTCTGATCACCTTTGTGAGCCTCCTCTGGACCGTCTCCAACAATTCCATCTCCTCCTTGTGTTGGGAGCTCCAGAGGTGGATGCAGTACTCCAGGTGGGGTCTCACAAAAGCAGAGCAGAGGGGCAGAATCACCTCCCTCGACCTGCTGGCCACACATCTTCTGATGCAGCCCAGGACATGGCTCCGGGAAGAGGCAGCTCCCAATAAAAGATGCCCTGGGAGGATGCTGGCTTGTGTAAGACTGAGTATCCCCAGCCCCTCCAGCAGCCCTGTGTGTCTCTTTCCAGTGTGGTGGCTTTCCCCTCTGTAGCTAGGAAGCAGGACTTTGCCCCATGGTTTGCTCAGATCAGGCTGTGGCGAGCAGCCATGGAACTGCTGCTGGAGCTGGATCCAGCTGATACCATGCTGGATCCTTGGCACTTCTCCTCCCTTCCAAGTTCTTGTTAGGGCTCTGCCATGTAGGAGTTCATCCCACTCAAGGTGCTGCTCTGAGTGGATCAGATGCTGAGGACCAGTCCCTTAGCTGGGGGCACACACAGGACAGTGCTCCCACTTAGGGCAGTGGAGAGCTCCTACCCTGGCTGTGAACCTGTTCTATGGTCTGTGGGGCAGCCCCCCAGCCTGGCACCCTGGCACCCCTAGCAGAGCGGGGCTGCTCTCGCTCTCAACACCCACAGGGAAGCTGGAGCTGTCTGATGCTCCTGGGCTTCTTTTTCACAGCTTTTGGGAGATGGTAAATCAGACTTGAGCTTTCCTTCCAGGGTTTGGTTGTCTGCCCCTCACTGCCCATGCACACCTCGTGTCCAGTGCACCTCACTGTCTCCCCTGCCTCTACTCCAGTAAGGAGCAGCCTCTCGCTTGAGTAAAGCCAGAAGGGAGCCAGGCTTGGCAGAGCAGAGTGGGTGCAAAGGAAGGAGGGGGTTGTGGAGGGACATGGGTAAAAGGAGACTCCAAATTTGTTTTGAAATAGGACTGAAAGCTCTGTCTGCTCCACAGCCCCCCCAGTGAGCCCCAAACGCAGCTCTCTGCAGCTCAGGGGGCTTGAGGTCCTGGCAGGGGTTGGTGAGCTGTGGCGTGGAGGAGCAAGCAGAGATGCTGGGAGCTGGGCAACCTGTGGTCTGTGAGATGAAAGGACTGAGGAGAAGGAAGGTGGCTCAGCTGCTGGGGATGGGCTCAGTTTTCCATGGCCTCACATTTTCCTGCACTGGAGAGTTTGCAGTGAGGGTGGAAAATGTGGCAGCCAGGAGGGGAGAGAGGGTGGGAGGAGGCGAGCGGGGCCAGCAGGGAAGGGTTGGCTTTGCCAGGGTGCTGGGGACACTCCATGCCTGCCAGGGCAGAGTCTGTGCTCTGCCAAACGGTGCTGGGGGCACATGGACACGGTCCACGTGGCTCTAGGGAGCGTCCCCTCCCAGGAGGTTGGTGGGAGGCAGGGCAGCACCCCAGGCAGAGTACTGCCCTGCCCTCCCAGTTCCCATGGGGTGAGCTGGCAGCCCCAAGGGGCTCATGCGGGCTGGAGCTGATCAGAGAGCGCTGGAGAAGCCACCAGGGCAGGGAGCTGGGCTCAGTTTGCTGCTGTGCTGCAGCTCCCTGCCAGCCATCTCAGGGAGGGCAAGCCAGGCTGGCAGCCCTTTTGCCACATGAGACCATCCATCTTGCCATGCAGACATCCAAGATCCTGCTTGGGCACCTCATTGCTGCTCCTGGGGGGGTTGTAGCAAACCTGGCTTTACTTCCAGCCATGAGCTGGGTGCAGAGGGGCTTGAACCCACCTGAGAGGGCACCTTGCATCTGCCAGCTGCTGGCACGGTGGCATGATGTGAGGTGGCTTCCCCCCGGGCCAGTCTCTGCTGTGTACCTGGAGGCAGGCTTGTTTTCCTGCCCTGCTTTTTAGAAGTATGGAGGTCTGGCAGGGTCTGCAGCCTCTGCTTGCCCTCCCCAGCCCCCTGCCCTTGCTTCTCTGCCTCACAATGGGCAAAAGGGTTAAGGGATGGAGAAGGAAGGAAAAGGTAACTCCTGGGACAAGGCAAAGAGCAGGAACACACAGGTGGCACATCAGGGGATGAGACTCAGCTCAGCTTTCATCCTCTGCAGACACTTAGAGGGAGATCTCTTGCCACAATCTGTCAGCAGTGTGAAGGTTCACCATGTCCCTAACCCTTCTGTTCTTCCCTCTTCTCTCTTGTCCTGCCCTGCAGCCATCTCCAGCTCTTCCCTCCTAGGTAGCCATGGTCCCAGCTGGGCAGCAGCTCTCCTGCTTTCCCTCAGTCTGCCAGAAACAAAGATTTCATTTTAGCTTGGGGAGATCCACCAGCACCCAGGGAACTGGGATCCATGGTCTGGCACCCCTCTGGTGGTGAAATGCCATCTCCAGCTGTTGCCCTCCCCAGTAACACAAGTGAACCTTCACCCTTCATGTCCCCAGAGGCTTGGTGCCATTTGCAGGGGCAGGAGAGGGACCTGCTGGGGGTAAGGATTAGTGATAGAGCAGAGCCATCCTGCAGCACACCCATGGCACTGCTGGAGGAGCCTAGGCAGTGGGTGCCCTACCTTACAGAGCTAGTGCCACATCCAAAGGGCACCTTTCACCTTACAGAGCTAGTGCCACATCCAAAGGGCACCTTTTCTTAGCTCAGGACTCATGCCCAAATGGCAGAGGCTGCTGTCTCGGGCAAAAGCCTTCACCGTGGTTGCCTGACCTTTAAAGAAAGGTGGTTGGAGAGATGGAAGGAGCAGAAATCCCTGAAAGATTATTTGTTTCTCAGGAACTATATTTAGGCCCCATCAGCAAAACCCAAAAGTGCTGAGTTCTGCTGAATAAATAGGGGAGCTTTGTGTTTTTTTTCCCCCAGAGGAGAACAGGATTAGTAAGAGAACAGTAAATAGTATTTTTGTTTAACATACCTGAGGGTTTCCATTCCCAGTTGCCATCTTGAGCTCTTGGTGCCATGATGATGATGATGATGGATCTAAAGCTGCCCTGCCCCATCTTATGAAAATATTTCTTTGGAGAAGAAAAGGAGGCAGGTGGCTTCCCCAGGGTGGCACTGCTAGTTTTGGGGTTAAACTTTGCATTTTTGAGTGTTTTCAGAGATGTTTGCAGATTGGGGTGTTTTTAAGCTAGGAATAGGTCATGCTGGTGCCAAGTCCTTTCCCAGTGTGACGCACACCCCTGGGCTCTCTGCCTGCCTGCACCCACTGGTGCTGTCCCAGAAGGATGTGGTGCCCATGGGTCTGTGGAGGTCGAGGTGGTCTTTGTCTGATGCAAGCAGGGCTGTGAGGAGGTCACCCCACTTGTCTGGAACACACTTGGGTCATCTGGGCCTCACTGGTTTGGATTCTCCATGTCTGAACCTCAGTTCCCCCCGCCCAGGGTTCCCACTGGATCAGGGCCAGACTTCCCTATGGAGTGTTTGTGGGTGGGGTGTAGGTCTGTGGGCAGGTGCCAGGCAGCTGAGGGACATTTGCTGATCACTCAGGGGTGTCAGAGCCTGTCTGACCAGCTGGGCACGATGAGGAGGAGGTGGCTGATCAGGAAAGTCAAAAGCCCTCAGGCAAGGGGAAGCAGTGGGGGTAGAAGGGTTCTTGAGCATAGCAGAAAAATCTCTCAGCCCAAAGTTGTCAAAATTCAGTGTTCCTCGAGGGTGGCAGAGCACTGGAACAGGCTGCCCAGAGAGGCACTGGGGGCTCCCTCTGGAATCATTCCAAACCTGCCTGGATGCCAACCTCTGCAACCTGCTCCAGGTGAACCTGCCCTGAGCTAAGTGATCTGCAGAGGTTCCCCTCCACCCTCTATCATTCTGTCATCCTGCGGCAGAGCTTTAGGTGCTCCCACACTTCTCACGTTGCCCGAGAGAAGGTTTCTCTCCTAGCCAAGCACCAGCGTCGATGCCCATGATCTGTGCCCGGCACGGTAAACCCCTTGCCAGGCACTTGCAGCAGCCTCAACGGCCTTGCAGATCGAATCGATGGGATTTCAGCTTCTCCTTGAAGAGCCACAGGAGACCAGGAGAGCACAGACATCCCGGGACACACACCCCCGGCTAGGACCCCCTGAGCTGCTCCCAGCCGCGGGGCTCAGCCCCAGCTCACGTCCTGCCTGGCTCCAGGCTGCCCCCGTGGCTCTGCCGTGCTGCTCGGGCTCGGCTTTATTTATTTATACGGGGAATGTAATAAAACTCCAGCAGGAAATGGAGGCGATTCCCTGCCATTCCCCGCAAGCCGGGCCCGGGCCGGGCCGAACAAGGAGGGGCATTGTGCGGCACGGAGGCGCTGCCAGCGCCCAGCGGCGCGGGGCCGAGGAGAGGGCTGAGTGTGGCTGTGCTGCGCTGCGAGCCGCTGCCGGCAGCGCCGCGGGCTGGGGCGGCCCGGGGAAGGAGGGGGACGAGCGGGGCCGGCCATGAAAGAGCTCCTGTGTTGGCTTGGGATGGCATCTGCGAGCACCTGGGAGCTTGCTCCCAGCGCACCGCGACGTGAAACCTCCTCTGCTCGTCCTGGGGCTGCCAGGAAATAGAGGTGGGCACTGCAGGTCAGCTGGAGGGCAGACGGTTGCCCCATGGCCCGGTCTGGTGGCTGCCTGACCTGCTCCTCCCAGGGCTGTGTCGAGCTGGAAGGTGTAGCCCTTCAGCCGGCTCCACCAGGCAGCCGCTGCCAAGCAGCGATGCTGCCGTCAGTAGGGTTCAGAGCGAACGCCTGCGGCCAAGGCTGGCCTGGGTCTGTCCTCCCTCGAGAAGGGTCTGCAAGGGTGAGTGAGGTGGCTGAGGGAAAGACACGGCTCAGTCTAGCTTCCCCTTGGGCAGAGAGGGGGTCCCCATGACCAGGGACATGCGTCCAAGGCCAGCCAAAGGCTGTAAGCAGCTCATGGTGCCGCCAGCTGCGTCAGCAGGCACTCACCAACTGACATACCATGAGGGAGGTGGTGGGGACAGCCCCGTGTCCTCTGGCAGCCTCTTGCTGGCCAGCTCCCCACATGCCAGGGCTCCCGCTGGGGACCCTGTTGCCCTCCTGCCCCATCCCCCAGGTCCCACGGCTGCAGGTGGTCCTCATCCATGTTCTGGTCCCTCTGGCTCCCAGGGCTCCTGGAGCAGTAGGGACATACCCTACACCATGTGTCTCTTGCATTCTTCATGTCTGTGCTGTGTTGGTGAGGGTGTTGTGGCCCTGGAGACCCTGCTACCATGGCCAGGGAGGTAGACTGGCCAGCAGCAGGACTGTCCCTCTATGTCATTACCAGCTTACAGTGGCCACAGGCTCTGTGCTCATGGCTCCCTAGTTGCAGGGTGATAGTGAAACTAGGCTGCAGCATCTCTGGGGAGTTCATGTCATCCTGTGTCCCTGAGCCCTGGCCACAGCATCCTTGCACCATGGTTGTCACCACTAACACACACAGGGGACCCAAGCACTTGAGGTGGTACTGAAGCTCAGGACGTGGCATTGCTGGGCCATGCTGACGTCACTCAGCTGTCTACTACTGCCCCGGCATGGCCAGAGGACCCCACTGGTTGAGGGGGGTGGTCCCTGAGGTGACAAATGTTATGCCCCCAGATGCTTGGTAAAAAACTCCTGGATCCTGCAGGAAATGTCTCTGCAGCCCCCTTGGTGATGTTGCAGGGGCTGCTCATGACTGAGCAGGCTGTGCCAGGGACAGCCAGGTGGGCAAGGATGTCACCCCACTGCCCTGAGGGACACTGGGGCATTTGGGAAGAGTTTTCCTTCCTTGGGATGGAGAGATTGGGTCATTCCCTGACCTAAATAGGACAAGATGGGGAGTCTGCAGCTCCTTGGGGACACTCAAGCCTTTGACATGGCTGGGGAGTGTGCCAGCCCATGCCAGCCAGGACACTGGGAGCACAGATGGCAGGAGGATGAAAGAAAGAGGGAACAGTCCTGTCCTTCAGAGGACACATGCCATGGCCCCAGCGTCTCCGCAGCAAGTGATGAGATGTCAGCGCCCGGCCGGGGGCCAGCAGAACCCCTGAGGTCGTGGTGCTGAGGTGCTCAGTGCTCTCTGCCTTGCCTGGTGCCACTGACACTGCCATGCCCACGCTGCCCTTCCAGGAGCAGTTTGCCCACCCGGTGGCACATGCTGCAGAGCTCCATGAAGCCACCCAGCCTGGCACAGTTGGGTGTGCAGTGGGCAGGGCTGGCAACTCGCACCCCTCAGTGGTTTAACTGATAGTGGACTCGGGGAGGAACTACCTCTTCCCCTCCCTGGGGCCAGGCAGGATCTGTGCTCCCTGTTCACTCATCTCCTCCCACCAGTGCTAGGTTCCTCCACCCATTCATTTGGGGGCTGTCCCCCCAGATCCCCAACTTTCCACCCTGCTGCCACTTGCCCATAGCAGGGAGCCTGGCAGGAGGCCACAGGGTTACGGATCATGGCTTGCCCACAGCATTCATGGTGGTGGTAAGAAGGGTTTGAGCTTGAGGATCATCACTGCTGCTGATATTCCTAGGAAGATGGTGGCAGGGGGCAGCTGCCTCTCTGGTTAGGTGGGTGCCAGCCTGCAGCCTCACAAGGTGCCCAGCATGGGGTGCTCCAGGATGGACCCCTCCACCTGCTCAGCCCATCCGGCCCCAGCAGTGGCATCCCTTTGAAATCAAAGCCGCTGGCCTTTTGCACCAGCTATTCCTGTGAAATTCTTCAGGAAGGGAAAATTATCCCCCCGGATCCCTGTGGGGCTGTGCCATCACCCTCCCTCTGGGCTGGCAGGGAGAGACGGCGGTGCCATGGAGCCCAGGCCCATCCCTGGGCATAGCCAGTGGCCTGTCCTTGATTTCTGGGGTTTCCCTCCCTGCCCCAGCCCCTGCCCATGAACCTGGCACTGGGTGAAGCTGGGACCATCAAGGGTCCATGGGCAGAGGTTGCTGAGAAGGGGCAGGGGAGAAGGCAGCTCAGCTGGCGTGGGGTCCCTCGCCACCTTGCAGCAAGTTCTGCCTACCCCAGCCAAGGCTTGACAAGGCAGCACCCACAGTCCCCTCCACAGCTCCATCACCCCCTCCCATGCCCTTTTGGCCCATCCTGTGCCCTACTGCCCTGTCTCCTGCCCTATTGCCTCCTCTTCACCTCTACTGCCCTTCAGCCAGCTCCTTAGCCCTTCCCCATCTCCATCGCTTTCTCCTTGGATTCATCGCCCTCTGCCCAGCTCCATCACCCCCTCTTCTGCTTCATCACCTCCTCCCTGGCTCCACTGCCCCCATCCCCAACTCCATTACCTCTTCTTCTCCTCCCCAGCTCTATCACCCTCCTCCCCAGCTTCCACCAGGGCTGTCCCCATCACTGGTGCCCAGAGGGATCTCCCAAATCCTGCAAACCAGGGAGGACCCATCCTCGGCTGGGCAAGAGGGGCATTGCTGCAGCTTCTCCTTCCCCTGGGGCAGCAGTGAGGGATTTTTCCACCCGTGGCCCTTCCTGCTCTCCTTCCCCCTCCCCTCGCTGAGGCTCTTGCACAGGTTTGTGAGAGCTGTTGACGGGAAGAAAGGAAATGGGGCAAAGCTGCTGCCAGGAACCACAGGCTCCCGGGCTCCTGCGATACGGCCCCGCTCCGCCGGCCTGGCCGCTTCCCGGGCAGGATTTCTGTGCTGCCTCTGTGAGCCCTTTCTTCCAGCTATTGATATTGGATTCCCAGCACAGGGCCACTTCCAAGGCTGTAAATCTGCTGTGTTGCTCTACCTGGTGTTCTTGTTTTCACTGTGAGGCTTCCAGACCTGCTGGAGATCTCAGCTTCTGTGTATGGCCACAATGCCCCCATTCCAGCACCAAGCACCATGCTGTCCCCGCCCTGGCTGCCCTGGTGTACCCCAGGAGTGTGGGCATGAGTGAGCAGGTTGATCCCTAGAAGTGGTGCAATGACAGGTCAAGACTTGGCCAAGGGTTGGGATGCTGGTGGCAGCTCCCCCACAGATGGGATGAAGGGCTCTAGGGATCCTTTGCTGTCCCCACTGAGGGTCCCTGAGGCTTGGGAATGGTTTGGGCATCCCATGGAGCAACCATGGAGGGTGTTGGGGTAGAGAAGGAGCACCTCAGGGTACCCCCCCAGGGTGTGGGGGGAAGGTGAGGGGCAGCTGCTCCTCTGTGTTAAAAGGAGCCCCTTGACTCTGAAAATCCACGTGTTGCTCTTGGCTGAGCTCCGGTGCCTGCTGCCAAGAGCAACAGTTTTACATATTAAAGCAAAATTAAATTAAAAGATATTTATTTGTGTGTGTGTGTCCCCCCATTAACCCTTCACAGACCAGGCAGCCCACAAGGGCAAGCTGAGATGGTGGAGCTGGCACTCTGGGGTTTCATCTAACCCCTACTCAAGTGCCCTGTGCTGCCCACCTAGGAGCCTCACTAGGCAGCCAGAGCAAGGTTCTGGGATGTTTGAATGATTCCAGGTGATGGTTTCAAGCTTCCCTCAGCAAATAGCTGACTAAAAGGGAGCTTCAGTAGTAGGACTGAGCTTTAACATGCCCTGGAGCAGCAGCAGAGACATCCTTCAGTCCCTTGCTCCATGCAGGGCACGCATCCTAGGGCTGAGGGGTTGTGGGTGGGATGAGGGACCCCAGAAACAGGTGCCAGCACCCTGTGGACATCACCTTCATCCCAGCCACAACAGAAACAGCTGTGGCAGCCAGCTCTTGAGTTGAAGATCATAGAATCATAGAATGTTAAGGTTGGAAGGGAACTCAAAGCTCATCCAGTTCCAACCCCCTGCCATAGGCAGGGTCACCTCCCACTAGAACAGGTCACTCAAGGCCTCCTCCAACCTGGCCTTGAACACCTCCAGGGAGGTAGCAGCCACAACCTCCCTGGGCAACCTGTGCCAGTGTCTCACCACCCTCACTGCAAACAACTTCCTCCTAACATCCAGTTTCAGTCTCCCCTCTGCCAGTTCAAACCCATTGCCCCTTGTCCTGTCATTGCAAGCCCTTGTCAATAGTCCCTCCTCAGCCTTTCTATAGGCCCCCTTCAGATCCTGGAAGGCTACTCTAAGGTCTCCTGGAAGCTTTCTCTTCTCTAGGCTGCAGAGCCCCAACTCTCTCAGCCTGTCCTCATAGCAGAGCTGCTCCAGCCCTCTGATGTCCCTGCTCACTGCAGGGGGTGGACTAGGTGACTTTTACAGGTTCCTTCCAACCCAAACCAGTCTGTGATCCTATCCATCCATCAGTGACAGCTTACCCGCAGACCCGCACTGCAGCACAACACCTTCCAAACCCACCCATTCCTTAGGGTGCACGGGAGGAGAGCATGCCCTTAACCCAGGGCACGAAGCCCCCTGACACTGGCAGCTGCTCCGTGTCACCCCCGCGCATGGCACAACGCTTTCTGGAACCCCTCCACTCTTGGAGCCGGCAGCCCGGGGGACAAACCCCGCTCCGGCACCCCAAATAACCCCAAAATATCTCTTTTCCCAGCGCCAGGCGAGCAGTCGGCCCATGCTAGAGGGAAATTCCATGGCGACGGCTTATCTGCCGCACCGTTACAGCCGCCGATAAGCGGCTCCCGTGGAATTTCCTTATAGCGCCGGGCCGGGAAGGCTGGGATAATGTATGGCCGGTGCCGGTGCGCGGCGGGCGATTAAGAGCCTCGCTGACAGCTTGTTATGTCGTTACTGGAGAAATCGCAGGGCTGCGGGAATGCCTGGGAACGGCGCGGTGCCCGCACCCCCAGGCGCCAGTCTGTGCCCGCACCCACAGCCACCGCCGACAGGCACTGCCTGCCAGGTCTGCCCAGGGAACTTGCCCGAATTGTCCCCAGGATGGCTGAGCCGATGGTTCCCCCCACACACCCCCTTCGCTGTTGCAAATGGGTGCTGGGGATGGCGCAGTGCCAGCATTCCCGGGCCAAATGTGGAATTGGCAGTTCCTGGGCATGGGGAACAGTTAGTGGCATCTTGTGGAGGTGGCATGGCCAGCAAAACCTGTCCCCAGGGGTGCTGATGCCTGCAATGTGTTTTTAACATTGGTCTGAGCTCCTTTGGTTTCCTCCAGCCGGGCACCCCCAGCCTCCCCTTGCCCCTGGCATGAGTGATTTGTCACCCTGAAAATGGGACACTGGATCTGGGGGGCTGGCACGCTGACTTTAGTCACCACCTGCGAACTGCACTGCGAACTGCGACCCGCGAACCTACATTCCCAGGGCTGGGTTGCATCGACGTCCCCTGCCCGCTGGCACAGAGCACTCTTCTGTGCCAGCAACCCCGGGTGCCACCCGGAGACAGAGGGCGCTGGGCTTTCTCAGCCCGTGCTGCGGTCTCGATTGGCGTCCCGGTGTCAGCTTCGGCGCCGGTTCCAGGTCCTAGCACCAGCACCGATGCAGACCGCAGTGTCGGTTCCGGGTCCCAGCACCAGTGCGGTGTGGGCCATGGTGCCCGTTCCGGCTTCCAGTTCCAGCGCCCGTGCTGGTTGTGGGTCCCAGTCCCGGTGCGAGCCCCGGTGCCGGTTGCAGGTCCCTCGCACGGCTCTCGCCACCTCCCCTCCCCCTTAGTGGGGGCGAGGGCGTGTGTCCCTCTGTCCCCGCCCCGGGGGCGCGTCCCCGCTGTCGGGGCGGGGCCNAGCTGGCGGCGGCCGGCCGAGGGTTGGAGCTGGCGGGGCTGGAAGGGCCGCGGGGGCGGGCGGCTCGGTGCCAGCCCGTCGACATCCCCATGTGCCGGGGCATCGGGTACAACCTGACCCGCATGCCCAACCTGCTGGGCCACGAGAGCCAGCGCGAAGCCGCCCTCAAGCTGCACGAGTTCGCCCCGCTGGTGGAGTACGGCTGCCACGTCCACCTGCGCTTCTTCCTCTGCTCGCTCTACGCGCCCATGTGCACCGACCAGGTGAGCGCCAGCATCCCCGCCTGCCGCCCCATGTGCGAGCAGGCCCGCCACAAGTGCGTCCCCATCATGGAGCAGTTCAATTTCGGCTGGCCTGAGTCCCTCGACTGCGGCAAGCTGCCCACCAAGAACGACCCCAACGCCCTTTGCATGGAGGCTCCCGAGAATGCCTCGGCTGCCGAGCCCCACAAGGGCCAGGGCATGCTGCCCGTGGCCCCCCGGCCCTGGCCGCCGGGCACTGTGGAGGGTCGGGGACCAAACGGTCTGGTAGCCTGCGACAACCCCGAGAAGTTCCAGTACGTGGAGAAGAGCCTCTCCTGCGCACCCAGGTGCTCCCCCGGCGTGGACGTCTACTGGTCCCGGGAGGACAAGGACTTTGCCTTCATCTGGATGGCTGTCTGGTCTACCCTCTGCTTCGTCTCCACTGCCTTCACCGTCCTCACCTTCCTGCTGGACCCCCACCGCTTCCAGTACCCTGAGAGGCCCATCATCTTCCTCTCCATGTGCTACAATGTCTACTCTGTGGCCTTCATCATCCGCTCGGTGGCAGGGGCTGAGAACATTGCCTGTGACCGGGAAAACGGTGAGCTCTACATCATCCAGGAGGGGCTGGAGAGCACTGGCTGCACCATCGTCTTCCTCATCCTCTACTACTTCGGCATGGCCAGCTCGCTCTGGTGGGTTGTCCTCACGCTCACCTGGTTCCTGGCCGCCGGGAAAAAGTGGGGGCACGAGGCCATTGAGGCCCACAGCAGCTACTTCCACATGGCTGCCTGGGGCATCCCGGCCATGAAGACCATCGTCATCCTCACCATGAGGAAGGTGGCAGGAGATGAGCTCACGGGGCTGTGCTATGTGGGGAGCATGGACGTCAGTGCCCTGACCGGCTTTGTCCTCATCCCCCTCTCCTGCTACCTGGTCATCGGCACCTCCTTCATCCTCACAGGCTTCGTCGCCCTCTTCCATATCCGGAAGATCATGAAGACAGGTGGCACCAACACCGAGAAGCTGGAGAAGCTGATGGTGAAAATTGGGGTCTTCTCTATCCTCTACACCGTCCCGGCCACCTGTGTCATCGTCTGCTACTTCTATGAGCGGCTGAACATGGATTACTGGAACCTCAGGGCCCTGGAGCACGGCTGCCTGCACCTTCCTGGCCGACGTGCTGCCAACTGCTCCTTGGACACTTCAGTGCCCACCGTGGCTGTCTTCATGCTAAAGATTTTCATGTCGCTGGTGGTGGGCATCACCAGCGGGGTGTGGGTGTGGAGCTCCAAGACGCTGCAGACCTGGCAGAGCCTGTGCAACAGAAAGCTGGGCGTGAGGACGAGGGGCAAGCCCTGCAGCGGGGTGAGCTGTGGTGGGGTGCACTGCCACTACAAAGCCCCCACGGTCATGCTGCACATGACCAAGACGGACCCGTATCTGGACAACCCAACCCACGTCTAGAGCAGGGGCTGGCGCGCCGGGGGGAGCCAGTCCACACGGGTAAGGGGTGAGGGGACGCTGCCAGGGGCGAGGGCAGAGGCCAAGCAGTGGTGGGAGTAGGGACGCACACTGGTTTGGGGTGGTGAGGGCCACGGGACCCCCTCCCTCCCCAGCACCGCTCGCCCCGACAAAGTAGCTGCTTTTTCCTAGAGGTTGTTTTGTTGTTGTTGCTGTTGCCAAATCCAGTGACTCTTCTAACGCTTTCTTTGGGGGGCAGTGGGGGCAGGGGCAGGGAGGGGAATAATCCAGTCTGTGTTTATTTAATTCTGTAATTTATTTTAGATTTTTTTTTTTTTTTTAATCATTAGCTGCAAGGAATGGAAAAAACAATAAACCCTGGATGTGTTATTTCACCCGAGCCTGGTGCTGTTTGGAGGGATTCGAGGGGGGTTGAGAGCAGCCCAGCAAGAGACTCCCCAGGTCAGTGGGTCAGGACTGGCGGTCCCTGTGTCAGATCCATGCCAGGCCCAGGGGAGTTTCATGCCGGGAGTGCCAGTTGATGGGAGTGTGGTACCAGGGGTCTCCCTACATCCAGCTCCCCCTGTGGCTTCTCTGGGGCCAGAGCTGGCACCCGCTGCCTCCCAGCCAAGGAGGAGGGGAGGAGGAAGAGAAGGAGAAGGGTTTTCCTGCCCTGTCACGCCAACGAATCATCTTTTCCACTCCATGCTCTGTAGGTGATTTGGTTGGTGCCACTGAGTGCTGGGGCCTCAGTGCCAGGCAAGGGGGCTCAGCGCTTCAGCACCTAGGGCATGGCAGGCCAGGAGCCGGGCTGATGGGCTGGGGGCTCAGGACCTTGGGGTGGAGAGGGCTCAGCTTTGATGTCCCACGCAGAAGCCCGAGGTGCGGGTAATGGAAACTTCTGGGCAGCTTTATTTATCCCTCCGCTCCGGTTACAATCCCGGCTTGCCTTCCCCATTGTCCGGAGGGAAATTCAAGCCTCAGCTGGTGTTGCCGGGGCTGGTGGGGGCAGCTGGGGCTGTCCTTGCTGCGGGCTGGCTGGGGCATGAGGTGGGCAGCCGTAGTGGGTGCCACCATCCTCCTGGGCAAGGTGGCTCTGCTGGGGACTCTGCGATGGTGGCTGCTGCTCTGAGACACCTTGGGAGAGGGCCAGCTCGTCTCCGCAAATGGTCTGTGGGGCTGGTTTGACCTGGCTGCCCCTGGGGATGTGCAGTGATGGATTGGGGGAAGGGGTTGGGGGGAAAGAGAGGGCTCTGCCCTGGCCTCACGGTGGGCAAGGGTCCGTGGGCAGGAACACAGGCAGCATGCGAGCTGCGGCAGGCAGGGGGCTNCAAATCCAGTGACTCTTCTAACGCTTTCTTTGGGGGGCAGTGGGGGCAGGGGCAGGGAGGGGAATAATCCAGTCTGTGTTTATTTAATTCTGTAATTTATTTTAGATTTTTTTTTTTTTTTAATCATTAGCTGCAAGGAATGGAAAAAACAATAAACCCTGGATGTGTTATTTCACCCGAGCCTGGTGCTGTTTGGAGGGATTCGAGGGGGGTTGAGAGCAGCCCAGCAAGAGACTCCCCAGGTCAGTGGGTCAGGACTGGCGGTCCCTGTGTCAGATCCATGCCAGGCCCAGGGGAGTTTCATGCCGGGAGTGCCAGTTGATGGGAGTGTGGTACCAGGGGTCTCCCTACATCCAGCTCCCCCTGTGGCTTCTCTGGGGCCAGAGCTGGCACCCGCTGCCTCCCAGCCAAGGAGGAGGAGGAGGAGGAAGAGAAGGAGAAGGGTTTTCCTGCCCTGTCACGCCAACGAATCATCTTTTCCACTCCATGCTCTGTAGGTGATTTGGTTGGTGCCACTGAGTGCTGGGGCCTCAGTGCCAGGCAAGGGGGCTCAGCGCTTCAGCACCTAGGGCATGGCAGGCCAGGAGCCGGGCTGATGGGCTGGGGGCTCAGGACCTTGGGGTGGAGAGGGCTCAGCTTTGATGTCCCACGCAGAAGCCCGAGGTGCGGGTAATGGAAACTTCTGGGCAGCTTTATTTATCCCTCCGCTCCGGTTACAATCCCGGCTTGCCTTCCCCATTGTCCGGAGGGAAATTCAAGCCTCAGCTGGTGTTGCCGGGGCTGGTGGGGGCAGCTGGGGCTGTCCTTGCTGCGGGCTGGCTGGGGCATGAGGTGGGCAGCCGTAGTGGGTGCCACCATCCTCCTGGGCAAGGTGGCTCTGCTGGGGACTCTGCGATGGTGGCTGCTGCTCTGAGACACCTTGGGAGAGGGCCAGCTCGTCTCCGCAAATGGTCTGTGGGGCTGGTTTGACCTGGCTGCCCCTGGGGATGTGCAGTGATGGATTGGGGGAAGGGGTTGGGGGGAAAGAGAGGGCTCTGCCCTGGCCTCACGGTGGGCAAGGGTCCATGGGCAGGAACACAGGCAGCATGCGAGCTGCGGCAGGCAGGGGGCTGCAGCAGGCAGGGACACAGGCAGCTGTGGTGATGCTCAGATTATCCATTAATTAGCCAGTTAATTAGCGTGCAGGCTGGGGCAGTGCTGGGCCCCTGTCTCATGGGCCCCTGTCTCATGGGCCCCCGTCCCTCTTGCCCAGGGACCAAGAAGCCGGGAAGGGACCCTCCTTTCAGCACCCACTGCTTGCTCACACCAACAGCCCTCGGCCCTTAGCCCTGCGAAGTCCTTGCAGCTCGGAGCTCCATGTCAGGGCTGCAGCCAAGGGAGACCTGCGAGACCCCTCCCACCCTGAGCCAGAAGTGGCGGCGGGGGCTGGTTTCAGGCCCCTCACCCCTCGCCGTGCAGGGGCTTTGTGCTGCGTGATTGATGCTGCGACGCCTTTCATCCGCCCCCCCGAGGGTGCTGGGACGCTGGGAGAAGTCGAGCGACTGCCGTGAGAGAAGGCTTCAGCCCCCACGGGAGCCAGCGCAGCAGCCGAGGTGTGCAGGAGCCCCTGCTGTGCTGTGGGGATGCTGCGGGGCTCATGCCTGACTTTGGGGTGCTGCGAGGCAGGGGTGCCTCTGGCTGGCTCAGCCGGCACCCAGTTCTCCTCTAGGCCAGTGATAACGGTAGTGCCAAGGCAGTGACCCCACCTGGTCCCCGTGCTAGAGGGGAGGTCGCAGCGTCGTGGGCTCCCCTGGCTGCCACAGGAGGGTTTGTTTGGGCAGATAAAAGGGCCATGACCCAGGGCAGGAGAGTCAATATTGGCTGCAGGACAGGCTCCAAAGTCCAGGCCAGGGAGCCGGGCACAGCGCAGGGCGTGGGCTGCCCAGGGAGGGGGCACACGGCAGCGTCTCTGTGCCAGGGGTACAACCCTTGCACTGGACCCACCCTGGGCTGCATGCAGGCAGCCCCACGGCGCTGAGCCCCGAGCCAGCTCACTGCAACTTTGGCTCGCACGCCCAGACACGTGGCACAGCAATGGTGCTGGGATGTGAGCATGTCCTGGCTCTTGGGGACACCCTGCCCTTGGACACCCTGGCACTTGCCAAGGAGCTCGCTGCCTCTCCAGTGCTCACCCTGATAACTGGCGGTGCTGGGCCCCAGCTGTCGGGCAATGGGGGAGCTGCTGGCGCCCGACCATCACCAGCTATCAGCCCTGCAGGCTCCACTGGAGGCAGCCAGCCCCGAGGTGCCTCTGAGGAGATAGAGCTCTTCCACAGAGCCCACCCCTTGGAAGGGCTCTGTGCCAGGGACATCACTTGTCCCCTTGTCATTGCCACTTTCAACCTTGTAGTGGGGAGGCTCAGCCTTCCTCTGTATGCTCCTACCCCCAAATCATGCCTCCATTCCCTCTCCATCATACTTGGTGCAGTCCCAAAGGCAGCCAAGCCTCTGGCTGCGGCAGGGTTGGTGAGGCTGCAAAGTCCCTCAGCAAGGGGCAAACAGGGCTCAGTGCTGCCCCATCCCCACAGGGGCAGCACTCTTGGCCTGGGTACTGCTGCCATGGTTGCCCATCCCCAGTGCCAGCAGGAGGACTGGATGTGAAGGCTGAGCCACAGCTGCCACTGGGTGAGAGTGGGCTTGGGACAAGTCCCCCTAGATACAGGATCAATCAGGTTGGAAAAGACCTTCAAGATCATCAAGTCCAACCCATTGCCAACATTATCTAATTAACTAACCCATGGCACCAAGTGCCTCATCCAGCCTTCTCTTAAACACCTCCCGGGATGGGAACTCCATCACCTCCCTGAGCAGCCCATTCCAATGCCAAGCACTCATTCTGTGAAGAACTTCCTAACATCCAGCCTAAACCTGCCCTGGCACAGCTTGAGGCTGCGTCCCCTTCTTGCATCACTGGTTTGCCTGGGAGAAGAGACCAACCCTACCTGGCTACCACCTCCCTTCAGGTAACTGTAGACACTGATAAGGTGCCCCTGAGCTTCCTCTTCTCCAGGCTGCACACCCCCAGCTCCTTCAGCCGCTCCCCATAGGGCTGCGCTCCAGTCCCCTCACCAGTCCTGGTGTCCTGGTCCAGTTGCACAGGGAGAAGCTGAGCCTTGTGCTCCAGCAGCACCTGCTAGACTGTGAATGTTATTCCCCTTCACATGGGGTTTTGAGTAACAGAAGGGAAGTGGCTGTGCTCTGGAGACGTGCTGAAAACCCCAACTTACCCAGCCTGTTAACTGGTTCATATTGATGACTGAGCCACGAGGGGTCCCAGCAGCCACCAAGCTCATGGCTCCTCACCCACTGTGCCCCATGGTCTCCTCTCAAGGCTGTTCTGGAACAGCAGAAAATGCAAGTGCAGCACCAAGCTTTGTCAGAAGCCAGCCCTGGTGAGATGGTGTGTGCAGCCAGGCTGGTGACTGTCCCTTGGCCCGTGGTGCCAGCAGGGCCATGGCTGCCCACCAGCACTTGCCTGCCAGGCATGGGGACAGCTATTTATAGCCCTGCACAGGACACCAACGCTGTGCAGGGGCTGCTATAAAAAGCAAATCTCTGAAAAGGTCTCAGAGCAGATGCTGGTGTGAGGTCTCTACACTGAGGCCTGGAAATGTCCCAGCTTGAGTCACATTCTGATTCACTCAGGTCCTGTTGCATGCCCAGCAAACCTCTTGTGGAGAGGGGCTGAGACTTCACTGGGGAAAGCATCATCTGCCCATGGCTGACAGCCCTCAAACCCTTCAGGGGAGTTCCTCTCCCCAGCAGTTGGACCTGGCTGGAATACTTCTACCCAGTAAACCACCACCTCCTGGCACTGCAGCACTGGCAGAAATGCAGGCAAACCTTGACCAAAGCATGGCTCCACAGAGGGTGGGGTTGCTCACCACTTCCTCAGCCCCTGGGTGCTGCCTTTGATAGTCACCATGTCAGAGAGCCTAGCTAGGCTGCTAGAGACCAGGATGGTGGGCTGAGAGTCTTGCCTAGAGAGATGACTGGAATGGTCTTTACTCATCTTTGAGCTGCAGCCACCAGGGCTGTGGTTGCAAAACACACCAACCAAACGAGGGGAGCAGCTGTGATGGCCAACGTGCCAAGGAATACTGGGGTGAAAGAGCAGAGACAGCCCAACTCCCCCCTCAACCTTGTAGCCCCTTTAGGAGAGCTCCCCAGTGCCAGCCTGCATACTGTGGCAGGAGGTCAGGTGTCACACTAGCAGCCCACAGGAAATAAGGCACCAGAAGAGGTGGGCAGCCCTAAGACTAAGGCTGCTCCCTCATCCCAGTGCCTTACCCCTGTCCAGGGCCTGGAAGAGCACAGCCCCATCCCTCAGCTCCAGGAAGGACGATGAACAGAGCCAGCTCAGAGCACACTTGTCCAGGCAGCACAGCTCAAGGAGAAGGGTGGTGTGGGAGAGCAGCCCTGCCACAGAGGGCACAGCACAATCTGCCCACCATACTGAGAGCTGAGGCACAGCCCGAGGACTGATGTAACTAAAGCTGAGCCTGGAGCTCAGAGTTGTAAAAGACCTGACCCAGACTTGCTGTTCCCTTAACCAAGCTCTGCAGTTCCACTGCCCCTGCAGAAGGCAGTGGTACCACACAGATGGGAGCACTGGGGATGGCAGAGGTGAGACACTCCAGACACTCACATGAATGTGGGGCAGCTGCAAAGGACTCTCCACAAGCAGGTGTTACAAACACAAGTACATAATGTTTATTTTGAAGTTTCCAATTTATTACAAGTACAGCCCTTAGCAGAAACCCCCTCCCCCCACGTGACATTTATCTTTAAAAAAACCAAAGAGTTCCAAAGGTTTCACCTTGTGGGACCTGCAGAAAAATGTTCTCTATGAACAGGACAAAACAAAGCCTCTGGAGGGAGGGGAACGTGCGAAATACAAATGTCAGTGCTATTCTGTGGGGCAGGGAGATGAGGCTGGGGAGAGGGAAGTGGCTGGAAACCTGCTTAGTCTCTGCAGCCATGGACAGTCCAGAACTGAAAAACAAATATCTGTTAAAAACAACAACAACAAAAAAAAGTTCACCAAACTAGGCTGCAATTTTTCTTGATAATTCTTTTCTTCTCACATCACAGGAGCTGCCATGACTGCTTTTGCTTCTCTGTTACAAAACCAGTACAGAGCAGTCCTGTGGCTAGTTTGTTCCAAATTGATGACTTCTATCATGATAAAAAGAATTCAAGCCCTGATTTTATGGTCAAAATCTGGCATGACAGAGAGGGAGAGGTGCTGAAAAAAACAAAACCCCTCTTTGCTAAGGGAAAAGTCCACACCTTGGATGGAAGGACCCAGGAGGGCAGGGCTGGTTGGCCGGTGTGGGACCATCCTGGCTGTGCTGGGGGAGCATGAAGGAGGTGACCTAGGGGAGGTGTCACTGTAAAATATGGTGAGAGCGTGCCCAGAGAGGGACTGGGAGACCCCTGCCAACAAGTGCCCCAGTGAGACTCCAGCTACTGGTAGGAAAAATGAGTTTTTAAGAGTTGTGTGTGTGGGGAAAATATAAAGCCAACACGATTTCATATAAACTGTACATGTGCCAAGGCCAGACAACAGTATCTTACAGGTGTTCTTTGTACAAGATCACAGCTAGAAACAAGCCACTTTCAACTAGAAAATTAATTTAAAAAGTTACACAGAAGTTTCTGCTGCTCCCCTTGCCCTGCAGCTCCCTCCCCGTGGGGTGTGCAGGAAACCCCATGCTCTCCAGTACGCTTCTGGCACTCAGATCATCCAAAAGGGCTACCTGACTGTGCTGTTCAAGGTGAGCAGGGAAGCCATCTGCCTCCACTGAGTACAGGTGAAGAGCTGAGCTCAGAAGAGCCCTCTTGAGAGCACAAAGCTCCAGAGCTCACTCCCCTAGAAGAGAGAGGGGAAAAGCAAGAGCACCTGGAAGCCAGCTGTGTTAGGATGCTGGTGAAAGCCACAATTTCATACATGTAAGTGCTTGCTCGTCCTATGCAGCCCTTCAGTGGGGGCTCAAAATTAATACCATATAAATATATACATACGGGAACTAGCAGCCCATTGGCTTGATGGCACCCAGTCCTTCCATGAAGCAATCTGATCCCTCCCTGCCCCAGCTCCCGGCCGGTTTCACATCGCAGGCTGTGGATGGCCCAGGTCCTGCCCTGCTCTGGTGCCGGCTTCTCACAGAGGGGAGGAAATGGCTCATCTGACAGCACCCGAGCTGGAGTAGGCTTCGTGCCCCCCTCTGCCCAGCCAGGCTTTGGACAGGCCCTCCCTTTGCCTTCCCTCACCTTCCCCTCCTAGCAGGACAGACTTGTGAAGAGCTTTGTCGGTTTTGCAGGAAGCAGTAAAGTCATCTCTGCTCGCTCAACGGATGACCAAATACTTGAGGAAACTGCAGAAAAATGGAAATGAGGCCGGGCCAAAGGGAAGGCTGGATTAATAGAGAAGTGCCTGCTGCTTCCCTGCTCCCTCCAGACAACCCATCCTGCTGCCCAGCAGCACCAGAAGGCCTGCTCCAGCTCTGGCTCTCCCCCTAGTCTCCCCATCCCTCATTTCTTCCTTTTCCGCCCTCGGGAATGTTCAAGGGGCTCCGACTCACTGTCCCCTTCTTGCTCCTCCAGTTCCTGGCACCTGGCAGAGAGCTTCTTGCGTTTCCTGCGCGCATACGTGTGGCCAGGCAGATGTTTGTGCACCATGTCAATCAAACACTGTTCTGTCTTCTCCAGGCAGGCCAGTACGTGACTCCCGTTCTGGTTGTAGCGCTCAGCGTTGGAGAACACCTGCTTCATGTCGGAGAGGAACTCCTGCACCGAGCGGTAATCGCCACAAGAGCACTTGCCCTGCATAGTCTGGAAGTCCATAGGGTTGCTGATGACCTCAAAGTAATCTTCAGCTTCCTCCGTGGTCACTGGCTCCCTGCCGAACGAAGACCCACAAAGATAGGAGAGAAATGCCGGCCCCGGGGAGCTGCAGAGGAGCAGGGAGCACCTCCCAACCCCTGCGCTCGAGTGGCAGCCCTGACCTGCACCCCTGCAGCACCAGAACCAGCCCAGGCAGCACCCTGACAGCGCTGCAGACATGGCAGCCCCACGGTGGCCATGGCCTGATGATGGACAGGTGAAGGATGGCAGCTTGTCCTTCCACCCAGAGGGCTGGTTCAGGCACAGGAACATGGCAGGTATGGCCAGCTCCTCTCAACCACAGCACCTACAGAGTGCCCTGCTGATCCTGGGGGATGCAGAAAGCGCCCACCCCAGCCTCCCCTCTTCGACCCACAGCCTACCACCCTCTGCCACACCACCTCAGGTGCCCAGACAAGGACTGAGAGAGCATGGTGGTTTCCTCTGGAGTAGGTTCACTCCCTTTCTTCCCATCCATAACTTGCTTTTGAATCCCTGCTCTTGCAGGCAGTGAGTGGATCCGTCAGGACCACAGCATGGCCACCCCACACCTAACACACTGCATGGGGACAGGCCTGTGCCCATGCAGTGTGAGGAGGCCACCTGCCCTCACCTGAAGGGCCAGCTAAAGCGGTACTTGATCAGTTTGCTGAGGATTTCCTCACACTTCTGCAGCTCCAGGTTCTGGCGCCGTGTCATCTTCCTTGTTTGAAGGACCTGCCCACACAAAGGATGCTGTTAGGAGGGAAGTGTACAGGCTTTAGTGTGCAGCAAACAGTTTGGAAGCTGGCTCTGAGCAGAGCTTTTCTTTTCAATCCTGTGCCTCACAAGCTAGTGTCTTGATGGCTGGAGATATGCAGTACTGCTGCAGAACCAAAAGTTCATCTTTCAGATGCAGCCACAATAATCGAGAGGCAAACTGCTCTGCTGCAGGACTTTGGATGGCAGCAGCCAAGACATGCAGTGGCAGCTTGAGTGACAAGAATGGGAACCCCCTCCAGAAGCTGCGGTGGGAAGGTCTTGCCAGCAGCCTGTCACTTCTCCAGGGGCACCAAGGTTTTTTCAAGATGGATTCAAAGACAACATGGTCAAAATGAGCAGCCAAAGAATAAATGACAGCAAATGGAGGGTGTGAATTCCCTCTCCCTGCCTTGTCCAAGTCCCTGGCAGACAGAGGGAGAGAGGCTGCAGCACTGACACTGCGGTGCCGACCCTGCCAGTTTAAATACCAGAGAGCAGCTGATGCCTCCAGCACACAAGGTCAACCATGTGCCCAGGGAATTGCAGGAGGTCAGCCACCAGCACAGGGACATCCCCTTGGCTCTGAGCACACAGCTTAGAGTACGTCAGATGACAGGAAGGCTCCACCACACTCCTGAGCCAGCCCTGGTCTCTTCCCAGCACAAACTCTAAGTCCTAGCAGAGTCCTCTTCCCCAAGCCAGTATTTTGAAAGAGACCCTGACTCAGTTGTTCTAGTAAGATTCTCTTCACCTGAATATCCCTCTAAACTGGCTGTGGCAGCCCATGCTGAGCTTGCTGGTTTGGTTGCCCTCCAATCTGTAGCACAGACCAGCTAAAAGGACACTGTAGGTCCAGTAGCCAGCCCATCCATACCCAGCATAACAAGTGGTGAGTCCAAAGACAATGACCAAGATTGCTGAAGAAGAGTGACAGGATACCCCAACACTACTAGCCCTGGTGAGTGGACAGATGGCAGACCTAGCAGAGGCTTGTGACGTGGCCCACATGACTAGAGTATCCTCATACATCCCCTGTGCTGTGTCCCTCCCCAGGAATAACAGCACGGGGCAGCTTCACCCTGCCTAGCATGCAGGCATACACAGGGTTGCTCTGTTTTATTCTTTCAATGTCAAGTGAAACCTAAACCAGCCAAATTATGTCCTAGAGGTTGGGGAGTGACCATACGGACAACAACTGTCAGAAAACAGCCAAGGCTGGGGAGCAAGGGTCCAACATTGCTGGCATTCTCTGACCGTGCAGGACCCCCTCAGGCCCCCACCTCTCTGCAGAGACATATGGATACTATTTAAAACCCTTTAACAAGCTGCAGGCTGCCTGCTACTCAAGGGGGACAATGTGTGAAAGCGGCTGAGGGAAGATGCCTAACATATCTGTGCTCCATTCGCAGCGGGTCCTTGAGGATATGGCTCCTTTGTTAGCCTGCCCCAGCCCAGCCCGGGTCTCACAGCATGATCCAGGGTATGGCTTTAGGAAGGGGAGGGGAGGAAGTGTGACACCTGTTTGTTTATAACTCATGATGTGAGCAGCCTCCGGGGAGCAATTTGCCTCTTACCAGCTCATCGATGTCTGCGCCGTTGACAGGTGCAGCCCTCTGCCGGGGTCCCCTGGCAGGGTGCAGAGACTCCTTCTTCCTTTGGTGCCTTCCCTGCCTCAACGAGTACATGGCTGTGCTCTGCCTGCCCCGGGCTGCCTTCCTGGGTCTCACTGAAACACAGAAGCCATGGGCTTAGAGGAATGGGTTAACCTGAAAGCAGAGATCTCGAGCCCTTTGCCCAATGCAGAGGAGTGAACCCACAGACAACTGTGACCACCCTCATCAGTGCTTATCTAAGGGGTGGGGGTCAAGAGGATGGGGTCAGGCTTTTAAGTGGTGCTCAGTGACAAGAGAAGTGGCAACAGGAACAAACTGCAACCCAGGAGGTTATTTCTACATTAACATGAAGAAAAACTTCTTTCCTGCGAGGGAGAACTGGATCAGGCAGCCCAGAGAGGTTGTTGTGGAGTTGTCTTCTCTGGAGAGATTGTTCCTGGACATTGTGATCCCGGGCAACCTGCTCTGGATGACCCTGCTCTAGCAGGAGGGGTTGGACTAGATGACCCCTTCCAGCTCCCACCATTCTGTGATTCTGTGACCCAGCTTCTTGTCAGCCTGTCCTCACTCAGCACATGCTTGTGTCAGTTGCGCTCTTGGTAGCCTCTCCAGTGTGATAGGCTGGTAATCACCTCCTGTCCAAAGAGAGGCCACTGCTGTCTGGCAACAGCTTTCTGCCAAAGGGTGGTCACGCAGGCTAGCCAACAGCACTGCCAGACCCTCAAGCTCCAAGGAAACCTGGGAGCTTCCAAGCTTCTCAGCCACAGGGACAGCTTGCCTGGGGCTGCATAACAACCCCCTCAAGTCTGCAGAACCTAAATGCTGGGACCCTGACACCCCTGGACTTAGAAGGAGGGCAGGGGAAGCAACACAAGGTCACTCGTGTCAACTGCAACATTCCCCTCTGGAAGCACCAGGAACAGAAACTTGCAGTTTGCCCAGTTTCCTGAGCTCCTTATTGCCTTGGGGCTGGAGTGGGGGGGGCTTTTCCAAGCATTTACAAGTGGCCCACACAGTGGGATAAGCCAGCTGTTAAACCCCCCTGAAAAGTAAACTGCGTGCAGGGAGAGTGTCGAGTTACTGCAGCCGGGAGCTGCTCCACGTGCTGCAAGTGGGAAACAATGGGATTTTATTCCCCAAGCCCGTGGCTGCTGCCTTAGATCCCCACGGAAGGCACTTGGCCTGTTGGTCAGCCTGCCTGTCAGAGCCTCCCGCTGATGGAAACGCAAGTGTGCTGACGCACCCTCTCTGTCTTAAATTTCTCCCCTGCCCCGCTCTCTTATCAGCAGAACGGGTTGGTTTTCTTCCCCAGCCAAGCTCCTTCCACCTGGCCACAAGAGGCTGAGCAAGTTGCATCCCTCCAGCACACTACAGCAGCTTCATCTAGACCAGGGCTGCCCCATAAATCAGGCCGCGGGGCCCCCAGCGCGGGCAGCGCGCGTCAGGGCACGGGGACGTCCGCCTGCTGCCGCTTGCGTGTCGAGCGTGTGGCACGCGTTAGATGTCCGACGATCCAAGCTTCTGGGTGATAGCCCTCAGGATAAACGCCACCGGGATTAATGAGGCTTCTCCCTTAAAACAAAAGTTTTCCACGCTGACCTTTCCACGTTAATGCTCTCTAAAACCAGGGGGGTGGTTTTTTGAGTTTTAGTGCTTTATTTTTAGTGACTCTAACCCTCGTTTGCTATTGTTTGGAAACCTTGGCTCGGCTCCTGACTTGGCCATGCAACACAGGCTGAACGTGCTCCAAGTGTGGACATGGATACACCGCAGAACAACAAGCAGTGTACATAGCCAGGGTATCAGTGAACATCCCTGAAACCAGAATAAAGCCAGGGAATCAAGGCTGATGGACCTGGATGGAAACCCTTGAAAGAATGCAGGATAATCCTCTGGGCTTCAGGCTCCAGATTCCACCATCTGCCCTGGTTAAGACAATTTGAAGTTAATTTTATGTCAGTCAAGGGCATTTTGACAGAAAGCAAAGGCTGGCAGTGTGCCATTCCAAGATTGATCTTTTCAGTGCATCAAGTTGCCCAAATGAGGCCGAGTCAAATTCCCCTAAAAACAAAGCAGATACACATACTGCAGCGTGGTTTAGTGGAGAAGCAGTCACTGAGGAGTCTTAAAAAAAAAAACCAAACCCAAAAAAACTCTTTTATTCCACTCAGCTGCCCAGGAATAAGCCAGCAATGCATCTTGAGCGGTCTCTGTATGCAACCAAAGGGTGCTGGCAGTCGAAGCCACAGTGCACCTCAAGAACTGTGCCTTCCCACAGCAAAGGGCAGAGGAAGTGTTAGTCCTACTGCTGGAAAACATCTCCTTGCCAAATCACAAGAAATCCTGCACTTAAGAAGCTATGAGCTGGTGGGAAGAGAAAAAGCAAGGAGAGGAGGTTGTGGTTAAAGCTCCATAAGCATTTATCAACAGCAATCCAGTTTACCAACAGGCCCTGTAGGTGCAGACTGCCAACAGCAGTGACTGATAACACTGCTACCTCACCCGGCCCTGCTGACCGCCCCTCAGCACTCCCTGCGGCCTCAGCAGTGTCCCCATGGGACTGGCTGGGCAGTGACTGAGAGCTCACCACAGTTTCAATTGCTGCTAGTGCTGACCCTACACAAGAGTTCACTCCAGCTGCCCACATAATGCACAGCAGAACCACAGCCTTCCCCTGTGACATCATCTCCCACTGTCTCTGAGCAAGACCTGCTGTGTGTGAGGAAAAGCACAAGTACCAAACAGGATCAAGACCTTGGACACTGAAGGCAGAGGCTTAACATTTTCTGTTACTTTCCTGCATGGTCAAAGCCTTACATTTCAGTCCAGCAACTTCATAATCTTCTTCCTCCTCCTCTTCCTCTTCAGCATCTGGTTCATCAGAAGCTTCCTCACCTTCTTCACCTTCATCTTCAGCAGAATCCTCTGCATAGCTCCTAGAGTAAGGCAGATAAAGGCATTTGTTGTACCAGAGCCTGGACGTCAGAGACCCTGGGCCCTCTCTACTCTTATTTCCCAGGCAAAGACTTGCTGATCCCCTCAGTGTAAAACAAACACCTCGGCTCAGAGTGAAGCAGTATACTGTGTTCCAGACAGTATCAAGTTGTAGCTACAGCTAAAAGGGCACTTCCCAGGCTACTGACTCAACATCTGGGCTGAAAATCCCCAACAGCTCCATCTGTGTATTTTTTTTTCTGCTGTTCTAGGCACCTTGACCTTGTGATTACAGATTTAAAGACTGATTGCTGTGCAATTTACTTCCCCTTAGAGGATGTGCTGCTGTTTCATCCAGGTCTGCAGGCCTGGCCCGAGGAGTTTCAAAAGGGTTTGATTTTTTATTTTTTGCTTCTGCTGAAATATTTTCCTCATTATCTCCTTCCAATGTCATACCACATGCTTGTGCACTATAGGAAACAGCCCTCATTTGGTATTAGTCACAGCTAAGTTTGTATTCATTAACGAGCTGAGCATCTGGATTCTGATGTCCTGATGTCAGAAGCCACAAGACTCCTTGCTCAGGACAGTTCTGACTTGCTGCACGTGTCTGTTAAAGCATTCAAGCCATTACAAAACCAGGAAAAGAAAAATAGCATGCATAGGCAAAAGGGGACAAAGGCAAAGCTGCTCTAAGTCTCAATCCTCTGGAGAAAAAGGATCTTGAGCAGTAAAAGGAAATAAGAATAAGCTACCACAATAATGGGGAAAGTGCTCCCAGGCTGACATTTCTCCTGCCTCAGCTAAGACGACAAGAGCAGAAAGCAGATAACAAGACAGGTGTTCCCCTACCTGATGGCTCCCATCCAGGAGCCAAGCAGCTTGCAGGTGACTCTGGTACATCAAAGGAACTATGATCTCAGGCAAGAACAGCTGCACTGAAGCCCTGTCACTTTTGTACAAGCTTTATGAACTCTTAAATAGTGCCCAGGGAGTAAGTAATACTTTTAAGGCCATACACCACCTGCACGTTACAAGCTAGTACACCTCTTATTGTGCTGCTGCTCTGGAGGAGGAGGATCTGTTGACTGCTTATGCTTCAGATGCCATTTGATAGCCTCACCTCACTGACAAGCAGGTAGATGCAGCACAGAACCCCAGTCAGCAGAGGACATACATTGGAAACATTAAAAATACACCTTTCAGCTTGTAGTTCAAAAACCATTCAAGCCCTTGCTGTTGGGAGGCAGCTACTGATCTCAAACCCTGTTCCCTCTGTACCCCTAAAAACTTCTGCTTTGTAAGGGTTTATCACATTCAAAAAAAAAAAAACATCAGAGTAGCAATTTGTGGGCTGATTTTTAGTAGCACAGCAGTGGCTGAACTGCAGCTTGAAGTAACATCTGCTCTGCCAAGAACTATGATTCTATGAACACAACAGTAACTTAGCCCAGCAGACTACAGAGCTGCAGTGCTACCAACTACGCTGCCATGAAAAAGCAATCCAGCTGGCTGCCCAGAGGAAAACAACAGCCCTTAGTGCATCTGACTTCGTTTGATGCTTTGTGTGTGTTTTCACTGCCAAATGCTAAGTTATTGGTTAAAACTGCTAAAGTTGCCACGGGTCAGTACAACACCAGTGTACTGAAATAACAGCCTGCAAAGGAAATTGCTGTTCTACTCTTCTGGTGCCACCGAGCTAACCAGGCCATTCCTAACCTTTTGCAGAGGTTCTGTTTCAGACTGGTTTGGTTGTCTTGTGAAAGGCATAGCAGGAGCTGCACATCAGTGGTGGTGCAAGGGAGAGGAGGGTCACTCACCTGCCTCGTGAGCTGCGCCTGGCAGTGGAAGGCTGGCACGCTGGGCACTGCCATTCACCCTCCGGTATCTCATAGAGCGCCGGCCTCAGGCAGAAGAGGTGGAAGGCTTTGTTACACTCATCACACAGAATCAGCTTGTCATCCTCACCTAGGAGAGGGTAACTTACTTGTAACGAGTGCCACAGCCTCGCTCAACTTGAAAAGCGGAAGCTGCTACAGTGCTGGAGGTCAGAACAAAGCAAGAGAGAGATGCAAAGAATTGTCTGGTGGCAGGGAGCCTTCCTTCTCTCTTCCACCACCGCCCTGGAAACCAGCAGCATTTAAAAATAAACAAGCAACACAATGCAAAGTGCAGTGCCCTGCAAAGATTTCATGTGAGGAAAAAGGTAGAAGCCTGCCAAATAGGTTCCACCCATGCTAAATCTCAAGGCAAACACAGGGAAAGAGAAATTTGCTGCATGGATGCCCAAGAGCTTAGCGAGAAGCTATAAACACAGTCAGTCTTATTTTAGCCTCAGTTTGCTCAACCTGCACAGCATCTTCTTGCTGCTTAAGGTAGCAAGCCCACAGAGAAAATCAGTATGCAGCAGAAATAGTCTCTCACTGCTTCTCACTGATGCAGGGAAAGAAGGAGACAGTCCTGAGCCAGCTATTTCATTTACTGATGAGGGGAAAAAAGGAATTGCAGAGAGCTTGCCAGCACATCTCATTCTCTGATATCCCAGTTCTTAAACTCTGTGAAACTGATCTGTCAGTCTCAGGTGAGTCCCCTCTCACATCCCACAAACCCCTCAACAGTTTTTGAATTGGTTTGGAATATCTAACACCCTGAGGCTCCACAGTGAAGGAGGCTGTTCAGACTTTATTTTCTTTCAAGAGGTGGATGGTAAACAAAAGTGGCCCAGCACTCCCTCAGAGGTCTGCCTGCCCTCATTCCCACTACTGTCTCAGCAAATAGAAAGTGAGACAACAAGCACATGATGAGGCAGAATGTTCTACCAAGCTTTCTCCCAGGCTTCCATCCAAGAGGAGAGGTTATGGCAGAACAAATCCTGGCACTTTGGTGACACCCTTTCTACTACTTCCCCCTCGACCTGCAGCGCTCTAAAGTCCTTCACCCTATAGTGCATATAGAGAAGGCAGCCCCTTGTCACCTACTGGACTCAACGATCCCTGGAGGGCCCTTCCAACCCCTAGCGTTCTGTGATTTGGTTACTTCCCCAGCTAACAAGGCTTCCACAGCCCACTGAGCAGTTGCACACCCAGTTTAGCCTCAAAAATCCCACCTTGCTCTCCCCTACTTGGCTACAACCTTTCCATCCTCTTCTTGCTCATCCCTTCTGTAAAAGATGGAAGATGGGATTAACTGACAGAGGCTGAAAGGCCCAAAGACCATTCCAACTCAATATGAAGCCAGGGAATGGACAGTGGCACAAGTATTCCCAGAAGGATTTGTAGGTGACTTGTGTCCAAGTACCCTAAATACCCAGGGCATGGCAGCTCTGCAATGCTCTGCAAGACTGTGTCCTGGTTTCGTAAGAAGGGTTTATTGGCATCAGGGTCAAATACTTCCATGAGATCAACACTTCTGGCTGTAAATCCTGATGTCCAAAACTCAGAGCTGAGGCAGAGGGACAGACTAGAAGGGCACAGGTTGCCTGAGCAGGGCACAGAGAGGTGACAGCGTGGGGCAGATGCCTACCTTTCTTGCGACACACTTTGCACCTGGCGTTCTCTGCAGACATATCCCACTTGATACAGGCATCCAGCATGCCCAGCAGCACGTGCATACGGGAGAAGGTCTGGGCCTCACGGATTGCTGTCTTCCACTTCTCTGTGGCTGAAGCAACCTGCAGACAGACCTAACAGCTCACAAAGCAGCACACAGACACAGCTCCCTGCAGCCCGAAGATGTTTTTATATCCTATAGCTGGGGCCCTTCATAAGCAAAGCTCGACTCTGTATTTCTTTCCCTCCATATAGCCTCAGCAGTCCTATTTGTGGTTTATCCATCCCCAGCCTCACTGGAGCAGACAGTTTGTTGCTAACAGTAGAGCCCTTTCGCTTTTCACGGCCAGGCTGAAACAACCTACGTGAACTCCACTAAATTCTTGCTCTGAAAGTCTAACCCAAATAATCAGCAGGCTAAGAAAATAAAAGGCAGAAATCTAGCCCTGTAAAAAGCGGGACCGGAGTTAGAAGACGGCTGGCAACACCACTTGAGCGTGGTGGATTGGAGCAGCCTGTGCTGCCCTCCAGTGGGTACTGCAGAGACACTGAGACCATCGACAAGACCTGCCCACAGGCTTGGTTAGCTGTCCTGGTTCTCTGAGCTGCTCAGCTGGCAAAAGGTGACATCAGCTGCAATTGGATTTGACAGGCAAACCATCGGGTGCCCCAAATATGAAACCAGCCGCTTGCCTGAGACAAGATGACCTCAGTGCATGTAAAAGCCCAGAATTAGCTGCAAGTGGGGATGAAAGCATTAAACCTGAGATTTGCACCGAGGCAACTGCTGGAGTCTGCACATAGCAGGCCACAGGCAAAAAACTCCAACTCAGCTCTGGAGGTTTAGAAACAAAGTTTGTGGTAAATCGGAAATGCACCAGAACAGAGAAGTAATCCAGAGCCACTGCATGTTCCACTCCAACGCTAATCCTTTGCTTTACAACAATGAGGTGACAGCCCAGACATGACAGGGACATAATAGGACTCAAGTTAATGTTCTTCTACCCCAAGAGAATGAAAAAACAAACAGCGAAGTGTCAGATGGGAAAATCTCAACTCTGCAGCTGACAGCAGTTTGGGAGCCAAACAAAACCAGGATTTTTGCAGAGTTGCACATTCCCCCCCAGCCTGAATCTGAGGAAGCACAGCATATATTAGATGCTTGGAAAAACACACAAACTCTTCTAAAATGCCAACATCCCTCCTGCCATTGCTAGTGTGGAACCTGGAGCCTGAGACATTCGAGGCAAACAGAAACCTGCCCGCTCTGCTGTGGCAGATTACACAGCTCTGAGCCATTTCTCCACAGAACATTGTTGAGGTGCTTCACATACTGTGTAATTGATTTTCCAACTAACAGTTCCATGGCTTTTGCTCTTGACATACTGAGGGGAACTGCTGGGCCAAGATAAATCTGCAAAAGACGTTGGCAAGGTTCGCTTAAGATTTTTTTCTCTCCCCGAGCCTGTGGAATTTAACAGATTTTTTAGCCTTGCTTCCCAAGCATCATGAGACTATGGCATTTTAGCAGTACCATTATCAAGGGAGTTCAGACTGCCAACTAGGCAAAACAGGAGACTGAAAGAAGTTACTTCAATACCCTCCTGACTGGAGAGGAGCAATCTAGCAGGGAAAAATAAAAGAAAACCCCCAGAAATGCCAAAAGACAAATCCTTGGCCACATTTCAACTGCAGAGTGACAGAGAATGTCTGCTTAGGTAAAGGTGGACAAATCTCCAGCTAGAAAGGCTCTCATTTGGTATCCCATGATGACAGAAATCCCTTTGAGTAGCTGAAACAGTAATTGCTGAGTTGTGAAGCTGCTCTTTGAGGTATTGTCTGCAGGTGAAGACTGACCCTCCCCTAGGCTTTTCCCTTGCAAACACTGCTGACAGCAAGCAGCAAAGGGATTAACCTACCCATGCTCTTCAAAGTGCTCAGGCACTTACATACCAATGTCACCCTGCAAAGAGGTCACAGATTCCCTATGTCCTATTCTGGGATAGTCTAGAGAGCTACTGCACTGGAAATGGGAACATTTGCATAAACAGAGGCACAAGACTGATTTTCAGGAACTGCTGTAAACCAGGTCTGCACAATCTTGTGCCTCTCAGCAGCAGGATCTCTGTCTGCGTAGCTGAGCCAGCAGGAACCCTCAGTGCAGACAATTGTGTCAGCAAACGGGTGCCTATTAAGCCCTAACTTGTTTCTCACAAGGAAAATAACACCTAACCATACCACAGGACTGCAATTTCACTCCTACAGTCTGTAAGTACATTAAGTGTGGTTTTCCAGTACAGTTATGCTCTATTTTACCTGCTATGTACTCTCAGAGCAGTTCTGGCGCTAAAATACTTCATAATTCTTGGCTTGTGCAGGGAATTTGTCTTTAGAAGTCTAAGAATCAGTTTCTTTTTTTTCCACTGGGTAACTATATCTAAGATACAGGCTGTTCTTTCAAGGTCATCTCTAAAGCTTTTCTGCTTCAACAAAAAAATGGAAGCTTGTTCCAGATAAACTGAGGCAAAAAAAACCCAACCCAAAAACTGAGCAAACCTCAAAACCTAACAACAACATTAAAAAAGCTGAACTTTGCTTCTACCACCACAAATGTGTAGAAAACTGAGTCAGGTAAGAAAGCACTGCAGGAATAAATAAATGAATGCTCCAGAGACATGGGCACAAGACAGAAGGCAGTGCTCCAGAGGAAGAGCTGCATGATGCTATGCTGAGACTGGCAATACTGAAATCTGTGCCCATTCATCTAGGAGGCTATAAGAAAAAAAAAAAAATATCAAAGTCCACTAATATTCAGAAATCCTTTGGCTCCAGCTGGTTTACAGAGCAGAAAGTACCAACTAGGATGTTTCAGGCACACAGAGCACTTCAGCTGACTTAGGTTGCTGATCTAGCTGCCAAGTTCTGCAGTTACTAGAATGAAGCACACCACAGAAGCTTGGCCCTGCTCTGTACCCATGTCACTAAATGAAAAAAGGCAATGCTCTAAGGCAGAATGGAGAAACTAAGCAAACATCCTTGATCAAAAAGGTTCATTTTTCAGGCAAATAAAAGCTTAGGTTTGAAATCTGACAGTTTTAACAACAGGAGGGAAGTGAGAAAGGTTCAGATTCAGAGTTCACACTGATAAATTATATCCATTGAGATACTGTAGTAAATCTGATGTTAAAGCATGCCCTACAGGTACAACCCTTCTGCTTACAGCTATAAGACACATGGGGCTAAGGTGTGGTGGGCTGTAGATGCAAGAAGTGTGATGACCCAGGCCCTTTCTGTCTCAGAACTGATGTGTTCAGCTCTGTTTCTGCTTATAGGGTAAGACAGCCTTCCTTTCCCTTTGCACTAAGGGCTGACAGATTCAAAGCTAGCTAAGTGGAAATACTTCAGGACATCTGAGGAATGTGAACATTCCTAGTGTCCTTCCAAATGCCCACCTAACATGGCCATGTCACAGCAAAGACAAGGGGTCACTATACACTGACAGGAGCTTAAAAAAACCCAAGCCCCAACTCCCACACACACCAGCAAGCCAAGCATCTCACACTTCTTTTTGAAGATGGGAATTTCAAATACTTCTGCTGATCCAACTCTGATCTTCCTACTTCTGCTCAAATCAGTGATCAGTCAGGGCACAGCACTTTAAAGGGGACAATGGGGAAAGTCTTGTCATAGGGCACTAATGTCTCATTCTACTCAGTGCATAGAAGCACCTGAGCACCAGGATCCCTCTTGGAATGAAACATTGATACAGCTTAGCTGCCTGCAGAACCCCACCAAATCCCCCATGGGTCTTCTCCATCCGTTCTGAGCTCTGATCTGGAAGGTATTTAGCCCCACAATAGCCCTTCTCTACTGCAGACACATCTGGCTTGTTTGCTCAGGTGTCCAGGCAAGCCACATACAACCCACAGGCTGGCATCCTCTGTTGGTGTCTCCATGCATTGATGACTTGTGTCTCTTCCTGCATAATGCTGACATTTACTTGAATCCAACTCTCTCACAGTCACCAAAACCTTAGCATCCTTCCTTCTCTTTATAGATCAAAGGCATTAAGTCACCATCAGTGGATAAAACAGATGTAACTCCCGTTAGGTTCTGTAAAATTGCTCTCAAATACCCTTTTATTAAAGTCCCCAAATTGTGTGAGGAGCTGCAGGAATCTTGACATTCCCTGTTCACAGAGAGAAAATCAACTGATTTAATTCTTCAGTATGATTTTCATTTTGCCAATACCTTTGCACTTTAAGATAAATAGGGAACAGAACACCTGGCCCCATTAACAACAAACCCACTGCACTCCAAACTGGGAATGGGGAACAGCTGCTCAGGATTTAGTACCTGATGAAATGCATTGCCCCTGCCTAAAGAGTTCTACCACAACACCAGAGCCCTCCAGGGAGCAATACCTTAGCTTCTTCTGCCATTTTCTTGTCTTCATCTATCTCCTCAGCCTTGGCAAGGTAGTCCTCTCCTTGATGTTTCCTTCTCTTCTGCTTGGGAGCCATGAAACCTTGCAGAAACTTCTTAACCACACCAGCCTGGAGTGCAATCACACACTCTCCAAAATCCTTCAAGCTCTCTAGTGAGTACACCTGTCAGAGAGAGCATATGATCAGCATGTGAACAGCTGGGGGTCACTCCCCATGCTGTTTTAGGTGGCTCTGTCCTGCAAATGGGATAGATGTGATACTTGGTGATGGAATCAGCATATTGCTGCTGTTTCTGCTGGAGTTCATACACAGCTGATGATCATGCATAGCACTGCTCAGAAAAAAAGCATCATGCCTTGGAAAAAAAATCCACCCCAAAACCCACAACCCCCAAATCCACGATGACCAAGCACAAAGTCATTCTTTCACTCCTTCAGCAACTTCACTTTTCCCCCTTCTCTTAACATTTATGGCTGCATCCACACAAGGAAGTCTCTGCAGTGACTCAGGATGAAGCTTAAACAAAGCTGCAACCCTTCCAAAGCCAGACAATGTCATCTTTTAGGAGGAGCATGGACTACCAGAGGAGTGTACTCTGCTCTCCTAAAGACACTCAGTGCACTGGTAATGCTCATGTGAGTTAGGCTGAACAAGCCACAGCACCACGAATTCATGCTTTTGTTCACTGTACAGTAACTTCCTTGTGCTGACATACCCATGAGCAGAACATCCTTTAGGTACTGGAACTGGGCCACGATCATTACTCCAAGTCTAAAGTGATCTGAACTTATGAAAACAAAAGAAAACAACTGCAAAAATATAAAAGTGTTCTGTCTTAAGACACACTGGCTTTGACAGAGAAGCTAAAAATGAGCTACAGTGTGTTCTACTAATGCCCCATAAAGAAGTCCACCACCAGATGAAGGAAATGGGACAATTTAACAGCTGTGCAGGACACCCAGCTCCAACATTACGATCCTTCTACACCAAAATGATCTCAATCTAGCAGCTATGCAGTCTTGAAATGGTTTGGAAAGAGAAGACACAAACAAACTGATTCTCTTGTCTAAGGAGACCTGAGTCAAGACCTCCTGCAGAAAAGGATCAGCTCATGCTTGCCATGCTCATTACTACTTTGCCTGTTCACTCACTCTTGCTTCATATTCTGGTGTCACATCAACATAACCCAGGCCTCCTTTTTGCAGTCGAGTTGCAACCTCTATTAGATCACTTTGGAGGTAGTTCAGCAGCTCCTGGTTGCCATCACAGGACTTGAGGCCCAGGTTCTGTTTCCGTGCCAAATGGATAGAGTGGGTGATGTCCTGATACCTGCAAAATCAAAGCCAGCCTTTGAACACATGCAGGCCACTGCCCTGTGAGCTGTGCAGGCACTGGGGAGACAAGGGTGCCCATCATGCTCCACCAGTGCAGAAGGTTCTGTGGAAGCTGCTCCAAAGCCCCTGGGAGCTGTGGCTCTGAGGGGAGCAGCACTGCTTTTGTTTCCAGTTGCTAGGAGCAGCTCAGACTGAGGCAGATCCTCTTTAGAGTTTAGAGCATTACTGATCAAGAACCTGAAGTTATTGCCCAAGTCAAGCAGCTGTTTCACACCCTCAATATCCTCCTCTCTTCAGCAGGGCAGGACCAAAGCACAGTACAACAGGCTGCCCAGGGGTGGCAGGACTTAGTGTGACAAGGATACAGTGACTTTGGGAGGGCACACAAAGGCAAAGACAAAGCAGGCTCACTTCTTCTCCAGGCGCTCCTTCAGCTGGCTCTCTCTCACTCCTTGTGGGTGCAGGCAATCCAGCAGCTCATCCAAATCCTTTTGACTGTCACAGAGAAACCTGAAAGACACAAGGAACACCAACATCAGCTAATGAACCTCTGTGGCAAGACAGGTCCTTCTGCTGAACAGCTCACAAGTAACAAGTAACTCCTACCCCAACCCCATGGAGCATGGTGAAACACAGTAGTGCTGCCATAAGCAATTTGACTCAGACTGACCTCCTTTCAAGGTCCCTAAATGCAGCCAATTCCAGGGTAAAGAAAAACAAAAACAAAACACAGAACTGATTTATAGATTTCCCCCACACACACAAAGTTTATTAAGTCATTGTCATTTGGATTTAGCCATCTACCCCAGGGACTAGATCCACTAAGCTGCAGTCATTCCTGATGCACTAAGAAAGATGTGCACCACATCTGATGGCAATTCCATCACTCCTCCTGCAGAGCCTTCCATTTTTCTTTAATCCAACAAGTCCCTACATGACCAAAAGATATGTTCTGGCTTACACCACATCTGCTACTGATGTGTATTTGAGACTGTGAAGCCTGTGCCCTCCTTTCTAAGAAGCTTGCTTTAGCTTGAAAGCTCCAATGCAATCTGTGGAAACCTCATTGATTAGCTTTAAACCTTTCTTGCTCAGCAAGTCCTTCAGGACAGCAGTGGTGATTGATCTGAAGAGGAAAATCATTGCAGAGTTCTCCACACAAAGCATTCTCTCTGAAGTTCCAAAGTACAATTGAGTTTTAATTGTGAGGTTGTAGTTTTCACACAGAAATTCTACTCTTTTCCCCCTCCCCAACTCTACTCCAGGACTTCATGGAGCCTCCACACCTGGTGGGGGCTGGGATTCAATCAGAGCTCACTGACAGAAAGCAACACTGATTATTTATCTTCTAGGAGAGGATTGCTCCTTAGAAGGGAAGTGAGAGAACAGCAACATCAGCCTTCCATAGAAACAACTGCAAAGGACCCCTCTGCAATCCTTAGCAGCCACTGAGAAGACTCTAGATCTCATTTTTCTTCTTGGGCATGAGCTCAGATAAGCCAAGTAACAACTAGAGGAAGATGCTGTTCTGGCTCCTCTTGGAATCAGAGTACCCACAATGCTTATTTTTTCTGGCAGAAGTATTTAGTAAATATCACATCTGAAAAGAAAATATTTCACAGTTCAAGTTCCTGCCAGGGGAACAGCTTCACAATCTTCATTCAGCTAATAAATTACTGTAATAAATCAGGATGGTTTAAAAATGAGAGAAAAATATTTTCTTGCCAATCACTTGGCTCTAGTACACTCCAATCCTGTGGAGCATCCTTGCTCTGCACATTGAGGTCAAATCTTTTGGCCACTACTACCACTCTCCCTGGGAGAAACAGGACAGCGTAGCTCCAAATATCTTTCCCCATCTAGAGCTGGAGTGCAGGCACTTCAAAAGGAGTGCCTGAGAGCTGGATATGAGATCCAAAAGGCATTCACAGACACCTGTAACTATGTAACTTGTGTCTTTTCCTTAGAGATGCCACCTCTGGTGACTGATCAGCATCCTTCCATGCACTGGGGAGGGCTACAGACAGACCACTGCAAGGCTCAGCCTTTCTAAGACTACTGCACATCTGCTAAATAAAAGAGAAGTGCCTGGAGAATATTTGCTACCCTTGGGGCAAAATCTGGGATTGGTCCTATGCCATATTTCAGTATGAAGGATCTGTCACAACATGGAAATAGAATCATAGAATGGTAAGGTTGGAAGAGACCTCAAGGATCATCTAGTTCCAANCAAGCTTCAAAACAGTTGCCCAGCAGAGGACTATTTCTAAGGGCACAATGAGAAGGTTGCCTAAGTCATGATGAAACAATTTCAGTCACTGCTGGGGATCCACCACAGAATCCAGTTGGAAAAACATCCAAGACGACCATGTCTGAGCTATCTCAGCTTTCCCTCGCGGCTGCAAATCTAAGAGGGAATTCCCTGCAGTTTTGCCTTACTGTACAAATGAAAGGGCACTGGGAAGAGTCAGCACATGGGGCTTGGATTCTCCAGTGCTCTGTGGTTTAGGGAAGACAGCACTGGCCAGCATGAGAAAGAAGACACCATGCTTCTAAGAGCTTGGGACAACTTTGATCCTGCTGAAAAGGAAATGAGACAGGGAAGAAAGAACATCTGTAACAGGTACTTGAGACTTCCCAACTCACCCTGAGAGCAAGAACTGGATTTTTAGGGAAACTGTTCTAAACAAGCTTGAACCCAAATGTGCAAAACACAGATGTACCAAAGAGGTGCCTGTGTTAGTCTAGTGACATCCTGCTGCTCTGTGCAGACACAGCTCCTGGTTCTCAGCCTAGCTCCACACACTCTCTCCTACCTGCACCTCCAACCAGGGTTCAACCAGCCTGAAGCTGGGAGGAAGGACATAAGACAGGGCTGGCATTTTAACCAAGGAGGCAACAGGCTATGAGCTGGTGGATCTTGGTAAGAAGGAGGGGAAGGCAACTGGTGCCCTTCATGTGGCCTGACACAGAGTTAATTCATGTGTGTAGTAACAGTGATGGGAAAGAGACCTTAGAGATTAAGTTCAGATGGAAGTCTTCAAATTGATCTGAAAGGGAAGAAATCCTGACTGGGATAAGGGCTTCTGCATCCCAAAATAACAGCCTAAATTCATTTACACTTCTGGCTGGACAAACCAGAGACTGGCCAACAATCAAACCAGAAGGGCTAAATGTCACAAGCATCAAGTTAAAAGGAGCTCTCAGTATTCACTCAGGCTGAGTATTTCTACCTGTTCTCAGACTACAGGCTGCAAAGGACAGAGAAATGTCTAAAACCTGGACTGCAGACTAGGGAACAAAGAAACAGGAGAGGGACAACATCTAGGAGCCCAGGATCAGTACCTGCTCTGGAGGGTTGGTGGAAACAGGAACTTCATCTGCAGAATATAGGTGTGAGAATGGAGTCTGCCCGCACCCACTCACGGTTAACTCAAACTGCCTGCTGAGAGGAGCCACCAGACCATGGTGTGTTCCTGACAGATGAAGAACAAGGGGAGTTACTCTGCAGAGATGCCACTCCTCCCAAAAGTCAACTGCCTCCTGACCAGGATCAGCAAGAAGACTCCTGCAGACTAACACACTTAAAGGCTGTGATTAACCTGTGGTTCTTGCAGGAAGGAGCAGTGTGTCCCAAGCTCACAAAGCACTATGGTATGGCCAAAAGGCTTTTGCAGAGACCACCTGGCCGGAAGCAGGGAGATTGTTAATAGGCATCAACATCACTGGAAGTGGCACACAATGTTAGAAATGGGACTGGTCCATCTGTCTGGAGAAGACAGAAGTAACCAAACATTTATGATTCTGAGTTGGCCTCTGCACTGGGTCCTCTTCTGTCTGGGGACACAGTGCTAAAAGCAGAAACCACTTCCATGAAATAGTTTCTGTAGCTTTTGGCAGAAATATGGAATCTGTTTCTTTCTTTATCAATGTCCTACCAGCTTCCAGGAGAAAAGGGGCACGACTGTGAAATATGACCATTTATGGAGTTAATTTGGGGTTCATCACCCTGGAGTACAAAAAGGTAAAGTTAAAGATGCACTGTGAGGCCAAACTCAATCCCATGCTGGTTGTACTACTAGGAAAAAGAGCTTGATGGCAGGAGCTAAAGCAGAACACAAAGAAATGAGACTTCCTATGCACCACAGGCTAACATGAATTATAGCTGACCAAGTCCTTGTACCCAAGCAGCTAGGGCTGTAGATATCCAAGGACTTCAGTGTGGTCTCAGGGCTTTACAGGGTGTTCAAGGACAATGTGCAAAAAGCAGTCAAGGAGGAGGTTGGAGGCTTCTCCATAATCAGCTATGCTCATGGGAGTCTCTGAAACTGGAGAGATCAATAGCAATGGGAAGAGAGGAAACTACAGTAACAGGAATATGGATTTTCTCAGAGGGAAGTTCTAGTTACTGGCTCTCCCCTGCAATAACAGCTCTTAGGTTGGCACTTGTCTTTTTTTGTGGAAGCTTACCTGGCCACTGTGACAGCTGTCAGATAGGTACTTAGCAAACAGGCTCTTTGCAACTCTAGAGCTTTAAAGAAGTCTTTCAGCTAAGGAAGCTTACTGCTTATCTGCAGAAATGGCTTTAGGTGGCCCTGTCACTTAGGAGAAAGTCATGCAGGCAGCACAGAAGAATGCTAACTTAGAAGTGGTGACATTCTCTTTGAAAACCTGCCATTATGTCCCCATCTCACTTTAAGGGCATGAAGGCAGCTGGCTCAGATCTTCCATTTGCACTGCTTTACCCTGACATCCTGACACCACCAACCTGCTTGCAGAACAATGCACACAGACATGATATTCTCAGCAAAAAAAAAAACCAAAACAAACCAACCCCAAGCACCCATCAGCCAGTGCTGTGACTGTCAGCAATCTTTCCTAGCAGGTACCAAAAGGGACAGAAATCAAAGACACCATGGTGCTGACAGCCAGGCCAAAAATCAAAAAACCCCACCCAGCTCAGTATCTAATTTCTGAGCGGCTCAAGGGCAGAGCAGGCATGCAGTGACATTTCTTCAACCTGTCCCTACAGATTTCAGCATCTGCTGGTTTGAGGACTTCCTTGTGTGCCAGGAAAAGAACCTTTGTCCTTAATACTCCTCAATGAACTCCCCTTTCAGCCTCTTTATCCAACTGCTGCTTTGAATGAGCATGAATCTGAGGATCCACAGCAGCTGGTAGCAGCAAGCTGCACCCATGAGCTGTATGACCCGAAGCATTGCTTTCCTCTCTGTTTCAGAACTGCCATTTGCTAAGTTGAATTTCCTGATCCCTTTTTTTTAATCAAAATAAAATCCTCTTTCTTTCAGAAGACTTCTCCATTCTCCTCTAGCATGACTCTGAACATACAAATTAGAGTATTTCTGTTATTTCATATTTCTTAGCCAATTACTCAACTCACAAGAAAAGTTTCCCTCTTACCCTAAGGCAGACCCTGTAACAACAGATCTTGTGAAGCAAAACTGTTCCCCAAGGGATTAAAAAAAAAAAAAAAGGTAATTAAAAAATTGTTTCACCATTTGTACTTCAGTTTATCATCCTTGGAAATAATCCTTGGTTTAGACTCAGTCATGTTTTTTGGTCTTCTTGTAATAGCTTCCTTATCCTGATGTGAACCATACTGAGAATGTTTTTCACTGTTGAAGCTGTTTTGTTTAAGTTCCCTCAAACCTTTTTTCCAAAGGTAAAGGGCAGCACTGGCTTTAACCACTGAGTGTGCAGAACTTCAAGGCAACCTCTTTGAAAGCACTTGAAGCTTTAGGCTGCCCCTTTTAGCTTTTGCTTCCTTTTTTTTCCCTTTATCAAGCTTCTTCATTTTTGTTGCTCTTTTATTTGGAAAAAAAAAAAAAAAAAAAAGGTGAATGCTGCACATAATGGTCACAAAGCAACTCCTAGTAAGAGAATCCAGTTCAGTCCTGAGAGTGCCCAGGTCCTAGTTCAAAGAGCTGCATCTCTGGGCTGCATGACTAGACAGTCTATGAAGCACTCCCACCTTTCTGAACACTCTGCTCTCTCCCAGCTTGTCACTGAGAGCTGCCAGCCTGCCTGAGCAGTTCAGTACTGTGCTCTTCCAGCTTCAGACTGGAATTGCAGGTGCAGGGATTCTGTGCTACTGGCTCCATGTTGTCTCCAGTTTACAGCAATGTGCACTACTTACTTATGCTACTGTCTTCCTTACAGAACCTATGCTTCTACTGGCACACTTCTTGCCACTCCTGCTAAATAAAGATCAAGTATTAGATGAGGCATTTAGAAAGAGCAGAGAGGACTTCCCTGCAGATCATACTGCCCTCTGTGACCTCCTGTACAGCATTCATTTCCTAGGAGAACCCAGTAACTTGAATTCTGGCCATGTGACAAGATGTGCAAGGGACTAGACTGAGAAAGGGATGGAGATTTGTCATGGCAGTACAGGGCAGACTGCAGGCATGCAGAGGAAACTGCTATCTCCTGTGCCCTGTCAGTAATGAAAGAGAAAGGGCAGTGCAACACAGAGGCAGCACTCAATGCTGATGGTTTAGATGAACAGACACCCAGAGATTCCAGTCTCTCTGACAGTTCCTGGTGGGGAAGCAGGAACATTTTCAGTAAAGTCACTCTGACTTGCAGCAGTGGAAATCTACTTTGGAGCTAAGCTCACAGCTAGGGATATTTATCAAAGACCAAGTAAACCCACTTGGTGTGTCAGCAGTGAAAAACTCTGGGGGGAAACCACTGCTGATAGGGCAGCTGCAGGAGCAAGCACTTTGTGATAGCCACTTCTCAGAGCTATCTAAAAAATGCAAAGTCTTGACAGGCAGTTTAGTAGGTGAAGCTGCAACCAGGGTTTTCTGGCATGAGGACACTGCTGATCACTCCTTAGCATACAGGGCAACAGTCAACACAGGAGATTTTCCTAAGATAAAAGTTATTGTCAGGGCCAATTACTGGAGCAAATCCCAGTCAAACACACTAAAAGGTAGAGTGTTTGGATTTGATTCACTTAGGACACAGGCTGGTGGCTACTGCTTGGCACTGAGAAACATTAAAGGGCTAATATGCTGTCAACATGGAAGAACAATTTTGCTAAGCTATAATTATCAGTAGCTACAAAAAAATGCCATAGTAGGGTGCTGTAGGAGAGCAAATGGACACCACCAGACCCTGCTGCAAAGCCTAGAAAGGGGACACTGACAAGGAGCTGGGGGATATCTCTCCATGTCTCATGTAGTACACCACCACACAAGATACAGGAGGCCTTGTTTCAAAGATCTCAGTGAAGACTTTCATTTCATGTGCTCAAGAACACCATGTGCCACAATTCAGGTCAGAAATGAACCATGAAAGAAAACCTAGATATTTATTGCTCAGTCATTGCTCTCCTCCTCTTTTTTTTAAACTAATGCTTACCAATACTGAGGAAAAAAAAAAAAAATCACACAGTAATTCTCTAAACCAAACAATTCCTCTGAATGGAAAGTAGTGAAAAGGGAGTACAGCAAGGGAACATTTTACCAGCTTGAGCTATAATGGCTTTAAGTCTGATTGATTAGGTTGATTATAGTGGTCCCACTGGCTCTTGGACTGGCTCCCCCATTAGCTATTCACTACTACTAATAGCATCAGTTAGAGACTTGCTCAGCTAATCCAACTGTTAAGTACTGGAAGAGTAAACAGGTATAGAGCAGGGTCTATCAGATACTGGAAGGCTTCGAGAAGACCTTAGAGTAGCCTATAGTAGGGGGCTACAGGAAGGCTGAGGAGGGACTATTGACAAGATCTTGTAATGACAGGACAAGGGGCAATGGGTTTAAACTGGCAAAGGGGGGATTTAGACTGGATGTTAGGAGGAAGTTCTTTACAGTGAGGGTGGTGAGACACTGGAACAGGTTGCCGGGGGAGGTTGTGGCTGCTCCCTCCCTGGAGGTGTTCAAGGCCAGGTTGGATGAGGCCTTGAGTGACCTGTTCTAGTGGGAGGTGTCCCTGCCTATGGCAGGGGGTTGGAACTGGATGATCTTTGAGGTCCCTTCCAACCTTACCATTCTATGATTCTAAATCTGTTTGGTTTCCCTGACATCCACACTCTGAGCACCTGGCAGCTATAAAAGTGTGTGTTACCATAAGTTCTGTCCCTGTTTGGGGGCAGTGGTCTCTGCAGGCAGGTCTGCAGCGTGCACAGACCGCTGGTGCTTGCTCGCTCGGCCGTCAGCGCCTGCGCTCCTCCGCTTGTCTGGAAAAGAAAAGCACAAGCTCAGCTGTGTCCTCATCCACCTCCCTCTTCAGTGAGTAGTTCTGATTTGCCAACACTCACCTATCTCCAGGTCAGGGTTTATAATCAGCATTTACATCAGCAAAACGTTTGTCAGGGGAAATTCATCCAGCATCAGATGCTAGAGCTCACAGTGTGTGCGTTTATACAAATACACAAGGGAAGGGATTTTTAAAAGACCTTACAGCATCATCAAGCACAAAACCACAATTAAGAGCATCATTCCTACTGTTTAAAATGCATAAAGCTAATTTTACTTTTTAGCTATATACTGGTAAGGTGCTTCTAGAACTGAATGAGTTATAAGTAGGATGTATTTGTGTTTCTGGGCATCTTAGTAGCCTGACATGGGTCTAAACCTTTGCTTATTTAAATCTTTGCTTGTTGAGTTTCAAAAGGAATGTGCTGAAAGCTTGCTCACTAGCAGGGTAAGTACACAGGCAGCAGTTGAGACAATGCAGCTGGAAGCAAGGTGGTGTACAGCAACAGGGCTGGTCACTAGCTGAACAAGCTGATGTAAGAACTGGGTGCTGCCACCTCCAGCTCAACAAGGCACCAAGATGCAGATGTCTGGAAAGGTAAACGCTGGGTGGAGCATCTTACTGTAGGTTTGCCCTGTTCCACTCTTCTACAGATGCCTAATTTGCTCATTGCCTAAGACAAAAATATCACCAGGCTCTCTGATTTAACTCAATACAGCCTCTCACATGCAGTACTCTCTAGGCAGACTCTATGCCAGCCTATGATATTTAAAAAGCAAGAGTTGATGAGGACTAAAACTGCAGTTGGAGGCAGATTACATCATGCTCTTCTCTACCAGGAACATGAAATTCCACACACAAGTGTTAAACTTCCCTTACCACTGCCTGCGTTTTGTGTGCACACTCAAGTTCAGCCTGCAAGGCTCCACCACTCAGGCTCCAGACAAAAAAATGGAAGCCCAAGAACTTCAGCCAGTCATTGCCTCACTGCACCTTCAGTGCAAGGTGAACAGCAGGCTTAGAGGACAGGTTCAAGAGGCCATAATGGCCTCAATTAGCAAACCTGTAGGTTCTGCTTGATGCTGTTTGACAGGTTAGCCTGGGAGCCCTGGCAGCACTGTGCCAGACACTCTCACTCTGCAGTACACAACTACTTGCCCAAGGAATCTGTCACACTGCAGCTCAGCAGGTTCAGAGTAAAGCAGAGAGATTAGTCTACAACTGACATCCACCTCACTGCTTTTAAGAGAGGTGTCCTGTGGTACTCATGTGGTACACTGCGCAGTCCCAAAACCTGCAGCAGTAGGAGGGATTCAGACTCTCCTGTGTGGAAGCTTCTAGAGATTAAAGAAGGCTTAAATCAGAGAAGCCCCAAGCAAGCACACAGACTAAACAGTCCTCCCTCACACTGATGAATCCATTCTAACAGTCAAAGGCAATACCCCAGCAGAAGCAGGCTGGTCATACCTCCTGGGCTGCAGTCCTTTTTAAAATCTTCCTTTTTCTGACGGGGAAGGGTGAACCTGTAGTCTATACTGTCATGGACCCAGCCTTTCTCAATGAACAAGCCAGGAACCTCATCTGAAAACAGCCAGTACCTGCAGGAAACACAGAGGTTAACAGCTGCCTGTCTGCTCCTCTGGCTAGTTACTCCCAACTGCCTTTATTTGTGTAGAGAGGAGCATCTGAGTGCTTGGCTCAATGAAAACTGAATGCATCTACATCTTTGTATTAGCACAGCTGAGAAACATGAAAAGCTTTTATTAGAATCTACTCCAAGAGCATTCCTGTGCAACAAACATGAAAAAACAAAACATAACAAGATGGTGGTAATTAGGCTCCTGAGCACTGATGCAAGCACTTGAAGCTCCACTGGCTATTGAATCCCTACCTCCACAGGATGGCCCTGTGGCACCAGGCTGCATCTCAAATACTAGGTTCAGTTTTTGGCCCCAAGAAGGACACTGAGGTGCTGGAGCACCAGAAAAGGGCAATGAAGCTGGGGAAGGGTCTGGAGAACAGGGTTGGGGAGGAGCAGCTGAGGGAACTGGGGGTGTTCAGTCTGGAGAAAAGGAGGCTGAGGGAAGACCTCATTGCTCTCTACAACTCCCTGAAAGGAGGCTGGAGTGAGGTGGTGGTTGGTCTCTTCTCCCTGGTATCAGGTGATAGCAGAAGAAATGGCCTGAAATTCTGTCAGGAGAGGATCAGACTGGAGATTAGGAAAAAAATTCTCTACTGAAAGAGTGGTCAGGCATTGGAACAGGCTGCCCAGAGAGGTGGAGTCACTGTTCCTAGAGGCACTCAAGAAATGGGAGGACATGGCACTTTGGGTCATGGTTTAAGGGCCGCAGTGGTGTTGGGTTGATGGTTAGACTGGATGATTTTAGAGGTCTTCTCCTACTGAAACAATTCTACCAGTGATGGCCACTACTACTACTCTCCACCAACCTCCCTATCAATCATTTCTGGGGGGGCTGCTGTCTGAGAAAGCTCCTCTCAGAGGGGCCAGCTGGCAGCTCAGGGCCATTTCCTTCCCTACCTGTTATGGTTCCGGTCGGTGCCGACAGGAGTCCTGCGCATCACCAGCTTCGCTTTGGCAATTCCATCCTGGAAAGTCTTCTCAGCTGCAGCTTTATGCTTTCTGATTCTTTCTTCCTCTGCTTCCTTCTCCATCCTCACTGTTGGAATTAGCACAGAGAAGGGTTGGCTTTCTTTTAGTATATCCAGACATCAACGCTCTCTTATTTTACCATGGGGGTAAACTAATTTATCGGTGATTTTGCTTAGCACCCTTTTAGCGCAGCCACTCATCCTTCAGTTTACTTTTCACTCACCACTCAAGAATTACTAAGGAGTAAAAGGCATGAGGATAAACTGGGCTGAAGGCATGAGGAAAGACTGGCTATGACTGGAGAAACTAGTCATAGTAAGAAATGGCTGGAGAAATTAGTCATAATTCTTTGTCATCAACAAAATGACAGCACAATATATGGCAAGGACTGCTCTGGCCAGCTCGAGTGCTAGGAGTGGTCCAGTTGTGACAGTACAGAAGTCAGCATGGTTGATGGACACCTGCATTTCCACAACTGCAGCTATGGGGAACACCCTCCCCACAACCTTACCTACCAACACAACAGATCTGGCACAACAGAGGCCTCTTCCAGGCACATCTGTCTCCCAGTAGCAGCCAAATCACACCTCCTAACACCTCACTGCTTTCCCATACATTCTATGATGTAGAAAATTAAAATAGAAACCTCAGCTTTTTCACTCCTGACAGAAGGATTGGAATTTCAGTAGCTCTCAGAATCCATGACTAACAAAAACAGAGAGGAAATTAAAATATGAAGTGGCCCCAATCCTGGCATCACAGCCTCTTTGTCAAGAGTCTTACTCAAGAAAAATGTCAGGTAAGGAGTAAGAAGAAAGGCAGCTTCTGCCAAGAGACAAAACATTAAGGTCAACAGGATTTATACTTCTCATGATGGTTCAAGAGTCCTTCTACACTTTTGCCTGTCTCTGAAGAATAGGTGTATAGAACTGCCTGAACAAAAAAAGAGCAGAACATGAAACTGAGTCATGCTGACTCTTCAGAGCCTGATCTCAGGCTAACAGAACCATCACCCCTTCACAACTTGCATAAAAGGCTGTGAGCAACACTCTTCTGTGTCCTGAGAAAGCTTGACAAAAGAAAATTAAACAAATGAAGAAATTAAGATTTCTCTTTGCAGCACAAAGAGAATGAGACCACATGGAGGGGGTGAGGAGGAGTGGGGCAGGTAAAAACAAGCATATGGAGGTCATGTGCTGGCTGCTGTCCCAGGGAGAAAGCTAACTTCTTGCTAGGACTTTTTCCAGGGCTACAACCTCTTGCAGCCACTTTCTGTTACAAGGTGGGTTTGGTAACAGTTGATTAGTAAATATCTGGTAAGTCTCTGAAGTCCTGCCAGTGTAATCAATCCAGCCTGAGGAAGACATGCTGAAAAACATTCCCTTGAGTTTGTCACACTGACTCCATAGCTCAGTTTTTACATAATAACATACCAATAATCTACCAATTTAGAGCCACTGCAGCATGGCAAACTTATCCTTTAATCCACACCTGCCACAGCAGCAGCTGCACAACCCACGTGTCTGTAAACCTCAGCTCCTCCCTAAATCTTATGACCTCTGCGTCGAAGCACTGAAGACAGAACAAGGAGCAGCAGCTCCTCTGACACTATCAAATGCCTCCTGTCACCTCAATCTGCATCTCAAACCTAAATCTGAATCTCAAACCACATCAGAAAAATACCACAGTAAGCACTGTTCTCACCTTCCACTGGAAGATGACAGAGGTGAGACAATTCCCCCAGGATTTCTCCCCTGACACCTTCTGCAGACTTAGTGCTAACACCTAATGCCAGCACAAGGTACACCTCCCTCCTCTTCCTCAGCATCCTCTGCTCAAGAGTCAAGATTCCAACCAAAACAATCCACACTGCCAACAAACTCTTCAATGCTTTCACCATGAGTTATCATGGACACTCAGAGAGCTCCTTCTCTTTACAGCTGTAAAGACCAGTTGGAGCAGGTACTGTCAAGTGCCAGAATAAGGAATAGGCAAGGAAAGAATAGAAACTTCAAATCTACTCATGTGCCAAACCTATTCAATCAAAATGAGAACAAAAACACCAGACTGAAGGGTTCCTCCCTCATTTTCAATTCTCAGTTGGTGCTTTCCTAGCAGGCTTTGATAGCTGTATAAACTTCTAGCTCTACATTCTCCTCCAACAGACTGAATGGCTTCATGGAGTGATAAGGCAAAGAGCAATTAGTAAGTGCTGCAGTAACATGGAAGTGACTTGACTGTTGCTATCAAGAAAATACAGATATTAATCATCTTAACTCAACAGAAAGCCCTGTGCTGACTTCTTTTGAAGTCAACAAAGAACAGAACTACATTTCTGAGTTCTTTATTGAGCTGAGAATAGCTTGGAGCACTGGCCACAATCTTGATAGCTTGAACTTGAAAGAGGTCAGAGCTCCCAGTGCTACAGATGTTACCAAAGTGGTGCTAAATCCTCTCAGACTGGGAGAGACACATCATATAATTATGTAGAAGTAATTGCTGACAACAGATACTGTGCAGTGGTTTACTTATATATACACATGAGTATTAAACCACTGCATAAGAGCTGCTTCATCAGCAGCTACTCTNTGGACACACTCCACTTGATCCAGCCCCGGATGCAATCTGCCTTCTGGGTCACGTGAGAGGACTGCTGGCTCACAGTGAGCTTCTCATCAACCAGCAGCCCCCAAGTCTCTTTCTTCAGAGCTACTCTCTGCACTCAGCCTGGACTTGTCCCTGGGATTGGCCTGACCAGGATCCAGGACCTATTAGATATTGGGCATTTTGTTTGCCTGGAGAAGCAGGCCAGCACCCAAGATCTTCAGCCTTTTGATACTTCTGAGACAGTTCTTAACCTAAGCCCTGAAGGGTCTACTTACTTCCAATGTGAGGTACAGCTGCACCCAGGCTACTTCCTTAGGAGCCTCAGGGTAATTCCATGCTATTTACCTATATTCTTGATCTCCTAGAACAGAGAGACTTGGATTGCATCTAAAGAACACAAGCTAGGTTCCATGTGAGATGCTTGTCCCTCAACAATTTCAGAAGGGAAGTAACAACCTAGATGAGCTGCGTTGCCCATTTCCATCTGCCCAGTACCCACATTTACAACAACAACAAAAGAAAAAAATCCCTAAAGTGCAACTCCAAAGTATTTTGCTCTTCAGATTCCATACTCCTTAGCAAAAAGCACCACTTCCACCAAGGCTTACAAAATTTGGTGTTGCAAATGGTGATTTATAGAGGCTTGCATGGACAGTTTATATTTATACAACTCCATAACTCATTCTCTAAAGTGAGAAACTGTGAACTGAGATTTATTGCCCAAGTCCTTACTGGGCAGAAAGACTGCTCCATCATTCTGACAATGTGCATGGCAGCAAGGCCAGCAGCAGCTGTAGGAATTCACTTTTAGTTAGGAAATAACTCCTCTGAACATAAAAACCAGAAGGTATCTGGACACAGACAAATATTTTTTGTTTCTTTTGTGTCCCCAAAACAAATGTTCTGTTCTCCAACATCCCAGGGCCAGGCAGACTTAGAAAGGTACTGAATAAAAGATGTTCACAGAGAGAAATTTAGAAGCACTTACTGCTTTTTCTTAACTTCCCAGATTTTGAACTGCCATAGGAACCACAGCAGCTGAATTTCTCAGGTGAACAAAATCCCTTAAAACCAGGAAATGATTTTGACAATAGGCTCTCAATTTTGCCATTACCTGATCCCCTTTTTTTCACAGATTGCATCAAGTTGGAAGGGACCCTCAACAGTCATCTTGTCCATCTCCTCTGCAGGCAGCAGGGGCACCTCCAACTAGAGCAGGCTACCCCGGGCCACATCAAGTCTGATCTTGAATGACTCCAGGGATGGGGTCTCAACCACATCCCTGGCCAAACTGTTCCAGTATTTTTACTACTCATTGTAAAGAACTTCCTCCTTATGGCCAACTCAAATCTACCCTGCACCAGTATCAAACTATTGCCCTTCATCCTATCACTACAAGCCCTTCTGAACAGCCTTTCCCCAGCCTTCCTGTAGGTCCTACTCCACAACACGGAAGTACTCCACTCTGCAGCTATTTTCCTTACCTCTCATTTCTATTTCTTGTTGCTCCCTCTCCTTCTTGGCTTGGATGGCAAGAAGGCGCCTGCTCTTCACAGCACTGATCATATCATCAGCTTCTAGGTCTGCTCTGTGCTCCGATTTCATCATCTCTTTTTTCTTTTCATTTCTCCCCATCGTGTTCTCATCTTTCCCATTCTCCTTGTTCTTGGCCACCATTTCTTTTCTCTTCTGTTTTTCTGCTCTCTTCTTGTCATTTTCTTCCTTCAGAATAGCCAAACGCTCCTTCCACAGCTCAGCTGATGTCTGCTGCTTGGCCTCCACGTGGTCCTGCACTGAGTAGGTCATGAGAATCCGGTGGCACAGGGCTCCAAGTATCCGCAACTTCTCCTCGGGAGTCAACTCAAAGAACTCTGATGTCTCCAGTTTCTCCAAAAACTCATCCTGTACTTCATTATCCTCAAAAGCTGCTGAATCCTTGCTTTCATCTACATTATCTGAGACCTCACTTTCTTCTTGCACATCTGACTTCCGCAGGCACAGACGGACCAGCTCAGAAGCTGAGTGCAGAGTCAGTGGTATTTCAGAAAGCTTCATTCCCAGCTCAGCATAATCTTCAGCAATTTCATCCTGCAGCAGGGTCTGCAAGAGAATGACCAGCACTCGGTTCAAATAAAGGAAGCCTCCCTTTTCTGCACAAAGTGCTTCCATCAGGGAAACTGCTGTAATGGGATACTGAGCATCTGGCATCAGCAGCCCTGAATAACAGCTCAGGAACTCCACCACCATGGCGACGTCCCCGAAGAGTGTGTTAGGAAGTCCTTCTGGAGTATCAACCAGTTTAAAAGTAGGCAAGGGCTTCCCTTTAAGGTCTTGGTCCTCAAATCTTTTCTGTTTTTCCAGTTTTTCCTTCATCTCCTTCTCCTTTCGTTCCTTTGCTCTCTCCTTTAGCTTCTCTTTCAGCTTCTCCCTCTTCTTCTTCATGTACTCCTTCCGCTGCTCCTCAGTCATGGTGGCCCATTTCTTCCTGTGCTCCAGGAGCTCATAGCGCTTCTGCACCAGGCCTCGCAGGTCCTCGGGCAGCCTGGCACGGTCCTCGTTGGACAGCAGCCTGGCAGTTTTGGAGATGATGCAGGACAGAGCACTCTTCTTGTCCTCCCGGTCTTTGTTTTCTTTGTAATAGGCAATGAGATGGAGTGCTGCAGGAGGCAGCTTCTGGGGTTTGCTGGAAGACCTAGGGGTGCCTCCAGAATTCCTGGGAGCCCTGGACACCTTAGTGGCACCTTTAGCCATGTCTAGAAGTGTCATCTGTTTCATTTTCATCTTTGGGGTCTTCAAGCCTTTCCTAGGAGATTTTGATTTCCCTGATGACTTCTGCCCATTCAGAACCCTTTTGCCTCTTTGCTTTTTGTCCAAGGACTTGTTGCCACCCTTACCCAGTCGGCTCCTCTTTGGAATGTGAAAGTTAGAACCGAGTTTAGCAGGTGACACAATTTTCATCACCTCTTCCAGCTCCTCTTTAGGACATTTTGAATTCTTAGAGTTTTTCACCTTCAGAGGAGAGCCAATAATAGATTTCTCCAAATGCACGTGGCACCACAGAGTAGGGCTCAGTGGCTGGCCCAGAGATGATCCATCAGTTTTGGATTTCTTAGGCTTTCTGTCAGGTGATTGAGATATCTTCCTCTTGGTTGAAGGGTTGAGAGTCATGTACTAAAATTAATGAAAGGATGATTTTATATTAGTATTAAAAGACAAATAAAGGTTATTTACAGCCATTTCTGTCAATTCTTTTTGCTTATGCTTTAGTGCATTTTTCCCCAGGGAAATGAGTACTCAATGAGGCTCCTGCAAATAGCTTTTAATATTCTGCACTGTAGTCACTATGTTGGTCATGAGGTCATCAGCTCAGTCCAGGAAGTTCACATTTAACTCACTATGAAGAATTGTAAGTGTTTCCTGTTACATTACATGAACTCAAATTTGTTTCTTCTAAAACTGTTTGTGAGGAAAGGGTTTGCCTGGATAATTCATGATTATAAGCCATCAGATTTCATGACATGGCATCTACTTGGTCAACAACAGTGTGCTTGGCTGATCATTATAAAGGGCTAAAAACCAAAATCAAACCCTCCCTGCTACTTAGAGCATTCAGTACAAAATTTGTGGCATCTGACATCATTCAATCCACCACCATATATGAACCAAGCATCACCAAGTCAAACACATCCAGCTTTTGCACTGTAACCACAAAAAGGGCCCAGCGACTGACATGAGAAGGTAAGGACTATAGTGACTGAGGGAGCTGGGGCTGTTTAGTTTGAAAAAACAGGAGGCTGAAGGAAGACCTCATTGCTGTCTACAACTACCTGAAGGGACATTGTGGAGAGGCTGCTGCTGGTCTCACAGGTAGCTGGAGACAGAACAGGGGGGAATGGCCTCAAGCTGAGACTGGGGAGGTTTAGATTGGACATTAGGAAAAAGTTTTTCACAGCGTGGTCAGGCACTGGAATGAGCTGCCCAGGGAGGTGGCTGAGTCACCAACCCTGGATGTGTTTAAGGGTTGTTTGGATGTGGTGCTTAGGAATATGGTTTAAAGGTGAATCTTGTACAGTAGTGTTATAGATTGGACTTGGTGATCCTGATGGTCTTTTCCAACCTGGATGTTTCTGTGATTCTTGCATTTGTCTTGCACCAAGAAATCACTTCTTTACTTGGAAAACAACTAATGCAAATGAGTGGGATTAAAAAAGAAGGAAAAAAAAAATAATCAAGAGCAGGCAGCTATACCTCCAGTCTCTAAAGGAGAAAAATCACTCATGCTGTGTCACCTCACAAAGGGTCAACTTTCAAAAGAGCAGGACTATGCTGCTCTGCATCACTCTAAGCTGGGGAGCACCAAACCCAAATGGCATACTGAGATCTCTTTTCCAAGGCTGTTCAATGATGATGAATGGGTGAGAAGGTAAAAAAGGTACTTTTAGGAGTTCTTACCTTGTGTGGGTCAAGCAAGAAGTCACTAAATTTACTGGGGAGAGAATATTTCTTCACTAACTCATCCTCCACTACCCAGGGGGCGTTCTCACAGGTGCCAGCCCGCAGGGCATTGTGCCTGATGAAGTACCTCAGGATCTCCTTGTTGGGAGGCCGCTCTGTACGGACCAAGCTGTCTGCTGGCACGTTGCTGATGATCTTGGAGATAACAGACAGGCTGTTAACATTTAACTTCTAAACCACATTGTGACTATGTATTACATGGCTCAAAAAGAGCAAAGACCATTGTACTGCTTCCCGTCCATGAATTCTTTGCTCTTCCAAAGCTCCCTTGCCAAGAGTCAAGCCAAACAGAACTTGCAGAACTGAGGTGGCACAACAGAGATTGGTAGGAGAATCAACTAGGCAAAAAAGTTTAAAAAAAAAATATATATAGTTTCTGTGGCAGTTTTCTTGCCAAAGCTCATTGCTTCTACCTCTGCCCCTCCTCTGGCTCGTGCTTGCTACTAACTTAAAAGCTTTTACATGTTAGCATTTATTTTTGTTTGATTTTTTTTTTCCCCCGTGAGACTGCAGGAGTAACTCTGCAAGCGGTACTCATTAAATTGAGGTCAGTACTGCCTCTCTTGTCAAATTAGCAAGCAGATGACAAAAAACACACAGCAGGGCTGCAGCTGCAGAGCCTCCCAAAGCACAACTACCCACAACTCTCAGAGAAGCTCAGTCAGAACAAGAGCAGTAACTGCTGCTCATGATTTAACTAGCGCCTACCTCTGACCAAGTTTCATTAACTGTCTGCCCAGAGATTAGCCAGGTTCACAGCAACCACTCTAAAGCTGCTGTATCACTGACTCAGTGAGTGGCAGTAGGAAATTGTCAGGTGTTTCCATACACAAGCCCCAATTTTATGTAGAAACAGCCAAGCTAGTCAGGCTCACAGCCATCCTGCCTCCAGCACAGCGACTCCAGCAGTAAGCGCTGTACAGACACACACTGATAGTGCTTATTTAATTCAACTTGCATATTCATGACGTAGCAGAAAGGATTCAAGCAGACAACTCACCTTATCTTCATTTTTTAGCTTAACATCATACATGTGTGGCAGGAATTTAGGTGGAACCCACTTCCTTTCTTCCTTCTTCAAAGAAGTGGGAAGCTTTCGAGGAGACCTCCGTGCTCTATCATCTGATAAAGCAAGGAAAGGCATTAATTGTCTTAGAGTAAAAAAAAAAAAAATCCAGGTATTAAAGAATCCAGACTATCACTGCTCTGGGCATCCAACCCCTTGCTATCTACAGAGTGTTTGGTTAAACTGTAACATCAGGAAAAAAAAAGCCCAAATAGTAGTTTAGAAATATCCTGAAGATGCAGGCTGGGAATGAAATCCCCAAACCGCTCTGAAGTAGGAGGTAACATCAATCTTCAAAGAGCATAAAGGACCACTTGCAGTATTTAAAAGCATCTTTCTACAGACAGCAAGTTACAACTACCTGTGCAAAGAGAGAAAATGTCTTTAAAATTCATGAAGGGCATGATAGGTTTCATAACCTAACCAGTAACCTGCTTCAGGAGCTCCTGCTGAGAGCCCCAGCTGCTGCTCTCCCTGCCACGCCATATTTGAAGTAATTCTACTGCAGGAATTCCTGACTCTAAATTAAAGTAACTTTTAAATCATTTAACTTTGGAGTGGCTTACAGTCATGAGCCCTACATGTATGGACTAGTTTAGCTGGAGATTTTAAGCACACTTATACAAGCAGTCTTCTTTCCCCTAAAGAGAGATGTAACAAAGTGCAAAGGCATCAGATCTTCTACCCAGCTGGTGGCAAGTCTCTTATTTCTATATTCAGGTTGCAGATGTTAATCATTTAAGACAAACCCCAAGCTTAGTGAAGAAAGTGATTCCCAAATGTTTTAATGTTTGTGGCTACAACTCAAAGGAAACAACACTAAAGCAAGCATGAGAGATGAGAATAATTATCTGCTAAGTATACACACAACCTGAGAAGATGCTAGACCTGAATCAGACTTTAAAATGTAACTGTCACAGCATTAGAGCTTCAACAGCAGCATAGCTTACATGGTATCAAACCAAGTTCTGCCCCAGTCTGCCTTCCAAAACCAGTCTCCTTGGTTAGGGAACAGATCACAGATGCTACAGGCTCCCCACACCACACACAAACGTGCAGCTGCTTCCCTCATTAGTGATGCATCTCAGATAAAGTAAGGCAGAATCCTCTGCTCCAAGCATCCCTCATGATAGAAGTTTTTCTTTAAAATAATCCCCTCCAGTGACATTGTGTTTGAAAGGGAACTAATCCTCTTGCTGTGAGTCAGGCTGTGACACACAGCAGCTTGCTTTGGTTCCACGTTTGTATTAAAAGAAATCTTGCTAAGTTCAGACAAACACTGAACTGTGTTTTTCTGCTCAACAGCACAATGGAAGTCACACACAAGAAACTTCAAGCTCTGCTTTCAGAGATCTGCCTCAATGTCTTTTAGTGGCTGCACACCATCTTTGTTGGATCTCTGCAACACAGAACAAGTTTGTATTTTAAAATATAATCTGTTACTTAGTGCTGGCTCTGACTTTGAAGGGCTCTTAAACTGCTGTCTCTGCAAAAGGCCTGTATCTGACCTCTCCTTCTATGACTCTTTGGATTCTAGAAATCAGGATGATACACTGAATTCCACGAGCCCTCAGGTGTGGGGAAGAAGAAATCACTATGTATTCCTTCCTGAGATAATTTTATCAAAAGCATAGTGCATTTGTTGTTGCATTGTACTGTACCAACGTGTCCACTACACTGCTGGAACCTCAGAAAGCATCCCTGTGCTGCTGTCTCCTCCTATTCACTGCTTAGTTTGGATTTTCCAAAGCAGTTTTTAGTTCCAAGAGCAGCGTAAACTGCAGAACCCTCCTTCAGTAGCTCACCATCCAGAAGCCTTTCCCCTCACTTCTGCAGATCTTCCAGAGTTCACTCTCTAAGCAGCTAAAAATACAAAGACTTCTCAGACAGCTCATAAAGCTGACAAAGCCTTATTTTCAGCTTCTGAAGCCCAGCAGACTCCTCTTTCTCTGCCCCTTTTTCCCCTCCAACAAAATCAGCAGGTTTGACATGGCAATTAGTCGAACTGCTAAGGTTAACTCTGCCCCCTCGTGTGTGCACAGGAAGATACAGCTCTTCCACCACACGCTTGTGCAGAGCCTGCTGCCGCTTTGAAGTGCTCACTCTCCCGTTGTGACCTCAACCTGTACTACCAGTGGTCAAGGATGCAAATTATTAGGAAGCAAAAGGCAAAGTGTGTGCTGGTTACCTCCAGACACTTCACACAGCTTCCTGCAGGTGCCTGAACTCACTAAATGAAAGCAAATCTTTACTCCTTCTGCACTGTGCTGTGTAAATGGAACAAATGCTATGCAGTTATTTTAAAGGGCTCTGGAATTTAAACTCAGTAACAAGTTTACTGTGAACCTAGGTTCTGTTATAGCCTAGAATGTAACAGGATTATTCATCAAATATCCTTGAAATACATGCAAGGAAAACAGTTAGAAGAATGAGTGCTTACTGCTTTTACTGCTTATGACTCTTTCAAATCAGAGATGCCAGCAAAGCTGAGGTTCATCTTTTACAGAAAGGGAAGGACAGTCTCAGTTTAGAGAGGCAACTAAACCAGGTCAGGTCATTAGCTGAGTCAGAAACTGGAAAAGGCACAGAAATCCCCAGTCCTGCAGTTTGCTTCCAGTTTCAGCCTCAAAGTGCTCTGCTGGCAATGGCAATAAGAGCACAGCTGAACATAGCTGGTTAGAATACTGCACATCAGTGAACAAAGTAGTATAGTAGGCTTCACTCAACAGCCAAGCCCAAAAATGCCGCTGTAAATTTGGCCAATGAGCATTTTCAAGTAAAAAGTACTTCCCATGCCCTTTATGAGGCAGTTTGAGAGAACTACCACTCAATAAAACTTATAAAGCTTGTGTTAGTCCCTTTCCAGGCAATGCTCTTTTAAAGAAGTGTTAGGCCAGAGCATTTCTGCCACACTTTTCCCCCTTCCAGGTTATCCAGAGCACTGCAATGAAATCAAAACAGCTCACAACTTTTTCCAGTATCAGTCAGAAGCAGCTGACAACTATTCAGCTTGGGACAGAGCTTGATAGAGCTTCCTTTTCCACTTCTGCCTTTGCTATTAGCTTGCTGAGTTGTTTGCTGAGCTGCTGCTTCTTCACATTAGAGGTGGTTAAGATTCAGCTTCCCCAGGTGCTGCAGTGACTAATTACAGATGTAAGCAGTTTATTATATTTATGTGCCTTTAAAATGAAGTTATCCAGATTAGAGCTATGCTGTGGAGTTGGAGCTTTGTTGGTTTGAAAACACTTTCTGGAATTTCCCCTAAAGAACCTTATAATTCCATTTTGAAGCCACACAGGACAGAAGACTAAATTTGGAAGTTTTCTGCTCTCTCAACAGTACCTTCTCAGAGTCAAGAAAAGCCTTGGACATCCACTGTTTAGTTCTGCAGCAAAAAGGAACAGGTATGAAAGCAGAGAACAAGGTTTCAAAGCATGATTGATTTTGAACTATTAGAAGAAAGGAAAAAAAAAAAAAAGGCATTTTCCTGTATGAATTTTGTCTCAGCATTTGAACACTGAAAAAAAGTGATAAAGTAAATTAAAAAAAACCAAACACTTGTTCTTGGCAGCTTGGGACATGAAAGAAAATTAGAGCTTCTCTGAGTGCAGAACTAGAGATGTTTACTCTGAGGATAAAAAACACAGCAGAACTTCATGATTCTGCATGAATCTTTGCTGTTCCCCTCCCTGTCTCAAAGTACACTTGCAGAACTTTCAAAGCCTGTTTCACACATAGCTTTCAGTATTACACCTTAGGGTGACAGCACATTTTCTGCTTTAAAAAAGGTGAGAACAGCTGAAAGCCAACAGCACTGATGCCACCAAAGCTGCATCACTAACAATGACAGCTGCTGGATTTTCATTACATTACTGTTTAAGCCTCACAAACATTGACAGCCCAGGCCCAAGACAAACACAAACTCAAACATTCACTTCCAAGTGCTACCTACTGCCATCCTGCTTCACTACTTACTCAGACTTTCCCTCCTGTTCTCATCTTCCTTCAGGATAGCTTCCTTCTGGTTGTCCTGGGCTGCCTGGCTGGAGTTCTCCTTGTCACTGGATGGGGAATCACAGGATCCATCAGATTTCTTCTCTGAGGCCTCTTCATCAACTTTCTCCAAGGGATGTATTTTCACAACTTTCACAGGTAACATTTTCTCCTTACCAACCTGCACAGAAACAGTGATGGAAACTGAACTTGAGCAAGAGATGTGAGATATGGACAATTCCCTTCCACTATGAGGAAGGAAATAAAACCAGCTAATAAAACCCTACAAACAGTAATCTGGCAAAACAATTAACATCCCTCTTGAGAGAAGCTCAAGAGCCCTCATGGAACAACTCTAAGAAAGATTTCTTTCTACTGGTCCTGCCTGGAAGATATTCAAAGTGAGGTTTGACAGGGCCCTGGGCAACCTCATCTAGTTGAGGATGCTCCTGCTTACTGCAGAGGAAGCTGGATTAGATGACCTTTGGAGGTCCCTTCCAACCCAACCCATTCTATGATTCTGTATGTAGGGAGTTGACTTCAAGCTACATTAATTGAAGGCTGCTACTCCTTCTGGGTGAAAAAGATTACAGCAGGTTGTAATTTTTACCTTATTTTAATTAAAATATGCATTTATATACATAAATATATATATACATACACAGACCAATACATATTTAAGCAGTAGAACAAACACATCTGTTTCCCCATGCATGCACCTAGATCAGTCCTGTTTCTCTTGCCATCAGTGTATGTCATCCACATGCTTCTGTTTATGGAATCACTTTGCTTTCCAAAGCAGGTGCTGCCATTGGGATTCTACAAAACAGAAATTCTCACCATCTTTCTGATCATCTAAGTGCCTGACATTTCTTCCCATCTCCTGCCTTTAGATATCTCAAATTAGCTCTGTGGGGTAAGATCAAAAACAGATCCTTACCTCAAAGTCACACTCTTCTCCCACTGCAAATTTGGTCATGATCTCCAGCCAAGCAGCATCCACCAACTTTTCCAAAGATACAGTGTTGTGGTGGACTATTTCCAGTACCAGTTTCTCATACCAGATGGGGAACTCCTCCTTCAAGCTGAGCAAGCACATAAGAAGTTTTCATTATTCAGGGAATAAAAGCCAAAATGCAAAATAGCCTCCCATTCTGGAATTCTGGGAACATTAACAGCCAGGACAATGTTGGAGGCAGATGCCACATTAGCATGCAAACATCCAAGGGCTCTTTGCTGCCCTCCCTCCAGCATCACCCTCCCCCCCCAAAGTGTTAATTGGCATGAAAACACAAATTGTACTTGTCCTCCCCAGAAGGAGCACCATAAAGTGGTGCACTGAAGAGCAGCACTGAGGGTGAACACTTCCTTGGTGTTTATTACAGATTACAGCCTCTCCATGAGATGTTCAATATATACCAAGATCTGGGGCTTGTTACTTCAAATATTTTTGCTTCCAACAGTAACAAGATGATGGTGAGCACTAAGCATTTCTGGTGACCACTGAGCATTTTTTTCTTCCCAGAGTGGTAACACAGTAAAGATAGAGGCAGACTTACACAACCAAATTATATCTCTAGAAAAAAAATATTTTGTGTGTTTCACTCCCTTCAAACTTTTTCATTCAGAGAAGAGAAAGGACTGTTACAAATTTGTTTGACTGATTTCCTTTCTAAAAGATAGGTCAGTTAGCTGATAGGAGTACCAGGAAATAGATTGCATAAAGCTTTCTGGCTAAAAAGCCAATTCCTGTAAGAAGAAACAAAACACTCCATTTTTCCAAAACACTTTTAGCTTTCCAGACTCAGGGATCCATTGCTGGCAATCCTCAGCTATAATTGCTCTTCTACAACTACCATGAATAAGTTTATCCCTTAAGCAAATTGCCTAAATCAATTTTTTTTTTTTTTTTTTTAAATTCAGACTAGTGTCTGGTATTAAAGCAGCCAGCAAACTGCCTGGGAAGCTTTTAATTCTGTTTCAGAGAGACAAGACTAAAATTTCACTGTGGAATCTTTCCCTCCACCCCTATTTCAAGAGACAGCTAAATTTGTTAGTGAGATATCTTCCATTTATATTTCATTTACATTGCTTAATGTTTTCAGAAGCACCAAACCAATCCAACACTAGGTTTTGACTCAGTTTATGGAACTATCTCTGCACCCTCCCTTCAAATAACAACACTAAGGAAGGATGACTGAAGACATTGGTACTCCAACCCCCACTGAAATTAGGACTCCTAGCAAATAGCTTTCTTATTTGCAACCTCTAAGGATGTCATTAACTCCAGATGATTGGGAATTTCTCCATACACTAAGGTTGTATTAACTTTTTTTTGCCATTGAATCAGAAATGTAGATGAAAGAGGCAGGAGGTTGTCAGCTGGTACAGCTGACCATCTCCCTAGTTTAAAGTCCAAGTCATCAGTTCACACAACGTTTGCTTGGCATAATTCCTGCAGTTTGGTAATCGCAAGGTTAAGTTCTCTGTGTTGGTTGAGCCAAGGACTTGCACCTTTAGAGAAAATTCACTTCTATGGCAAGGGTCATGCTGGATTTCAGTCAAGGATTCAGGACCATGCTGTGTGCTAGAGGAGGAGGTCAGCCTAGAGACACTGATGGTCTGTTTTCCCTTTGTTCTTTATTGTTTCAAGTAGAGCACATCCCCAAAAATCTCACTCCAAAATATTATTTTTATGTAGTACAACAACTGATTCCAATGTAGGTTTGGAAAAAAGCATTACAGCTGTAGACTTGACTGATGTGAAACACTTCAACAGCCTCTTTTTACTGTATTTTAACTTCAGTTGCTTTAAGATTTGGGCTTTCTTCCTTCTAAAAAATTCCCCATTACACAAGGGGCTTTAAAATATGCCAAGTATCACACTGAATTATTGTGGCTCGAGCAACACCAATACACAGCCCTAAACTAGTACATTACTCAACTGCACTACTGATGGCATCAAATTTGGACCTCATTTGCTTTCAACTCCAGAACCCCCAGAGCTACTGCAGCCAGGCAAAAGCTACTTCACCTCAAAATAGCAATCACATCCCATTCCAAACCCACTCTTGTGCCCCTAAAGATAGGCACATACCCACTTCTCCACTGGTACTTACAGCTCAGCGACTTCCTGCTCCTCCTCCCAAGCCTCTTTGTGTGTCAGCTGGCTGCTTCCTGTGCTTTTGCACGTCCATATTCGCTCGCTGTACCGCTCCAAGCGTGCTTCATACTCTCTGTAGAAGCAGCAGCTCAGGAAAACAGGATGCATGCAGTGGAGAGCACAATCACAGTAGCCCAAGATAACCAAATTCAATTCGGCCCTTACTGCTGCAGTGCACAAAGGCTGAGGATCGCTACAAGACAGTTTGATCCTGTGTCTACCATGGAGATGTGTTAAAACATGAGAGGTTTTCACATCACTTGGAGGTTGCTGCAGCTGAAATGCCAGTCCTGTTTGGCACTGGCTTGCAGAAATTGCCACATGAATCAGCTCAGCACATGGGGAAGACATATGGCTGAAAATTTTGTGGCATTGGTAAGTTACTCTTCGGCTTTTCCAGCAGGATTTGTTGGCAAACAGCATCACAGGCATGTGCAGGAGACATGGCATGGACTAACTGCCCAACAAGAATTGCTGAGCAACTACTACCACTAATGCCCTAGGGTGGTGTTACAATCTCTAGAGGCAAGTCACCAATCCCAAACTTTTGAGGAAAATAAACCCCAAAGCTTTGAAAGTGAAATCATTCAAAAAGCCTTTCCTTTGGCATCCCAGAACCATAGAATGTGTTAGGTGGGAAAAGATCTTTAAGATCATCAAGTGCAACCACCAGCCCAGCACTGCCAGGTCTCTCAGCATCACATCCAAAGTCTTTTAAATCCCTCTAGAGATGGGGACTCCACTACTGCCCTGGGCAGCCTGTTTCAGGGAAGAAACTGTTCCTCATGTCCCACACAAATCTCCCCTGGCACAACTTGTTTCCAACAAGAGCATTCTCCTGCACCAGCACATGAGGATCTTTCTCACCAGCCAGATCACCTGCTTCCCACACCCCACTGAGTCTCAAGGTTAAGTTATTCTGGCCTTTAGGATCAATGGGTGCCCAAGTAAGCCACCATGCTGCAGACAACATCGTCAATTACAGCATTAGCTACCACTCCATTGCAAGCATCTGTGGCTGTGCTCTACCCATTCCACCTAAGCAGTAACTGTCAGTGCAAAGAAATAGAAGCTGCTGCTTACTTTGTGTGGACAGCACAGTAAGAGGCACTGCTGTCAAAGCAGCTAGCACAGTGTAAATCCATACCAATTTACCCCACGGCAGCCTGCTGAAGTTGCCATATGCTTACTGATGGCAACGTAAGTGGAGAAATTACGAGAGAGGCAAGAAAAGCATCCTTCCCTTCTCCTCCAGCGTGCTCTCCAGCAGAAAAGCAAGCAGAAAGTACAAAGCACACTTGTAACAACTCCAGCGGCTCAGCCCGCTGCAGCACAAGTGCTAATTATGAGTCTCTGTGGGAACAAGAGGATTGCTCCACGCTCCTGCAAAGGCAGGGCCACCAGCCACAGCAAATCACTCCTCCTATCCTGCATATGCTTTGTCTTTCAAGAAAATGTGAGTGCACCTAACCTCCTTTCCCCCCATCCCCTTCTTTTTTATTATGATTCCTATAAGAAAGATAAATTAGAAGTCCAGCAAAGCAAATCTTGGACATTCCTTCCTAGCCCCAAGGTAAAGCTCAACAAGGTAGAGAAGCTGTACTTTGGATGCTGATACACAGCTATCTTACAGCTACAGCAACTGGTGCCACACAAGAGTATAAACCAAGAAATGAAACCCCTCCAGAGGAGGTTGCCATTTCAGACAGCATTCCCTCTGCCTGGTCTTAAAACCAAAGAGAAACAATCAGAATGATTTGGTTGGAAGGGATCTTTAAGATCATCAAGTCCAACTCAGCACTGCCAGGTCACCACTAAACCATGTCCCTCTGCACCACATCTGCACAGGTTTTAAAACCCTCCAGGGATGGTGGTTTCATCACTTCCCTGAGCAGCCTGTGCCAGGGCTTGACAACCCTTCTGGGGAAGGCATTTTTCCTGATGTTCAATCTAAACCTCCCCTGGTGCAACTTGAGGCCACTTCTTTTTATCCTGTGACTTGTTACTTTAGACAATATCTGTATTTTTCAGATCAATGCCAAATTTAAAAGCAGCAGGTAAAACAATTTCCCTTTCCAGCTCAGCTCTGCCTCTCAAATGCAATTTAATTCCACCTACAGTTGGTCAGCTCATCTAACACTGACCCCTGGACACAATCCTTGATCAACATTCAAGACTCATACTCATCCCACCTTTGTGCTCTGCCACAAGCTACTCAAGCCAGGTTCTGTTTTGAAATCCTGGAGCAAGCACAAAGCCAAAATGCAGGAGGATGTCTTTGCAGAGTTGACTATAGCTCATCCTTTCCACTACACAGACACTGCTTGTCCTTTCCACTCAGACTGGAAACAAACCCAACAAATCTCAGACTGTTCAGCAGGTCTGATTCCAGACTACAAGACAGGGCTTCCTGGAATGCCATCACCAACCCATCTCTCTACATAAATGGGAGCTGCCATTGCCACAAATTCCCAACACAGTAATAATAATAAAAAACCAACCCTGAGCACAGCTACTTGTAAACATTCCCCCAAAAAGCCACAAATAACATTTGTTAAATTAACAGTTACACTGTGAGTAGTCATCTGCTTAATACATCCATTTGTATTGCACAATCACAATACTGAAAGGCAGAAACCAAAGTGAAGTAAAAACAAAAGAACACTTTTAAAGAAAAACATTTAAAGGAAACAACCAAACCACTGCACAAGATGACTATCAAGTGGATAGGAAGTTTATTTACTTCTTCAAGAGTTATTGATGCTCTCACAGAAATGACTACCAGTGCCAAAATAGCTGAAGAGTATCTTAATTGTTTCCACTTGTATTAGCTAAGAAGGCAAACTCTCCATCAAGGCCAGTAGACTTTTAAGACACTGCTCCCTGGGCAGATGGCAAGGTCCTCCTAGAACTTCAGAGCATGACTTGATTGTGCCTTGGTGCTGCTGTCTTTCAGGCAGAATTCAACCGGCTAATACCACACATGAAGATGTGAACTCAGCCTCTAACTTGCACACTGAAGACAGTCCAGCTCCTCACATTCTCTGTGCTGCATACAAAAATACTAACTACAGACAGCAAGCATCTGCCTTCCCAAAACCACGCTCTGACGGCTGAAGGAGAGCTTTGGCTGGAACAGTCCCTTCTGGCCAGCTCTCTGAGCTGAGCATCTCTCTTGATCTGACAGAGCTGCCTTCCAAGCCGCAGCAGAGCACAGACTGCGGCAGTCCCACGTGCTAACCTGGAAGAGATGACCTGCTCACCAGGGAACACATCCAGAGTTGGTAGGCATCAACAGCTCAGTAATGCACCACAGACCAGGTGCAGAGGTGACAAACTGGACAAGACTGCACCACACATGAAGGATTTGCTGACATCTCACGCATCTCAGAGCAGATCCTTCTGAGCCTCTCTCTGCCTGCCCAGCCATTCACCCAGCCCTGCACCCACACAAGGCTTCACTGGGACACAATGGGCTCTACACAGCATGGTTTCTCCTAAAGGGTTTTCAAGGGATTTGGCAAAGGAAGCTACATAAAGCTACAAAGCAATAGCAGACCTAAATAAACACCTGAGCTCTGACAACCAGCCCTATCCATCTGTCCACTGCTGCCAAGCACTTTTTGCAACCCATGCCCAGGAGGCACAAATCTCTCCTCATAAAATAGCCCAAGCTGCCTATTTTTTGTTCAACCCAATCTACAGCTGCAAATCCTAACAAAAAAAAAAAAAAAACCAAAAAACTAAAAACCAAACCCAAACACCAACACCAAAGAGTCTTAAGAACTTTTTATGTCTTTCAAAACCTCACTGGCAGCTGTGCAGTGCATGAACCTGTACATCCTTTAGAGGAAGAGTTAATCAATAGTTTTTCAGGGTGGAAAAAAGAAAACCCCAGAATATATTCTGCCAGGTCTGGCAATAAACCACACTAGGCACTGTCTTTGGGTACCTCTCAACACATCCCCTCTGCAGGCTTTTCCCATCCACAAAAGCCATTTCTCTGCATTATCTAGGATAAACAGCAGTGACCAAAATAACACCCTTCCTTAGGTGACATCTGCCTTCAACTTACTGACTTACTTGCAATTTTCTCTTCCACTTTTTGCCTGGCTTATATTATATCCAGTCAACAAAGCAAGATAGAAATCCTACCTTGCTTAGTTTCTCTTTTTAGCTTCATGACGTCTATCTGCCCAGATGAACTTTCTAGAACATGCTAGGCTGTCTGCCTCTCACGGTACCCCATGAAGTGCTCTGCCAAGAGAAGAGCATCTCTCTAGAACCTCAATGCTTGCATTGGTTTCCTCTACCCTTCTGACCCCAAGGCTAATTGCCACCCTCTCTGAGGAAGAGAAACTGTCCCTTTTACTCCCCTTAATGTTAATACCACCCAAGTGACTGTGGAAACATGTACCCCATCTACTTAAGGATCCACAAGAGTCATATCAAGAGATCTGTGCTCTAACAGAGTGCCACATAACTCTTCTGTCCTGTTCCTACAAGGCAGACAAACCTCAAAGTCACACCTTTTTACAACAGCAGCAATTAGGCTTCCACTCTATCTTCTTGATCATAGATCGTTCCTCCCAGGGAAACAGACTAGGTCTCTGCTTGCTCAGATGGATGACTGAGCTACTTTCAGTTTGCACACACCACAATAGGAGGGTTTTGAGTCACAGACTTAATGTTTTACTTTAAAACACTGTTAAAAAGCAAGAGTCTGACACTACCCAATCATTTTATTGGGCTGAACACATTAGCAACGCCTATCTGCACTCAGATATGCTCTTCAAAAGCGACCTAATCCTTCCAAGGGGCTTTCACTGGTTGTACTTCGTGTTGAAGTAACAAGAAACTGTCTAATACAAGGGTCTAAGTTCTGGAGTCTCTTTGTCCTCCGCACCGCCAACATTTCCGAGGTATGTTGCTATATTCACGCATTTCCCTTTCACTTCCAGCTCTCGATTCCTCAGATTTTCCTCCTTACAGCACAAACAACAAACCAGCCGCCTCGCAAAGAGCAGTTTGCAGGTCACAGAGCATTAGTCCTGCCCCTCCAGCCCTACTGGGGACCTGCACAGTAACTCTGCCTTCGTGGCTGCACATCATCTGACAGTGATCTGCCTTGCCCACATCCACTTCCTGACGCTCAAGGACTGTCACCCGCTGACCCTCGTGGAATCATTAAAGGAAATAAATGTTTCTCATGCAAAAAAACAGCCCAGAAGAGGATACTCATAAGCAGACTGAAAACCTGGGCTCTTCACAGGCAAGCTGCTTCTGTCACTATTTTCTTCTCCTCCTCATGGGAGTCTTTAATTTCAGTTCCACTGCTCACCCAAGGGATACACCCCCCAGATTAGTGCTGCAAACCCCCTCGAGAACTGTTCCTGCGCTAACTGCATTCTTCAATCCCTATTTGCCGGTATCTTCAACACGCAGCCAGATCTCGGTTCCCGGCAGCCTTGACCCGTTAGTTTCTTTCTACGGCCGCACCGTTTCTGAGCGCTTGAGCCCCACGGAGCTGCCGTCCCCGCTCCCCCCTCCACCCCCTTCCATCTGCCCGGAACGCGTCTGGAACCGGGGCACAAACTTGTCAGGGAACAATCCCCATCAGCCTAGTCCGGTGGCGGGGAGGGCCGGGATCCCCTCACGGACCGGGTCCTTCCTGCAAGGAACCGGCGCCGGAGAAGGCGAATGGCCCCGCTGCCGCTTTGTTCTGCCCCGCCACCCCCCGGGAGGGCCGAGGCGGCCGCGCAGGCCAGTTCCGCGCCCAGTGCAGCAAGCCCGCTCAGCTCGGGAGATGCCGCCGCGGCAAGTGACAGCAGCATCTCAGAAGCCACCATTTCCTCCCTTCCTTCCCGCTGTCCCGTCCCCGTCCCCCCGAGCCCCCAGGCCGAGCGGATACTCGCGGGTGCGGAAGGCCTCCTGCGTGTGGGGGATGACGAACCGCTCCCCCGGCTCCCCCGGCGGCAGCGGCTTGGCCAGCGGGAAAGGCTTACGGCCCAGCAACGGCGCCATGGCGGGACAAGGCGGGGGGCCGGCCGGAGCCGGCTGATCCGCGCAACGACCCCGGCGACGGCGGGACCCAGGCGGGAGGATTGAAAAATGGCGGGAGATTCCCCTCCCCCTCCCAGGCGGGCGGCGGGCCGAGCTTCGCTGCGCGCAACCCAACCTGCCTCCCGCTCCGCAGGGCCCGCCCCCGCCGCCGCGGCTCAGGGAGACTACTGGCGGGCGACCAGCACTGCCGGCTCTGGATTGGCTGTGACGCCCATCCATCTGTCCGCCTCGCCCCGCCCGCCGGCGCAGCAAGCTGTCCTGCACGGCGCGCGAGGTGAGAGGTCGCGTTATGTAAGTGGCAGAGAGCGCGACTCCATTTTGTGTCCCCGTTATCCGCCCGCCCCCTTGCCCCGGCGGGTCAAATTCTTCCGCGGGGAGGCAAAGCGGAGGCTCCGGCAGGCTGGACCCTGAGGCGGATGAAGAGGGGGGCCGCGGGTTCAGGGGCAGCGCCGCCGGTGCCGTTTGTGCGGCGGCCAAAGCTCTTTTGAGCGACCTCGGCGTGCAGTATCTCTTTTCCGGGTTGCAGAGAGTTTCTTGCTGGGGAAGGCTCCCGTTTTCCGAGAGAGCGTCGTGGGGGTGGTTGGTGGCGACGGCTGTGGCCTGTGTACCCGCTCCTGAGGGGCACCGCAACGCTGTGCTCGCTGCCAGGGTGTTCTGGCTGCAGTAGGGTGGGAGGCTCGGGCCCCGCGGCTGCTGCTTCTGAAAGGAGGAACGATTAAAAAAAGATTTCGGAGTTCTGTGTGTAGAGAGACTTTTTTTTTTTTTTTTATAATACCGTGTATGTGGAATTTGTGTACCGTAATTGCTTACTGGGGATCAGGCAGCAGCTCAAGCACTGCCTGCCGAAAGCGGTCACATCAAAAACAGTCAGCCCAGCAGTGCTCCCTCTAACTCCTTGCTCGATGCGGAGGAAAGCAGATCTCAGCATTGAGTGTATTGGTGCTGCCTCACGACGCTGAGTAGGTGTGTTTTGTATAGCCCTGCTGTGGCTGCTTCAGGATGAAAAGCAGCAGCCTTGGCAAATAGAGCTCCGTGGGATAAGTACAACTTCCCAGGCTACCTGTAAAGTTAGGTAAGGCCTTTGCACAACCTGGAGTATAAATGTTCTAAATGCCTGGTATGAATTTCCACTGGAAAAGCATAACTGCATAAAATGTCAGCATAGGGAGTTGCTGCCTTATCCCAGGGGCTTCATCCAGCACTGAAGAGAAGCTGCAATAATAGCTAATGTTCCCTCTGTCCGTCCTGACACCCATCTGTGGAAGCACACAAAGATGTCCCTGCTCCTTGGGAATTCACAGGTAGCTGGAGCTCTGCCAGGCCCTAAAGTGTGGAACCTCTCCACCTCCTCTAGGTAACGAAGTCTCAGTCTTGCTGCCTGACTAGCCAACCTTTTTTCTCCTTAGCATGTGAGAAGGACAGGGGAAATGCATGAGAGATGTGGAGAGGTGTGATGCTGCTTCACTGAAAGTTCATCTGGTTGTTTTGTAAAGGGTACCTGGCTTTTGGTATGTACAGTGATGAGATGGGCAAGGGCCTTGATACATGTAAATTCATTGGAGGGGGAATCAGGGTGGACAAAGGTTCGTGAGGAATTGGTTTGAGAAGACAACATAATTCTGTTTATCAGTCTTTACAAGGTTGGGAGAGATTCTGGAGGGGGAAGGGTCAGATACAGGGGGGATTTCATTCAGAAGAAACAAATCAATGCAGATTACAAACTCATTTTGGGAAGGATCATCTAAGGTGAAAGTTCCTTGGCTGGAAATAGCAGGAGGAAGGAAGTGTGAGTGCCTTTGTAGGAAGATGGCATGGCTGGGGGCCATTCATGTGATGTGGCTGTTAAAAAGCCAAATAGAAGCTCAAATGGTGTTCAGTATTTCCATCACACAGCACATGCTGCTCTCAGCTCTGGAGCCCCGTTCTTGCCTCCAGGCCCACAGGCAATGAGGTCACGCTGAGATGGATGTGGAGAGTTGTTCAGAGGAGGAAGGAGCCAGCCTGGCAGGAGGAAACTAAAACAGTGGAGCTGAAAGGTTGCCAAATGCTGCAGCATTTAGGTATGGTCAGAATCTGAATATCCCTTCCTAGGTGACCCTCTTTAAATTCAGCAGTGACGCTTGGACACCAACAGCTGCCTTGTATAATTCAGCCAAAATAATTTAACACCATCCACCTGGGTCTCTGCTCAGTTCCTCTTGCTGCAGTCATCTGCTGCAGCCCTTGCTTGTGGCTGTCAGCCCTGACTCATCCTGCTGACTGCCTTCTTGCTGCTGGAGCTGTTGCACTGTGGCTGCCTCCACTGCATCTCTTCCCTCTCCACAACTGTGGTTCTGCCTCAGATGGGTGCTGGGTTCACTGCTGGACTGCAGAACAGGGGCTGAGAAGTGTCCTGCCTGAACGTGATTCTGTGCAGAGTGTGAGGTGCTCTGGACCTTGGAGCTGATCTGCAGAAAAGCCTGGCAGCCCTCAGGATTTCCCTGGAGACAATGAACCTGCTTCCTAGCACTGCCAGTCACTTAAAGAAGCTGAAGCTGAACAGAGAGAAAAATAAGTGAATCCCAAGACCTAAAAAGAGCTCATTCTTTTCCACTATCCTAAATGACCAGGCTGAGAAAGTTGGGAATTGCTCAGCCTGGAGAAGAGAAGGGTCTGGGGGAGACTTTGGAACTGCATTTCAATACCTGAAGGGGACCTACAGGAAGGCTGGGGAGGGACTGTTTAGAAGAGCCTGAGGTGATAGGATGAGGGGCAGTGGTTTCAAACTAGAGCAGGGTAATTTAGATTGGACACGAGGAGGAAATTCTTCACAAGAAGAGTGGTGAAATACTGGAGTGGGTTGCTCAGAGATGTGGTGGAGGCCCCATCCCAGGAGACATTTGAGGTCAAACTTGATGGGGCTCTGGGCAGCCTGATGTAGTTAAAGAGTTCCTGCTGCCTGCAGGGGGGTTGGAGAAGATGACCTTTGAAAGTCCTTTCCAGCTTGATGGATTCTGTGATTCTGTGCTCTGCAGTTTTACAACCAGCACCATTCATCTGCAGGGCTCCAAGCTCTTGACAGCTATCAAGGTAATTAAAGTTTGCACTCTCCCTTTGGACTGAATGAGCTAAAACCCATTTCAGTTTGATGGAGATCTCTTCAGTAGTGCTCACTTACAGCCTGGTTCTCGGGAGCACGAGGATCTTTTGCCATCAGGAAAGGACCCTGGAGCATATATAACTTAACCACTGACTTCCCTGTGTGCAATGCAGAAGATGATTAATCAGATACATTACTGCTTTTAACTGCTGCAGGTGCTCCCTCACTGAGCTTTTCCATCTCTTTTCTCATGCAGTGTCCCCAGGCCTCAGCTGATAACAGAAAATGTCAATTTTATGTTCCTACAAATATGTATAACAGAAAACTTGATCGCTTCTCACGTATAACTACACAGCTTTTGTGTTTGACAGGTCTTCAGATCTCTATGGAAAACATCTCTGCTGAGAAACAGGAGAAAGAATTGGCTGATTTTGATGTTTTCATGGCTTTGTCTGGTCACTTGTGGTCCTCAGTGATCCCTTTTATGTATGAATTGCAGATTGTTTGATTTCTGAAGCTCCCCTAAAATGCGATTGCAGCTTATAAAGAAAGAGTTTGTTTCAGTTTCAGTTAAAATGTCTCCTAAGAGCCATCCCAAAGCAAAGTCCTAAGAGCCATCTCAAAGCAAAGCTCAGGTTTCTGGCCTGTCTCCAGCCCTTAAGACTGTGGTCCCCTCTGAAGCCCACTTCTGGGCCACATAATTCTTCAGCCCCTGTCCTGCTCCTCAGCCTTTTCCATTTGCTATCTGTGAGTGTGCTTGACCCTGTACTCAGCACTGGTAAGGCCATCCCTTGAGTACTGTGTCCAGTTCTGGGCCTCTCTATTTAAGAAAGATGCTGAGGTGCTTGAGTATGTCCAGAGAAGGGCACCAAGGGGTCTGGAGCACAACCCTGTGAGGAGAGGCTGAGGGAGCTGGGGGTGTGCAGCCTGGAGAAGAGGAGGCTTGGAGGAAACCTCATTGCTCTCTACAGCCTTAATAGAAATGCAGGCACAGAGTGGGCATTTAACTGGCTTCTCTGCCAGCCTGGTGAAGGCTGGTGGACACAGTCTCCCTCTCTCCCTCCTTCCACTGCATGCACTTGGTATCTATAACCAAGATTTGAACTCAATTTGAGCTTTAATGTTTGAACTAAAGTTGGACTTCAGTGTTTGAACTAAATTGGGCTTTGTCCTCCCTGCATGAAATGTCACATCTTTGTCCCACTGCGCTTGGCATGGTCTCAACCCAGTCACCTCCAAGTCTGTCTACGCAACGAGAGTCTCCTTGTCTGCTCCCCTGGTGCATCCTCTGCTTGGCTTTGTCCCAGCAAATGCCCTTCCTTGGCACATGTTTCTCAGGCAGTTCCTGTGTCCTGCCATGGTGCTGCCAAAACCACCCTTGCCCATCCTGCCTGGTGCGTGGGCAGGACCCACCAGGCTACTGGCTTCATGCTGCCATCCCACTGTGCCAAGCAAACAGGGATGGTGTGCAGCACCTGGCTGGCCTGAATGATTCCCTGGGAGCTCTGCCAATGCCCCCATAGTTTTTCTATTCTAAGTAAGCATCTTCCCCTAATTTCTGCACTCCTATAAAGACCACAAAATTATTGCTGAGGTATCAAAAGCTTTGTTATGGTCACACTCTGTCGTCTTTGCTGCTGCTACTGGAATGGAGATTTAATGCCAGTAATCTAGTGGTGAGTTTAGGAACAGCTTGTTGAGGATCCTCCTTGCTTTGCAAAGGTGCTCTAGGAGTTATTTTCAGAACACAAGCAGCTCACAGGCAGTGAAAGAGGATTGTGCTGTGCTTCCCATGCAGCTGAGCTTCATGACATGGCATTTTGTCAGAACTTACACTGCTCAGGCTGAAATTTCCTGGGCTTATGCCTGCTTCTTAGGTGGGGAAGAGAGGGGAAAAATTGGAGTGTAATGAAAAGAGGATGTATCTGGGGATTTTAGGGGGTAGTTACAGACCTGGGGAGCAGTATAGGTGAGGGAGGAGGTTCTTAGCTGAGAGGCAGAAGTGAGCAAACACAGCCCCAATGCAGGCTCAGACACTGTGGGGCTGCATCAGGGATCTGGGCATGGGGAGTGAGGCCACAGGAAGCAGCCCCAGAGCTGGTTGGGGGGCCAAGGGAAGCAGGACCCACAGAGAGGGATGGGACCCTGAAAGGAGGTTGTAGCCAGGTGGGGTTGGTCTCTTCTCCCAGGCACCCAGCAACAGAATGAGGGGACACAGTCTCAAGTTGTGCCAGGGGAGGTCTAGGCTGGATGTTAGGAGGAAGTTCTTGACAGAGAAAGTGGTTGGCATTGGAATGGGCTGCCCAGGGAGGTGGTGGAGTTGCCATCCCTGGAGCTGTTCAAGACAAGACTGGATGGAGCTATTAGTGCCATGGTCTAGTTGATTGGATAGGGCTGGGTGCTAGGTTGGACTGGATGAGCTTGGAGGTCTCTTCCAACCTGGCTGATTCTATGGGAGGGTGAGTCAGCTGTGTCCAGCATGGAGCCACGTGCACATTCTTCCATGGCAAACCATTGGGCTCTGAGACATGGCAACCCTCTGACATCAGTGCAGGGCCATCTAATGTCAACCATTTGGTTTTCAGGCTGGGAAAGAGTGGCAGAAACCACATCAAGGGTGCTGTAATGTGCTTAAGGGTGTCCAGGCCCACCTGGCCCTCCAGGGACTCCCAGTAGATGATGACCTGCTAAGTTTTGCATTAGAGCAGGAATGGATCACTCAGTGGTGGGAATCATGCTCTGCTTAGTGCATGATTAAACACACACTGACCACTGAGCTGGTAGTTGACCCTGGACCTCGTAGTGCAGCTGCTTTTGGAGTACCCAAAGGTTGTTTCTGTCTTCACAGGCAGTCCCTGCCCTTGCAGCAGCTTCTCAGCCCCATGGCTGCCGAGTTATTCCGGGATGGTTGTCTGGGGCTGTTGCACACCCAGTTTCCCTGCTGCCCAGGAGATGGCAGTCCTGCATTTGGACAACCTCTGCCACCAGTCCCCAGGCAGCACCAGGTACTTCTCCAAGGGCAGTTTGAGGCTTGCAAGGAAAACTAAGTCATAGGCTCTATGTTTGGCTTTATTGAGGAAGGAGAAGACAACGTTTGCAGGAATGATGGTCTGCCCTTTTCTGAGCTACCAAAATTGGGGTGCTGAGCCACCAGCAATGAGGACAACCTGTGCCTAGCAGGCAAAGGTTCCTGGGTACCCATCAGTGATGCAAACCTCACCAATGGGACAGCATCACTGTGAAGGAGTTGGCACCACAATAGCTTGGGGATGCAAGGTCTGTGTGGCTTCAGCTCCTCCAGATTGGAAGGTTTTAATTGCAGGTGAAGGCATCCTTGTGAGGACTGAGCCTGACCATTGGTTGCCTTTTCCCAAGAGGATCCATGGCTGCTGCCTTTCACATTCAAGCAGGGAGTGCGTGGTGGGAGCAACCATCACTGCCAACCCCTGTCCCATCTTTCTCCCTGTTCCTCATTTACAAGCCTCTGGGTTACTGCAAACTTGTCTTTGGTGCTGCAGATCAGGAGGCATCTAAAACTGCTTTTACAGTTGAGATGATGGCAAAATACCTGTTTGATAAACAAAAAGTTGAGCCCATTGAGGAAATCCATTGCTGAACCCATCTCAGTTCTCCCTCAACAAAGGACAAACAACAAATGCATCAGCCAGTGCCACCTCCTGGGGCACAAGCTGGTGTGCCTCACCTCCAAGGTTCCTGTCCTGGGCTGCAGCTTCAAAGTTCTTCTCTTTACTGTTCTCCTAGAAAGACAATCATCAGTGTTGGTGTTAGTGAGATCGTGCTGCAAAGAGGCTTCAGATCACAAATGGAGCTCCTAAATTTGGAAAGAGCTGGGCTCAAAGAGAGTCAACCAAAAAGAGCATCTTCTCAAAGGGGGAGATCCTTGGCAGGAGGAACCAGCTAGAGAAATGTCTGACCTTCAAAGCAGGAAAGCAAAATTCTCATGATTATTTTTAGGGTAGAAACAGAACTGTGTAGAGGAAAGTGCTGTCACAAGGCTCTGCTCAGCACTCTGAAAAGTGATGGTTGCAAGTCATACTGCAAAGCCACAGCCTCCTTTGGGAGATGAAGCCTCCTCATCCCTTCTCTCTTTAAAAATCACATAAGCAATTCTAAAACCACCCTCTGTTGAAATCCTCTCTAGTAGATGTTTTGTAGCCTTTCTTCTTGAAACTTTGCAAATGTTTATGGTTATATAATGCTGTCCTGAAGTTGTCAGTTATTTCTGGGTCACTTTTTCTGCTTAATGATGGAAAACTTGGTTGTTCTCCCAACTTTTTTGCAACACTAAGATCTCCTTTTCAATTATTTCATGTAGAAGACAAGGGCCTTTACATCACAGCTGTCAGATGCTGTCTCTGCATGAGCAGGGAAATAAATCCATACACAAACACACACCCAATAACCTCCTCAGACTGGAAGCTGTAGAAAAACCTCTCTGCATGAAATATTACAGCAGTTGGGGAATTAATTTACTCTCTTGTGATACTTTTGCAGGCTTAGAATGAGCAGGCAGCCTCCTCTCCTGACCAGCCAGTGCTTCCTTTGATGCCTGTCTTAGGCTAAAGGCTGTTTAAGAAACACTGGCACAGAAAAAAAAAAAAAGCTGCTTTCAAGTTGAAAGTTGTACAGATAGGAAATAGAAGTGTCTGGGCTCATTTGAAGCAGCTTTCCACTCCTGTTAAACCCTGGTGGAACTAAGGGGATTTATCTGAGAGAATGACTTGAAAACGGGGAGAAGAGAAAGCTGTGCCTCTGGGGAGGCTCTCAGATTTTCCCTCTTCAGAGACAAAAGCAGGTTTGCAAGTCTGGTGCTTGCTGATTGAAGAGTGAGTTTGAGGAGCTGGTGACCCAGAGGAGCAAGGAGCTGGTGAGCAGTGGGAGAGGTGACCTGTGGGTCTCACTAAGCTGCCTGTGCCTCTGGCCTGGCTCATGGACAGGCAGTGCAGAGCAAGGGCTCATCTGGGGAGATGCTGCACCAGTGGCATTGCCAGCAGCTGCCAAAAGCACACTTAGACATGGCACTCTGGGGCATGGTTTAATGGCCATGGTGGTGTTGGGTCGATGGTTGGACTTGATGATCTTAGAGGTCTTTTGCAAGTGAAACAATTCTATGATTCTGTATGTCTGACCTGTTGGTTTGCAAAGCCCTTTGATGGGTCCCTTGATGGACCTTTGGTAACACAGGATTCCTTGTTCATGCCTCAGCTACACATTAGAGGGCATTTAAGTTCTTCCATGGCCTCTGTTATCTCAGAGGCACAGGCAGCTGAAGTTGCTGTGGAGTTCCTTCAGAAAGACTTTTCAATCCTTTCTCCTTTCTTCTTTCTCCTTTCTCCTTTCTCCTTGACTCTGCAAGGAAGACTTCTGGTTTGGGGGAGAATTCATGGGCTAGCAGGAGCCAGCTTTGCCCCAGGTACTCCAAAGTCAGGACAAGCCTGAGTTGCACTTCTCTACACCCCAAGCAGCTGTCAGAAACCAAAATCAGAGCTTGCCCTGCACCCTAGTGCCCACTAGACCACACAATGCCAGTCTCAGCTCAGCTCCCTAGGCATCATGCAGGCAGGAACCACTGTAAATAAAGCAGAAGAGAGCTCCTGAGAGCAGGACAGAGCTCCTGGGTGGGTGGCTGAGGTCTCTACTCTGCTGTCCCCACCAAGTTTCCCCAGAGGGTAACATAGGTTCCTGTGCTGCTGCACACTTGGAGCTGCAGGCAGCCCATGGCCTCATGTCTTTCAGATAAAAAGGAGAGAGATGATAAATCCTAGAGCTAGAAGAGCCACAAAGAGGGGACTTGGGGGAGAATTTAGTGAGCAGTGGCCCAGATATATCAAACTGTCTCCTGCATAAAAAGAGATCCCATTAGTGTTCCTCTTTGTGCAGCACTGCTGAGGGTACTTAACCTATTAGATGACTGATGCTGCTTTGATGTATTCCAGAGAGAAGGTGCCAAACTTTCTGTCACATTTCCCCTGCCTGCTTTCAGTCAGTCAGTCACCTCCAAAGGAGACAGCCTGGTGCTGAGGTGACATCCCTGTCCCTGCCAGGCAGGCAGGATCTTGGTGGGGTGGACTGAATAGCACCTGATGAGCTCACAAAGAATCCAGCAGTGGGAAAATCCCAGGGTTCACACAGAAGATGTCCCCAGACAGCACCAGCATCACTGACCTTCTGCCAGTGTGGCAGGGAGAACTTCCTGCCTTGTAGCACATGCAGTGGGTGTAGACCCCATGGAGACAGCTACAGATGCCCTTTTTCTTTGCTGCTAGTGGTGAGACATCCCCCAAGTGTGACCCTGTCACCCCTCCTTTTCTGGCTCCAGTCTGGAATTAATCCAGCTGGACTCTTAGTTTCTTTCCACCATCAGCAAGCTGTTGAACTGGACCTAAAGGCTCTGGCTTTACTCTGTACTTTCGAGCCTGGAGCATGTTTTGAGGCTAGTGGTCTTGCTCAGGCAGGAGGGGCTGTCGGCAGCCTTCCCTCTGAACAGGCCTGTTCTGGGAGCAGCACTGTCCCTGGCACCAAAGTGCCAACACTCAGGTGCTGTTTTGAAGGACACTGCAGTAGATGGCCACCTCAGATAGAAATACACCTGACACACCTGGGAAGGTGTTTGCTGAGACAAGTAGCTTTGACCTCAAAATATTTCCTGCCTCTGGGCAGAGGGGAGAGGATGCTGTGCTTGAGTCTTGCAGCACCATAAAGCAAATGATGCTCTGCTGAGCTGATAAAAGCTGGCACCCACACTGCTGCTGGGCTGTACATGCCATGAGTGCATATGAAAATTCACTGGCTTGAAAGTAAAAGAGTGTTAGAAGTGCCTCGCTGGAGGATGGCCCCAGGATGATGTCAAGACATCTGTACTGTCTTGTTTCTTCCATCCCTGGGTTTGGAATACAAGCTTAAACGTCCTTGTGTCTCCTCCCTCTGAACCTGTGTCCCCACAGTGACCTTGTGCACGCTGTGCCATGGGGCAATGCTCACAAAGCTGGCCAAGGAGATGGCTTGGACCTCGTGTGGGAGAGCACAGCTGATGTGCAAGTGCTGAGCACAGCAGGAAGGCAGCACAGCTCAGCACGACTGTTGCATGTGGGTGTGAATAAGGCAGAGAAAGGGATGTGATTGCAGAATGTCATCAACATGTTTTTATTTGAACTCCAGTAAAATTCCCCTTGGACAGCTCTTGTCACACTCAGGCCAGTGCCAACACCACCTTCCCAGAGCCATCCTGACACCTGCCTGTGCTGAAGCCTGTCCACCATAGCTGTGTCTGCACACTGTGAGCTTCCTCGGCCTGTGTTCTCTAAGGGATTGCAGTGCACACCCTGCCCTACCTGCACGGTAGCTCCTGACAATCCCAGCCATTTTCCAGGCTGGAATTTCATGGATGCAGAGTCCACATGGCAGATCAGGGAAGATTTAGCCTTAAAGCACCCCAGTGGTTTCAATGAACAGTGCGGAGGTACCACCGTAGAAGCATTTCAATCTGTTCTTGCCTTGCTAATCAGTTCACCCGTGGCAATAAAGCCCAGATTTGGAAGATGAAATGGAATGAGCAGCATCTGTCCCTTTGTCCCTCTGTCCCTCAACCCACCGTGGCTGTTTGCAGAGAGGGCTCCCAGGTCCCAGCTCGCCGGCGGCTGGAGGCAGCAGATGGCATCAGTGCGCAGCCTGTCTGCTGCTCGCCGGCAGCCATGGAGCCACTCGGAGGATGATCTTTTTTACTCCACGCCACTAAATCCCTCCTTTTTAAGCAATTTCTTTCTCAACGACAAGTTTTCACCCTGACCCAGTGCTTATCTGTTCCCCTTTTCACTCCTGTGCCAGTCAGTGGCCACTTTGTGTATGGGGACATTGCAGTAGGTTCCCCATGGTTATGTTGCACCTGCTGTGCCTCATGTTGTGCTCTGGGCTCAGGAGGGACCAGAAGACAGGCTCTGAAGGGGAGAGAGGAGCTACCCAGATGTGGGAAGATGCAATGCTGGATGCTGATGGACACCAGCCTAACCTGTGAGGTGTTTCTTGTGTCATGATTCACATCAGGAGCACCTCACACAAGATCCCTGCACGTTTCTGTCTCCAACTGCCACTGGGGCTTCAGAGTTGAGTTTTCTTCTGCATGGAACAGGTTGCCCAGGAAGGTTGTGGATGCTTACTCCCTGGGGTGTTCAAGGCCAGGTTGAACCAGGCCTTGAGTGACCTGTGCTAGTGGGAGGTGTCCCTGCCTATGGCAGGGGATTGGAACTGGATGATCTTTGAGGTCCCTTCCAATCTCACCATTCTATGATTCTATTATTCTATGGATGCCAGATTGCTCCCCATGGCATCTCCCGATCACCTCTGGGTGCCTCTTTCCTTCCTGCAGAGCACCATGCTCACAAGCAGAGTTGGAAGGAGCTGCAGAAGCCTTGTTCACATGATGAAGCTTAAACCATAATTTCAGGGACTTGTGCTGACCTTGGACTATTATTAATAAGGAAAGAGGTCGGTGGCCTCTTGGGTTAATGGCCAGAGTCAGCTCTGGAATTTCTGCATGGAAGCAGAAAGTCCATACAGGCTGTGAAGAGAAAGAGGCTGGGACTGTCCCAACTTTGCTTGCCACCTTTGGTGGATTTTAATCCATAGCCCATTTCAGAGCACCACCTGTCACTCCCAGAGGTCAAGAAGATCCTTTTTAGTCCCTCTGCAGGCAGTTTCCTGGGGCAGGTGGTGGTTATAGGCTTGCTCTGCTCTATCCCAAGCCCATAGCTTCACATGGGGTTGTCATGACTCAAGTGCAGGACCCAGAGCTTGCTCTTGTTGAATGGCCTTGGCCCAGCCAGGCAGCCTGTCCAGAGCCACCCTACCCTCCAGCACATCAACACTGCTGCCCAGCTTGGTGCTTTCTGTAAACTTACTGAAGATGCCCTCAATCTTTGCCCAAGTCCCTGGTAAAGCTGTTAAAGAGAGCTGGCCCAAGCCCTGAGCCCTGGGGAACCCCACTTGTAACTGGCCACCAACTGGATTTAACTCCATTCACTCTCTGGGCCCAGCCATCCACCCATATTTTTTGCCCCTGCTAAGAGGGGGAAATCCCTCATCCAAGCCATGAGTAGCCAGTTTCTCCAGGAGTCTGCAGAAGGAAATGGTGCCAAAGGCACAGTCTAGGTAAACATCACCCCCAGCCTTTCCCTCACCACATGTTAGAGCTTCCCGACATTAATATTTGCTCTACACAAACTTAATCCTGGTTTAGGACACTGGGAATAGGCACCCAAAGTGTCACATTTATTACAGTGCAATGCTCTCTGTGTGCACAGGCACAGCACAGCAGAGATAGGAGAGTTTGCTCTGCTCAGGATGTGCTGGAAGATTTCTTCTGGGAAATCACTACTCTGCCCACAGCTGGGAGGTGAGCACTGCCCATCTTGCAGATGCTTCAGAGGCCAATAAGGAAAAAAAAAGTCAAGCAGTGGAGAGCAGAAATATCTGCTAAGAGACAAATATCCATAAAGCCATGGAGAACAGCTTGAAGGTGCCTTGCAGCAGATGTCCAATAAGTCCACACCAATATGAAAGCATCTCCATGTTGCTGGCAGCTTCCTGAGGTTGTCCAAGCTCCAGACCTGTGGCCCAGGAGGGCTGGGGAGGCTGAGGCTTCTGGGAGGATGGTTTTGTCAGCATTAGAGCAGCCCCATGCTGCCATGAAATCTCTTCAGCCTCATCAGGGGGGGCTCTGTGGGCAGGAGGTGCAAGGAAGTCTGCAAGCAGGGGTCCGCTCTGGCAGGGATCGATGGTCCTGATTCCATGGTGGCTGTTCAGAGCTCTAAAAGAGCATCATCTACTTGGACCCTGTGTCACAGGCTGGATCTCCTACTTCTCAAGAGACAACTCCTGTGAGCTGGGTGTGGCTTTGTGGCCACCCCAGTGCCTGCAGTTGTGGCTGACTTGTGGCCTTTGCATGGACCTGTAGCAGAGATGCTGGGAAGGGGATTCCATCCCATCCCTCTCAAGGTAATGGCTATAGAACCAAAGAGTGATTTGGACTGGAAAGGACTTTTACAGGTCACCCAGTCCAAGCCCCCTACAGTCAACAGGGACATTTTCTACCAGAACAGGTTACTCAGAGCCCCATCCAACCTGACCTGGAATAGATCCAGCACTGGGGCAGCTACCATCTCTCTGGGCAACCTGGGCCAGTGCCTCACAACCCTCATGGAGAAAATTTTCTTCCTTCTCCCTAGTCTAAATCTCCCTCTTCTAGTTCCAAACCATCATACTTTGTCCTGCTGCAACAGGCCCTGCTAAAAAGGTTGCTCAGAGCCCTGCCCAACCTGACCTTGATGTGACCAAGCATCACATCTCTGCAGAAAGGAATTATGTGTGTGGGAAAAAATCATCTCCTTTGTTCTTGATTCACTGAATACAGTTTTTGGAAGTCCTCATTACTCTGTTCCAATGTTTGAGCTACAAATTAGTGCCCAGGAGTAACACTGGAAGTATCTTGAGGTAACCTGGGCTCCTCTATGCAAGCAACACAACTTGTGTTTCACCTTCACACTCAGTTCACCCTTGCCCTGAAACTCTGATTCCCTCAGAGGAGGAGATTTCTGCAGCTGCTGCTGCTATTCAGTCACTTTCCACGTGGAAAAAAAGTGTTGTTGTTGGGTTGGTTTTGGTTTTTTATTTACAGCATTAATTTTTGCAACCACAGCTCAAAGCTAGCTTGGCTGGAAGGTGTCATTTGCCACCACAGGTTGCACTGCAGACAGCAGGGCTCTCGTGTGCTGATGGCTGGTGGCATGTGTCTGCCCCGTGCAGGGCACACTCTGGGAGCCACACACTGATTCTGCACTCTCAGTGGAGAGAGGCAGGAGATTTTCCCAGCACTAGCTGCTCCCTGGCATGATCTCTGCTTTCACCTGAGACTCAGACAGAGACAGTCCCACATTTCACCTGGCCCAGTTGCTTTAGCTGTGTTCCTGACATGATCCCCAGCCATGCCAAGCTGGATCATAGGATCACAGAAGCATAGAATGTCAGGGGCTGGAAGGGACCCCGAAGGATCATCTGGTCCAGCCCTCCCACACCAGAGCAGGATCACCCAGAGCAGATCACACTGGAATGCATCCAGATGGTTCTTGAATATCTCCAGAGAGGGAGACTCCACAACCTCCCTGGGCAGCTGATTCCAGTGCTCTGGCACCCTCACAGTGAAAAAAATTCCTCCTCAGGTTCACATGGAACCTCCTGTGCCTCCTGTGATGTTGCCACCATTCCACCTTGTGCCTATGACCACTACTGATCCACACAGTTTGTCTGCTCCAGAAGGAGGCAGTGACATCCCTGTGGGCTTCCACAGTGCTGCTGTGCTGCATTCTGCTCCTGTCCACCTTGGCAAGGATCTGCCAAGAGGGACCCTGGGTCCTGCTCAGCTGTGTGGTGAGCAGGGCTACACCTCCAGGGCTGTGCCCTGTGGAGGTGGCAGTGAGGTTGGGTTCTTTTCAGTGGTGGCCAGTGACAGGAAAAGGGGCAGTGGGTGCAGATTAGAGCGCAGGAGGTTTCACTTGAACTTAAGCAAAAACTCCCTTGTGAGGATGTTGGAGGCCTGGAGCAGGCTGCCCAGGGATGTTGTGGAGTCTCCTTCTTTGAGGACTTTCAAAACCCACCTGGACACATGCCTGTGCAGCCTGCTCTGGGTGACCCTGCTTTAGCAGAGAGGGTGGACAAGATAATCTCCAGAGGTCTGTGATGGTTTGGGAGTTATTTGACCCCACCTCTATGAAAATCCCCCAGACTAGACTCAGCCAGCTGGAAGTTAAGGACTGAAGCTCTATTTACAGCTTAGCACAATGTACAAGCAGAGATATACACAATATACAGGAATATTTACAGAAATATACAAGTTAAAGGTAATACAGAAACACAATCTCACTCCCAGAAATCAGAGTCCCCAGGAGGGGCTCCCAACCACCCTTCCACCTTCTTCCCACCCCTCTGCCTTACCCCAGAGTCTGCCTTTTGTGCAAGGTGAGTTTGGAGGATGGGCAAGGGGAGTCAGAGGCAGAGTGATTAGTTGGGTTAACAGCAGAAGGCCAGAAGACACAGCAGCTCCCAGAGAGAGACTCTCTGTTATCTATATTTGTGTCCTTGTTTTTATACATCCCAGCAAGCCTATGAGTGCAGCAGACCTCACCACTGTTTGATTTTCACAGCCTAGAATCTAATTTTTATCATTAAAATATCCCAATCAGCCTCAAACCAGCACAAGGTCCCTCCTGACCCCTACCATTCTATGATCCTTTGAGGAAGCTCAGCAAACATCTCCAAACATTCCTGGGTGGCATATCCAGGAAAAGTCCTGCTTGACACATGGGGAGTGCAGGGATGCCTTTGCCGCTCCTGGGCTGTATTTGCCCAGGTTCTGATAAGGGCTCTTATCAGAGCATGTGAACAGCCCTGGGCAGGGGCTGTCGTTACAGCCCCACTGCCAGCAGCCCATTAACACACCCCAGGACAAGAACGGGGTGGGACTGGTGGCAGCAGTCTCAGCCCCACTCCTCCCCTGGCATGGCACAGCTATAAATCCTGTGGCTCAAACCATATCTACAGTAACTTTCTGGGCTTGCAGGTGTCCCTTCAGAGTCGGCATGGGTGAGTGTGGGGGAGCAGGGCAGGGTGGATTCCCCAGCTTGTGCTGCCCCAGAAGCAGTGCTGGTGGAGAGGGGACTCCATGTGTGTTTGTGTGTGTGTGTGTGTGTGTGTACATGTGTGTGGAGAGCCTCCCCTCTGACAGAGCCATTTGTTTGTTCCCACGGATGGAGGACTTGCACCAGAGGCAGGAGATGGCACAAGGCAGACTTATGGTCTGTGATGTTTCTCCCAGGGCAAGGGAGAAGGTTTGAGAGGGACATGAAAGTCTCTCTCCAGTCCAATCCAGCAGTTCCCTGAGCAATGTCAGGGCAGAAGAGAGCTCAGGAAGGGTTGGGTGTGGGAAGAGGCAACTTGTGTGTTTCCCTGCTCCAGAGAGCAGGGAGCACACCAGCTCTAGGTCATACTGGAGAGGTGCAGACCTGCTGGCTGCCCTGCAGACCTGCTCACCATGCCCTTCTGGCTGGAGGAACAGGAGCTGTCCACACCTCTCATTACTGTGAGTGCATCAGGGAGAACCTCAGCAAGGCTCAGGGTCAGGCAAGGCAAGGACAGGTCTCTGTACACAGGGTCTGCCCAGGCTGTGCTCAGGAGCAGGAGGACAAAACCTGGAGGGAAGGTCAGAGCAGCCTTTCCCCATCAGTGGGGACAGAGAAGATGCTGAACAAAGAGAAGCATCAACTCATCTCCTTGGAGTTCCTCTCTGCCCTGGCAGAGCAGGGACAAGTCCAGAAGAGAGGATGGGTGCCTGTCCAGCAGACAGCCACTGGCCTTTAGTTCTAGCCCAGCAGAGTCACCAATCAAACCATAAATGTGTTCAAAGTGTAAAACTGAATAAAAATCATAGGTCACCAGTTGCTAGCAAGGGTCCACCATTGTGTGGTGCCCAGAAGAGAAGCACTGCTGGAAAAGTTGTCCCTTTTCAGATGTTTCACAATCCAGTGCTGCTGTAACCTCCAGAGGTGCAGCTGTGGTTTAATGAATGTTTGGATTTTAAGCTTGGGATAATGACTGCTATAATTAACTTGGATCAGTTTATTCTTTTTCAGTCCAAGTTGGCTTTTTCATTTGGCTTTTCCTGAGTGGTGGGAAGTGAAGAAATGCCATCCTGCTGTTCAGGGAGCTGGAGGGGCAGAAGGTTCCCTCGAGGTTTCTGTTAGGCTTTGGTCAAGCTCCTTTTGATCAGCAAAGGACTCCCTTATGATTGCTTGATTTTGCTCCTTGGGCTCTGGCATGAAGCCTGAGGAGAAGAAAGAACCCAGCTAAAAAGTTCGTGCCAGAAAGGCAACCCTGTGCCATCCTTGCAGATTTAGGGTGACCTGCAGCTGTTTCACCTCTCTGCAGCTGGTTCCCTATTGCATATTTCACTCTGTATGACTCTCATCTTGTTCCTTCCTCCCCCAGCTGCCCAGTGTGGTCCCCTTCTGCTCCTTGCCTGTGTGTTGGCCCTGCCACATCTCACCACGAGCACCCAAAGTCTGTCCTTCAATCAATCTTCAACCAGGGCATCTGCTCTGAACGCGTTAGTGGAGGGTAGGTACACAGAAGGTCTCTTGTGCCTTCAGGACACAGTTGGGATGCCTCCAGAGCAAGCTGTGAGGGGGGCATCTTCCAACCCAGTGCTGCCTCTGGTCTGTCAGTAGAGTCCCAGCATCCCTCTTGAGATGCATGGCCCAGCACAAGTCACCTGCCCTTCCTCAATTGTCTGGTGGGTGCAGACACCAGACCCTGCAGTCATGAGCCTGTCTGCCTGTGTGTAGGTCTGGAGAAGCCCAGAGGGTTTGCTCTGATCCCCTCCTGAAGCCAAGGCTGTCCCTCCCCACACATCAATGGCAGGGGCAATTAGAGGGAAGGATGCAGGGGAAAGGAAGGGTTCTCCTGGTGCCACCATGCCCAGCTGTTTCACTTGTCCCATGGCTAAGGACCAGGAGAGAGGCCTTCTTCTGTGCTGTTTCACTCCTGTGCCATGTTAGTTCTGTGTTATTTCACCCAGACAAGTACCTTGCCTGAGGTACTTCACCAGACCACACCATTCCCTACCTGACCAGGGTAGTCCCAGCCCAGGGAGGGTGAAACAGATCTCCTACAGCAGTGGGAGAGGATGGCTGATGCTGCTTGGCTGAGGGAACACCTGCTGGGGCCACAACACACCAAAAATACTGGAATGTGAGACTTGAGAAGACAAAGGCTCCCTCCCCAGCCAGGAGCACAGTCAGAGCTCTAAAGCCCTTCCTTACAGCCTTACTGCCTGGACTCCACTTCTCGGGCCAGGCTGCAGATTTCTTTGGTGCCCATTTCCACATCTCCTCCCTACTGCTGTTTCCCATGCCTCAGGTCAGCTCCGGCTGGTGAATGGCTCCACCCTGTGCTCCGGGCGGGTGGAGGTTTGGTACCACGGCGAGTGGGGGACGGTGTGTGACGACGGCTGGGACAAGCAGGATGCTGCTGTGGTGTGCAGGCAGCTGGGCTGTGGGAAGGCAGTGTCAGCCCACGGCAGTGCTTACTTTGGCCGTGGGTCTGGGCCTATCTGGCTGGACGATGTCAACTGTGGCGGGCAGGAGCAGCTCCTCACGCAGTGCTCGAAGCCGGACTGGGGAGTGCACAACTGTGGGCACCACGAAGATGCAGGCGTCGTGTGCTCAGGTGAGGATGGTGTTGGCATGGTCTGTGCTGCTCGGACAGCTCAAGTCTCTGCAGCCCTGAAGAGAGGGACTTGGGGATGCTGGTGGACAAGAAGCTCAATATGAGCCAGCAGTGTGCGCTTGCAGCCCAGAAAGCAAACCAGAGCCTGGGCTGCTGCAAGAGCAGTGTGGGCAGCAAGGTGAGGGAGGTGATCCTCCTCCTCTGCTCCACACTGGTGAGACCCCAGCTGGAGTACTGCATCCAGTTCTGGATCCGCTGTTACAAGAGGGATATGGATGTACTGGGAGGTGTCCAGAGAAGGGCCATGAGGAGAGACTGAGGGAGTTGGGGCTGTTCAGTCTGGAGAGGAGAAGGCTCTGAGGTGACCTTATTGTGGCCTTCCAGTATCTTAAGGAGGCCTACAAGAAAGCTGGGGAGGGACTTTTCAGGCTGTCAGGTAGTGATAGGACTGGGGGGAATGGAACAAAGCTAGGAATGGGTAGATTCAGACTGTATGTTAGGAAGAAGTTCTTCACCATGAGGGTGGTGAGACCCTGGAATGGGTTGCCCAGGGAGGTGGTGGAAGCCTCATCCCTGGAGGTGTTTAAGGCCAGGCTGGATGATGTGCTGGCCAGCCTGATCTAGTGTGAGTTGTCCCTGGGCATGGCAGGGGGCTTGGGACTGGATGATCCTTGTGGTCCCTTCCAACTCTACTGATTCTCTGATTCTCTGATTCTATGATTCTTGGTCTTGCAGAACCAGCCACAAGAGGACTTTGGGTTGCACCTAGATCTTGTCACACAGACTCTTGTTAAATCACCCTCTCTTCTGCCCCAGGTTGGCCCAAGGACTGCAGTGAGGTCTCCGCTGGCAGCCCCAGTGGTGTCTACGTGATCCAGCCCACAGGGCTGCACCCCATCGTGGTGTACTGTGAGCTGAACGGGACGGACGGGGGCTGGACGGTCATCCAGAGGAACCACCAGAGCACAGAGATCACCTGGGCTGAGTCCTGGAGCACCTACAAGTATGGCTTTGGGAACGTGCTCACTGACTACTGGCTGGGCACCGAGTACATCCATCAGATCTCCACGCAGAAAGTCTACCAGGTCAGGTTTGCCATCACAGATGCCTCAAACAACACTGTGTTTGCAGACTACAGCCTCTTCTATGTGGAAGATGAGTCCCAGGGCTACCAGCTGAGGCTGGGCACCTACTCAGGGACAGCAGAGGATGCCATGGCCTCAAAGACTCCCAGCACCATGCATGACAACATGAAGTTCTCTGCTAAAGACCTGGATCAGGACGCTTACAGCGGGAACTGTGCCTCCAGCTACGGGGGTGGGTGGTGGTACTCAGGGTGTTACTCTGTCCGGCTGAACGTCAAGGGGGCCATAACGTGGGGCAGCCTGTGCAATGGGAACTGCAAAGCTTCTGCCATCCTCATCAAACCCACTACCTACTGCTAGAGCTTTGGCACTGCCTGTCTGCACCGGGCACAACGCCAGTCCAATGTCCTGTCTCTTCACTGGGTGGAAGCAGACTGGGTGGTTGCAGGACACATCCTGGGCTGTCTTGAGATTTTTCTTTCACCTCTTTTGCAGAGCTCCTCTGCATCCCTTGCTGGGTTCTTCCTCTTTGAGCTGTTTTTATACGAATTGCTCTAGAATTAGACTAACACATTGCAGGCCCTGTGCTTCTGAGACATACCTGCTCTGGAGAATAAAATGTGCTTTGAAAACACAGTGTCTGGGTGAGCATCATGGGGAAATGTCCTTAGCTCTATACACAGTCAGTGCTTTGCTCTGCAGAGGTTCTGTCACCCTCTCATGAGCTGGGCTGGAGGAATCGTAGAATCAGAATTGTTCTGGCTGGAAAAGACCTCTAAGATCATTAAGTCCAACCATCAACCTAAGACCACCATGGCCATTAAACCATGTCCCAAAGCGCCATGTCTACATGGCCACTCTTTGAACACCACCAGGGATGGTGACTCCAGCAGGTATCCTCCAGGAAGGATAAAGATTCTTTTTTTCCTCCTCAATCAGAATTAACCCCACTTGCTGAAGATGTGGCCTTGATGCCTACACCTGGAAGGATGTTCTAACCCTCACTGACTCCCAGTTCACCCTAATCCCAAACCCTCCAGTGAAATCTTACGTCTGAAACAGCACCCACAGCCTGCAAACACCTACCCAGTACCTCTGGTCAGTCTGGAGTGAGCAGCCAGGATAGGGCAGTGCCAGGTTTCTTATGAGAAGGACCTGTGGGGTTGCAGGGAAAACATCCAATGGGGAATTAATTTTAATAAAACATCTTCATTTAAACAAACTGCAAGGTTTTCATGATGGAGTTGCTTCAGGGAAGGACAGGGAGCTCCAGGTGCCTTGCATGGTTCTGCCAGTCTCAAGAGGAGTGGGACTCAAGAGGAGTAGGGTTAGGTGCCTACTGAGCACCACCATGGCCACAGGCTGGGCAGATTGGGTGCCTGCTCAGGGCATGACCCAGTGCTCCCACTAGTGCCCATCCCTATGTGCCCACCACAGCACACTTGTCCCATTGCCAGCAGGGTGGGTTGTGTCAACAGGGGTCCAGCTCACTGGGGAGAGGGTCCTTAAGCCCTGTGTGCTCCCTGCCCTCTGTCCAAAATGCAGACATGGATCATCTGTGGCCAGACAGGTCCTGGCAAGTCCCAGCCACCCAACATCACCTGCTCCAGGGTGGGAAGGCCCTGGCTATGCTTCAATCCCCTGCTGGCCCCAGGAGCCCCACAGCACTTGGTTTCTTGCTGTGGGAGGCCCAGGCTGAGCACCATGAGCTTGCTTACCCCAGGACTCCCCACTCCCCTGGGACTGCAAAACATCACCCCTGCAGCACCCAGACCTGGACTGTTGAAGAGACCTCCAGGACCACCTTGGGGATGGATCCCCCATGGCATGAACCCCCCTCCTGGTGACTTGATGTCCCCCAAGGGCACCCTGACCTTCCTCAGCCCTTGCTGAAAGACAGTGCTGGCACTGCAGCTCCCCCAGCCACGGCATTGAATCATTTCAGTTGGAAAAGATCAAGCCCAACCATTCTCTAACTCTACCAAGGCTGGTGTTAAACCATGTCTCTCTGCACCACATCTCTGTGTCCTTCAGACACCTCTAGGGATGGGGATTCAACCACCTCCAGTCTTTGAGAACCCTTTCAATGAAGAAGTTTCTTCTAATGTCTAACCCAGATCTCCCCTGGTGCAAGCCTGTGGCCATTTCCTCTTGTCTCATCCTTTGTTACTAGGAAGATGGAGTGGAGCAAGAGGAGGGTGAGTCTCAGACATCAGGTGAGGCAAACGGAACCCCCATGTGGCAGGGCACACTCAAGTCCCTGCCCCACTGGAGATTTGAATGTGGTGTGAAACTGTTTTGCTCCCCCCCACCTCTGGCTCCAGGGGTTTGGAATGTGGAAAGAAGTAGGAGCCAAGTTCCTTACCCCACCCCCGTGGGCTTGAACGGGGGAGAGCAAATCGCCCCAGCATAGAGATATGGCAACTGGACACATTGTCTAGGGGGACTTTGGGAAGGACCTTGACTGGGACTTTGACTCGGACCTTGAGCCGGACCTTGAGGGGGACTTTCAGAGGCATCTGGAAGCAGGGTGAGGAGAAAGCACAGTCCCCGCCTTGGGACCGCCGCATCCTGCCTGCCTGCCTGCTGCAGGGAGCTGCCTCTGCCGTAAATCGACGCCGTCGGTGGGCACACTGCAGAGCAGCCTGAGCTTTGCCCTGTGCTGCTCCACACTCTGTGCCCATGGCAGCTGTGTCTGCAGTGAGTTTGGGCTCTGGCAGGTTTAGTCACATTGGATCCTGTGCCGCGTTGATCTACTGCTGGATTACAATCTGCAGTTCCAGACACTGCTGCAAAGGAGCCAAGGGGACCAGCTCTGAATTCCTACTCCACCGCCGTGAGTAGCACAGACGTACCCTAGGGCTCCAGGCTGCCTTTATTTGTAAGTGCAGCAAAGCTGTTTTTGCAGCAAACCTTTTCCAACTTTCTGATTTTCCTGCACTACTAAATTCCCTATAAGCATCCCAAACGAATTTTGAACCCAATCTAACTAATTTGTATAGAGTTTGTGGGTGGGGATTTCAGAAATAAAATAACTACAGATTTTATAATTCCTATCTCGTTAATTCCCACAACTAATTCACCTCACCATGAACACAGTTCCCCCCAACACTCTCCACCACCTGGGGACCTCTGCTGCTCCTGTGTGTGTGTGCAGTGTGGCAGTGGCAGGTAGACACAAGGCAACATGTCTGGATCCAGGGTTTATTGTAGCTGATTTCTCCCACTGTGAATAGCATAGCTGTGGGCTGTGTGGGGCCTGGGGAGGGAGCAGGGCCTGAGTAAAGCAAGGGCACAAGGATTGCACAGAGAGGGAAACTTGCAGGGCCTCCCCTTCCCCAGCACAGGAGTGGATGTGTTCACCCCAAACCCCAAACCAGTGCCTGCATCCCAGTGCCAGCCAGCACTGTGACACTGGGCAAAGCTGCTCCGTGTGCCCAGGGCTCTGAGTGATTGCTCCTGAGCCCCAGAGCTGGTGACAGTGCAGGAGCTGCGGGTGGCACAGGATGTGCAGCGGGACTGGCACAGGGCTGTTGGCAAGCACAGGAGTGGGGCACTGAGCTGGGGACGGTGGCACTCCCACAAGCTGCCGGGAGGCTGGGCACTGTGGCACGGTCAGCACACGTCTGTGGGTTTGACCAGGATGAGGGAGGAGGTGCAGTCAGCATTTGGGCAGATTTCTGGCCAGTAGATGTATTTCTTGCCATTGAGCAGGATGTTGCGGCAGTTGTCATACCACCAGCCCCCGGCCCCGGTAAAGTAGTTGGCACAGTTCCCACTGTACTGGTCCTGGTCCTTGTCAGTCGTGGTGAATTTCTTGTTGTCGTGTGTGCCACCAGAGGAGTGATAGGCAGTCAGATAGTCTGTGCCAATGCCCAGGAACCGGCCCAGCCTCAGCGGGTACCCACTGGCCTCACTCTCCACGCCGAAGATGTTGTACTCGGCGTAGTGAGTGACGTTGGCTTTGTTCCGCACCCCGAAGCGCACCTTGTAGGTGCCCTGCTGGGTCAGCAGGTGCAGGTACTCGGTGCCCAGCCAGTAATCGCCCTGCACGTTGCCAAAGCCATACTTGTAGGTGGTCCAGGACTCCTTCCATGTGATTTCAGTGGAGTAGGTGTTTCTCTGGACTACAGTCCAGCCCTTGCCCTCGGTGTCCATGTCGCACCACACCGCACGTGGAGGGGATCCTGCCGGCTGGATGACGTAGACCCCGCTGCGGCTGCTCGCGTGGAGATGGCTGCAGTCTGCGGGGAACCCTGCAGCAGATCAAGCAAGACATGAGGGCCATGTACTGGAGGACACGCTGGCAGGGCATTGCAGGCAGCTGTGCTGGTGCTGCTTGTGCTGGAGCTCACTGGGTGCTCTGCAACCAGTGGAATGTATTGGGAAGGTCTCTGATCTGCTGGAGAAGCAAGCATTGCCCTGCTTTGCAGCTCAGGGTTGAATGCAGGGACCTGCTGTCACTCTGTGGCTGCAGGCATGGGGACACCTGCACCCAGCACCCCGGAACCTGGCTGCACTCACTGGTGGGCAGCATGACTGCACCCAAAGCTGGCAGCTCGTTGGCTGCCCCCCAGCACCCGTACTCACCAGTCTGGAAGCTGGCTGCACACACTGGGCTCATGCAGAGGAGAAGTGTCCCCACCACGACAGGCAGGAGGAAAAGGTTCCCACGGAGCAAAGCTGTCCCAGCCTGGAGCCCTGAGAAGGAAAGTCCCCAACACTGCCAGGATCCCTGGGCAGCTCCCTGGCCCCTGGGGAGTTTGGACCAGGGAAGGCAGAACCGTGGGGTCTCCTGGGATGCTCATGCAGGGGTAAATTGAGGTGAGAAATGGCTTTGTCACCTTCCTGGTCAGCCCCTTTCCTGCACCAGACAGAAACCTGCAGCCACACTTTCTCATCCTTCTCCTAAATGTGGCTTGCAGGTTTTTTATTTCCTACAGGTCTAGAGGCAAAAGGATTTTTTTTTTTTTTTTGTGGGGAAGAAGTCAGTGCTAAGGGCTTTGGGAGCAAATGGTTCAAAGCTCTGCAGCTGAGTTTGGTGTGTAAGTCCTGGCACTCAAGGTGCAGAGCCTGCAGTTCACAGCAATGCAGGAGACAACTCAACAGCAGCAGCAGCAGCAGAGAGCTAGGAAGAAATGGTTGAGCAGAAAGGGGAGGAGTGGAACAGATGCTGGATATTGTCTTCAGCTCCTGGTCCCCCACTGCTGTCACTTAGCTTGGAGAATCATAGCATCATTTGGGTTGGAAGACACCTCTAAGCTCACCAAGTCCAACCCAGCACTGCCAGGTCTCCTCTAACCCATGTCCCTCAGCACCACACCTGGTTCAACAGTGGTTGAATACCTCCAGAGATGCTGACTCCACCACAGCCCTGGGCAGCCTTGCTTCTCTAATTCCCCAGAGCCGCAAGTGCTGTGGAAAAGGAGCTGGGAAGAAGAGGAGAACTCACCCATCACTGCCATGCTGCTGAGCAGACGTCAGGAGCCTGAGCAGTCAGTCCCACTGCCCTCAACTCCATGCTGGCCTCTGTCCCTTTATAGCAGAGTCTCTCCCTGGGTCTCTCCCTATCCACACCTCCTCTGTGTGAGTATCTCAGCTCCCCTGTTTGCACAGATCAAGTTAATCATTGTCTGCACATCTGCTGGCCTCTGCTTGCTCAAGGTTACACAAAAGTGTCCTGAGGTGTTTTTCCAAGGTAAAGAAAAATACTCCACAGCTCCAGCTGTGGGGTGGTTATCACCTGCAGTACAGGAGACCTGCCCAGCAGTTTGGTACTTCTGGGGATCTACCAACTGCTACAGGGCAATAAAGGAGCTAAAGGAGAGGGGAAAGGCAAACAAAAGGGTAACTGTGAATGCCAAGGGCACGGGGGAGATTGGTTACATTTGGAGAACAAAGAGGGTCGGGCTTTCAGGCAATGGTTTGTCAACCATTACCAGCTCCATGTCACCACACTTGTGTGATGGCCACAAGTCTGTCCTGGCCTCCTTCCCTGCAGAGAGCTGCCAAGAATTCAGCCCCAGAACTGGGCTGCTAATGCTGACAACCTTTTTTTGACCTCCATCACTTGAACTTTAGGAAAATCTTTGCTGTGAGGGTGACAGAGCCCTGGAGCAGGCTGCCTATAGAGGTTGTGGAGTCTCCTTCTCTGGAGACTTAAAAAACCTGCCTGGATGCATTCCTGTGCAACCCACTCCAGGTGACCCTGCAGAGGGTTGGACTGGATGATCTCCAGAGGTCACTTCCAACCCTCACCATCCTGGGATTCTGTGACTGTGTGATTAGTAGAGGCTGAAGGCAGTCCCCTTTCCTAGAGGCCAGCCCTGACCTCTAAATGCTTGGGGCAGCTGTGAGTGAAAACAGGCTGGGGAGGTGCCTACCCCTGCCCCTACACTTCCCTTTCTTTGGCCCAAATGTCTTAGTGAGAAGAAACAGACTCGGGAAGGCTCTGCTGACCTCCTGTTCTTCTCCACTGCATGCGAGGTGGGCATGGCCCTGGCAGCCTGGTCCAGGCTGGGTTGCTGTCTGGGAGGGCATCTTGAATGCATCTGTGGCCAGCTTGTCAAGCAGCAGCTGCAGCTGTGGGGACCACATCTGTCAGGAGAGGTTTAACTCATTTCACAGGTTCCTGCAGGGTATTGCAGCAAACCTTCAGGACCAGGCTGGAGCCTCCATCTTGTTCCACTCTTGTTCCTCCCTTTCTTCATGCAGTGCCTTGGGAAGCATCAGCAGGTCCTCACCGATCACCTGCTGGCTGGCCCCACATTGAGTCAGTCCTCTTGGGCCAGTTTGTACTCCTGCATGTCACCAGCAGTGGCTCTTTGGCTGCAGTGCACTCTGTCTTCTAGAAGGTGACACTTCCATCAGCTGCAGATCCCAGCAGGGCAGTGAGAGCAGGGGAGAAGCAAGGGGGCAATTGTCTGTCCCCATTGGCACAGCAGGCTCTGTCCTCTCCTCTGCCTCTACTCCCTCCCTCCATAACTCAGCTCCGTGTGCTACCTCTGCCTGCCTTGCTGCTCCCAGGCTGCCCATGCCCCACCACTGCTCCTCCAACAGCCACCTTGGAGGGCTCACCATGGGGGCCTTGCTGCAAGGACTTCTGTTATAGCTATCCAATGAGGGTGGCAGAAGGCACCGAAGGGTGGCAGCAGGCAGGGAGACCTCAGTGCTCACATGCAGTGACAGACTGGAGTGTCCACCACAGTTTGGCACATCAGCTTTGGGGTGGATGGTTGGGTATGGGGAGCCAGTCCTGCTCCTGTCCTGCTTGGGTGGACTGGTGCAAAGGGCTGGGAAGAGCCTGCTTGCCAGAAATGCTGTCTGACAGGTTGTCTGTCAAGGCACTTTGGGAAGCTTCTGTGAACAGAAAGGTGCTTCCTTGAAAGGAAACTGCTGAGGAGCGCTCTTGGATCAGGTCTAAGATATCCACTGCTGTCCAACAGCATGGTAGAGAGAACTGCAGCCTGGAGTTGGCAAGAATCCCTTTTCTGTGTGATTTTTACAAGGGGCTGGTGTGGGGCAGGGGAAGAGAAGTCCCTCGGTGAAAAAAATCCTCCTTGCTCCGCTGATAGCCATGGAGTGGCTCAGAGCAGGGGTTGGGCAGCGCACCGTGAGCTGCTGGCACAGTGACAGGCTGGGCTTGTTCTGGGACCTTCACCACCACCTGCCGGTCTCCTGGAGGACAACAGAGGTGGAAATGCCACCTGGGGATGAGGCACCTGGGGTGAAGGCAGCATGGGACCAAGCAGTCGGCAGCAGCCTTGTGGCAGCAGAGCCCATGTGGGTCCCCAGCAGTGCTGTGGAGCATCCCCGGGCTGGTGCAGGGACATGCTCCAGCAGCTGCTGGCATCAAACCATCAATGGACACCTCACCATGGTCCTACACTGGTGTCATTGAGTAACAAGGCAGCATCACCAGGCCATGCCACCGCCTTCCTTAGCATCCCCTCCCAGACCTGTGCCCTTGGCAAGGCTGGTTTCAGCCTGGGCTGCTCAGTGTGCAAAGTGAGATGTCAGTGCCACCGACCTGGGGAGGTCAAACTCCTAAGGTAGCAAGAGGATCATAGAACTGTAGAATCATTTTGGTTGGAAAAGACCTGAAGCCCAACCATGAACCCAGCACTGCCAGGTCACCACAAAACCATGTCCCTCAGCACCACATCTACACAGCTTTTTGATCTCTCCAGGGATGGGAACTCCACTACTTCCCTGGGCAACCTGTTGCAGGGCTTGACACTGCTTTTAGAGAAGAAATTTTCCCTAGTGTCCAACCTAAACCTCCCCCGGCACAACTTGGGGCTATGTATTCTTGTCCCATCACTTGTTACTTGGAAGAAGAAACTAACCCTCTCCCCACCCCACATCACTCCCCCCTCCTCCCAGGGAGCTGTAGAGAGCCAGAAGGTCTTCCCTCAGCCTCCTTTTCTCCTAGCTGAACACCCCCAGTTCCCTCAGCCGCTCCTCAGGAGATCTGCTCTCCAGATCCTTCATCAGCTTTATTGATCCTCTTTGGACCTGCTGCAGCAACTCAATGTCCTTTTTGAAGTGAGAGGCCCAAAGCTGAACCCATATTTGAGCTGCAGCCTCACCAGTGCCAAGTAAAGGAGGGCAACCACTTCCTGCAGTACACTGCCACAGCTCCCTCTTGGGTGAGGCACCATGCCAGGGTAGGCAGACCCTGAAGGGTGTCTAACAGAGATCTCCAGCATGGCCCAGGTCACAGAGGGCCCCACAGTGTTTGACATCAAATCCTGTAAGTAATAACAACTTCGAGGAAAATCCTTATCACTTGTCAGTTTGGTGGGATGCTGAGTGAACATCAGCTGCTGTTTGCTGAGGTTTGTTTGAGACCTCTTATCACAGCAGCACAGCAGCTGGGGTGTGAGCAGAGCTCCTTAGGGATGAGGGCAAACAAATCATAAATTTCCAGCCCTGATGACAACTGGAGGATGAGTGCTGTAGTCTGGGTCACCTGGCCCCACCTCCCCTTCTGAGCCCTATAAAACAGCAGGGCTGGACACCCTGTCAGCAGAGCTGCCACTCCACAGGGGCCT
>WBNM01014042.1:8714-19628 GCA_013399055.1 Ramphastos sulfuratus
CTGAGAGAGTCATTCCCCACTGGAATGGGCTGCCCAGGGAGGTGGTGGAGTCACCGTCCCTGGAAGTGTTCAAGGCAGGTTTGGACGTGGCACTTGGTGCCATGGTCTAGTCTGGAGGTCTGTGGTAATGGGTTGGACTTGATGATCTTTGAGGTCTCTTCCAACCTTGCTGATACTGTGATACTGTTAACTAGAAGAGACAAAGAGATGCCATAATGGAGTTTACTAGAATTTGGGAGTAGCATAAACAGTGACACTTTCTTCTATGCCTCAAATATTCAGCAAGAGTTTAGGGACTTTGGAAATATTGGAGTGGCAGAATGACCTAAAAGGCTGTGTTGGAAATAAAAACTGAATTTAGTGCAACTTCTTGCTAAAATTCTTGAATGATGGTAATATCTTTATTTTATTTTATTTTTAGTGTGGTAGATAAGAACCACAAAGGACAAAAAGATAAGGTTCCCAAATTAAATTTGGCCTTTGTGGGATGTAGAGAAGGGACAAATTAAGGATTTTACTGACTCCTGCTTTCTCTCCAGACTCTGGTGGATTCCTTACTTGTTGTGAACAGATACTGTGCCCAGTATGCTGCATTTGATTTGGTTGTACTTCCTGTTTCACAGATGACTCAAAGTTTTTGTCAGATCATCTACTTGAATCTCCTGGTCTTTAGTTTGCCAGGTATTGTAGGAAAGCAAAATAAAAATATGCTCCACAACTCAAAGAGGTGGCAAGCTCAATGTTGTATGAAGGGCATCAGAGCTGGTAGATAAATTTGGATAGAGATGAGCTGGAGGAAACAGTGAGATAATGCTGGTTAAAAGGAGACTAACATCATGAAAAGCAGAGGTGTTTGCCAGAAGGATAAAAGTTGGATGGCAGGAAAGTCTTCTTGCAGTTTGGAAATGCTGTGTCCAGCTCTGGGCCTCTCAATTCAAGAAAGATGTTGAGGTGCTTGAGCACATCCAGAGAAGGGCAACAAGGCTGGTGAGGGGTCTGGAGCACAGCTCTATGAGGAGAGGCTGAGGGAGCTGGGGGTGTTCAGCCTGGAGAAGAGGAGGCTCAAGGGAGACCTCATTGCTCTCTACAACTACCTGAAAGGAGGTTGTAGCCAGATGGGGGCTGGTCTCTTCTGCCAGGCACCCAGTGACAGAACAAGAGGACACAGCCTCAAGCTTTGACAGGGCAGTTTTAAGCTAGACATTAGGAAAAAGTTCTTCACAGAAAGAGTGATTGGCATTGGAATGAGCTGCCTGGGGAGGTGGTGGAGTCACTGTCCCTAGAGATGTTTAAAAGGAGACTGCATGAGGCATTTGGTACCATGATTTAGTTAATTGGAAGGTATTAGGTGATAGGTTGGACTCAATGATCTCCAAAGTCTTTTCCAAGCTGGTTAATTCTGTATATTGCTTCTACACTCACCACTATGGCTGCACCATGAACTGCTTAATGCACATCAAGAGAAGAACCATTTCTATTTTGGGTGCCTTCCATATTTTCTCAATTCTCTTATTCTTCATTGTCAGACATTGCCTAAAATTTCTTCCTAAGTTTGCCTTTTTTTGTGTGTGTGAGTTTGTGGTTGGTTGGGTTGTGTTTTTTTGTTTGTTGTTTTTGTTGTTGTTTTTAATTAATTAGCAAATTGTCTTACATTCTGTGAGCATCAGATCTTTCCAACTCATCTCAGTGGTCATGAGGATATCTCACATTTCTCTTGCCCATCATACTGCAGTTGTAAATGCTCATGTGTTGTTATTTCCCAAGATGTTAAACTGAAAGAGATGAAGTGGCTTCATTTCCTGTTTGCTTTCACCTTGACTTCTCTCTGAATGCTCTAGGTAGATGTATTCATTAAGGATGCACTCAAGAGCAAATATAGATAAATGGCATGGAAAGAAATATCTGTCCCCTGTTTCTAGAGAAGACAGTGTTACATGTCTTGTAGCTGACCTAGCAGGATATTGAAAGAAAAAGATTCTTCCCCCCTGCACCCCCAAAGTTCATTCAAATGAATATTGAAACCCAGAAAACTGATTTGTTGATAGTACTGTGAAATCAGTTAATTAATTTTGTTTAATATTGATATTTTAATGTGCCCTTCTCCTGAAATATTCATAGAACCATTAAAAACTTCTCCTTTACTTCTTCAGCAGTATCTTTGCTGATGTGCTTTCAAAAGCAATGAGGAAAGAGGGAAGGATAACAGCAAAAGAAATCATGTAGACTCTTTGTAGTAGAATAATCCTTCATACTTCATGTCACAATCATAGGCATTCACACAGACACACAAATTCATACTGAAAACACATAAAAAAAACCCAAACCACACAAAATCACAGAAAATTCCAACCCAAACGTCCTGTGTTACCTTTTAACAGCAAGATTATTAGTGATATTCTAGCTACTGTGATGAAGTTAGTGTAAGTGCCTAGATAAAAGAATAGATGAAACATTTTTATATCACATAAACTACCAAAGAAGCAGTTTTGAGCTGCAAAACTACGTTCAGTTGTTCTAAGGTAAAAATTTATACAGTGATAACCTGAATATACCAATAGTAGTAGGGTTTTGATTTCAGCAGGTTTGGCCTGAGATATACTATTTCATTTAGTTTTCAGCTTGTGGAAACTCTTTGTTCCTTGATTGTGAACTCCAGCTTGCCAAGGAGTTGGGGTTGTTCAGCCTAGAGAAGAAAAGACTCTAGAGGGACCTTAAAGTTGCCTTTCAATACCTGAAGGGAGCCTAGAGGAAGGCTGGAAAGAGACTTTTCATCAGAACAGGACAAAGGAGAATGGTTTGAAGATGAGGGAGAGTAGGGTTAGACAGGATCTTAGGAAGAAATATGACTGAAGTGGTGAGACTCTGGAATAGATTGCCCAAGGAGGCTGTGGATGCCTCCTCCCTGGGGGTGTTCAAGGCCAGGTTGGATGAGGCCTTGAGCAGCTAAATCTGGTTGAGAGGTGTCCCTGCCTGTGGCAGGGGGGTTGGGGGAGATGATCTCTGAGGTCCCTTCCACCCTAAGCCATTCTATAATTACACAGTAAGTCAGAGAGCCAAGAGTTTCAGTGGTACAATGCAGATTTGCTTGTGGGAGGGAGAAAGGAGGTCACAGTTAAAGTGTGTAGCTTTTATTACTATTATTATTAGTTACTGTTAATATCATGTGTTGATCTGCTCCTATTCCTATTCTGTTGTTTATTGATGTTACTAGTCAGCATTCTGGAGCACCAGAATATGACAAACTGAGAACCTTGGGGCTGTTGACTCTGGAGAAGAGAAGACTGAGAGGAGGTCTGATCAGTGTGTACAAATATCTGAGGGGTAGGTGTCAAGTAGATGAGGCCAATCTCTTTTCGCTGGTCAGCAGCAATAAGACAAGGAGCAACAGCCACAAATTGGAACATAGAAAGTTTCACCTCAACAGGAGGAGAAACTTCTTTACAGTGAGGGGGAAAAGGCTGCCCAGAGAGGTTGTGGAGTCTCATTCTCTGGAGACTTTCAAAACCCACCTGGATGCATCCCTGCGTGGACTACCCTGGGTGATCCTGCCTTGGCATGCAGGTTGGACTCAATGGTGTCTGGAGGTCCCTTGCATCCTCTAAAGTTCTGTGAATATTTGTATCTTCTTCCAACAGACTTGCACTGTTATAAATTGGGCTTTCTCTTAATACAAAGTGACAGATAGGCAGATCCTTCAGAAGCTATTCCATATATTCTTTTCTGCACTGTGTGCATGATGCTTGATCAAAATAGAAGCCCAGTCGATTTATTAAGGCTTTATCCAGCAGAGATACTCTATAATGCAGGCATTTTGCTCCTTCTGACCTGCTTAGTAGAAATGTAGCTGAGTATTCCAGGCCAGGAAAAGGGTGCACAATAACCACTGCACAATTTAATAATCCCCAGGGGTCAGTGCTGGCACCAGTGCTGTTCAACATCTTTGTCAGTGACATGGACAGAGGAATCAGTGCACCCTCAGCAAGTTTGCAGATGACACCAAGCTGTGTGGCACAGTTGACTTGCTAGAGAGCAGGGATCCATCCAGAGGGATCTAGACAGGCTGGAGAGGTGTGCCCAGGCCAACCTCATGAAATTCAACAAGGCCAAGTGTAAGGTCCTGCACCTGGGTAGGCACAATCCCGAGCACAAATCCAGGCTGGGTGGTGAATGGCTGAGAGCAGCCCTGAGGAAAAGGACCTTGGGGTCTGGGNTGTGATTCTATGAGGTTCCACTGAAGAGGCCCTAGTCTTCACATAGAACTAGAACCACAGAAGGTTTAAAGGGCCTCTGGTAGTCTCTTGTCCACTTATCAGAAAATCAGTTGGTTTTCATTCAGTTGGACTTCAAAACATCTCCAGGACTACAGAGTCTGCAACACCTCACAGTCTCTATTCAAGTGATCTCCTATCAGTTAACTGAAAAAATTGCCTATGTATTTCCTTTCAGATCTAACTTATCAATGGAAAAAAAAAAAGTTATTTATAATGTAGTGTGGAGGAATGGAAGTCCAAGTGACATATTATTCCCTATTTTAATGAGTGGTTTAGTTGCAAGTGTGTTTTGTGTGGAAGTTCTCAAACCCTGAGGCAGATGGAGAGAAAAACTGCAAGCTGACACTGAAAACACACCCTGGGAGCTTGGTGCCTCTCTCCACATTTTCAATTAGAGTCTGAAGGTGTTAGCAGTGTGTATGTGGTGTCCCAGGCACAGCCTTATCTTACATCATTCATAGTAGTTTAAGTAGGGAAAAGTCTCTGACAGAGCTGATGGCATGGGCAGTAATGTCTCTTCTGCTCTTCTGATTCCTCAGCATCTGCTTTGAGCTTTGGACCATCACTGTGCTTCTCAGAAACAGATTCTTTAAAGTCAAACACAGTCCATTTTCATTAGTGTGGAAAACATGAAAGCTGCTGCCTTTTGTGTCTTAGTTCAGTAGCAGAACTAGTGAAACAACTCTAAAAGACAAAGGATTCTTTTCTTGTTCTTGGAGAGAAACATTTAACTCTCAAATGGATTCTTCTGAGTCCCACAATTTTTCTTCCATCCTAAATAAATGAGCCTGTGGAGTGAGACACCACTAGAAGGTCAATATCTCCTCAGTTGTAGCCAGCAGCAGGCCATTTATGTGCCCTCCTTACAATGAATCTCTCTTTTACATGATGTCTGCTGTCTAAAACCTGTCAGAGGATTCAGAGGGGAGGCAGCTTGTGTCTTGTTTCAGAACATCAGTTTTCAGAATCAACAGGGATTTTGAAGTACCACTAAATCTAAATTAATGATTCCAGTTTATAAAAGTTTAGGTATTTTATCAAGGTTATGTTAATTGTTAATTAGTCCCTTTAAAGCTCTGTAATTGCTGGTGTGGAAGTTGCCCTAATGCAGAAAGATGTGAAGGAGCTCAAATGTTTCACTGGAATGAAAAGGGCTCTTCATAAGGTTATTAGTTAAGGATCATGGGCAAGTGCTGTGTTGCACTAGAAGAGGACTGACTGGGAGAAAAATGTAGTATGCAGTTTTGTGTTGAGACAATACAGAATTTCATCTGAGTTCTGAAACACATATAACAAGATGTTTTGTCTTTTCAGCCAAGTGGGATATGAATTTCTGAAAATCAAATCAAGTGGAATCCTGCTCATCTTGTTCATTCTGCTGCTGAATATTCTTTACTTCCTTTCTGAATAACAAAAGTAAGGTTCCACAGTCTTTGTAGGTAACAGCTCATTTATCTTCTCTAGATACCTTATGGAATGCTCAAATACAACAGTGGAGAAGTAAAGGGGATAAAATTTTGTTTGCATAGTGCAAATATAATCACTGCAATCTGTCAGACTTTGTCCTTCACTAGATGAGTATTGATAAAGGTTCATTCTTACAACTAAGACTCCTCAGATTAATCCTTAGAGTTCCTTTTCTTCTCTAATTCTTTGCTAACAAATACAATTTTCATGCTGCTCATTGCACTGCAATTTTTGTAACCATCTTCTAAACAAGTCCATCTTTTCTGACTCTCTTTGTATTTCCAGATCTATTCTTAGATAGCCCTAAGTGTCATGGAAGTTGATAGCAATGCTTCAGAGAGCTCAGCACTATCTCCTGGAGAACAGCTGCACTCCTTAACCATCACATACTTAAACAAAAAATAAATGGTTGTAGCATCCCAGGTGGTTGCTTCCACTAAGTTCCTTATTGCAGTAACTAGGACCAGAATGAAGTTTAACAATAAGGAAATTTTGCTGAGAATATAAAAGGCACAGCACAGCCTTAGACCTTTTGAGGAATTTGTTCTATAGAATACATTAGATGTGCTACACCTAAGTCATGTCCACACAGAATTTTCAGTGGAAATTGGACCCTATACCAACAGACTAAAACATGGTATGCAAGAATGTGACCTTTAAACTACTTTTCCAAGTTTCCACACGGTGCAGAGCTGAGTAAACAAAGGATAACATTTAAACTCAGCAACTTTTTGAAGCTACTTCTATCCTTCTCAAATCTCAATTACATGCAGCTTTTTTAGATGAATTAATTTCTGCAACTTTTATTGTCTAGCTTGTGCCTGGCTGCAGACTGAAAGTATTGACCTTGACTGCAGAAATCCATAAAGGTAGAAGGAATCAATTTAAAAAATAAAGTGCTTGTGAAGGAGATAAGTCTGCTCTAACTCTTTGAACTATGTGGGCTTGCAAATCGTTACTGCAATGCTTTCTAACTCTGCTGTCACCTCTGTCCTGCTGACATTTCCATGTTGACCTAAATCTATAAGCACTCAACCATGTTTCTTGTTACTGTCTTTTAAAAGTTGGTGCAATGTGGATAGACAGTGAAAAGTCCTTAGGCCTGCACATAAACTTAGCTGATCAAAAGACACATCAATCAGTCACAACTTAATTTTGTGATCAGTTGTTCTCTGTGTATTTTTTCCTCCTTTAAGCTATACTTTTCATGTGTTTAATCTTACTTTGAAAGTATAAAATAGAAAGGGAAAAGCCTGAAAAAAAACAAACCTAACCTTTCTCTATTTGAAAACTTTACCTTGGAAAATCCCTGCTACTATGAAGCTGTTCCCAAAGGGTTAACCAAAGGAATGAAAATAATAATTTAGCTGCAATGGGGTATTATTGGGTGAATGTTGCCTGACTCTATCACAGGATTAAAATGCATATATTTGTAGAGAAATGATGTTCACAAACCAGTGTCTTAGTGCTGCACCCAAGGGCTGCTCTGATATAGTGCCCTGAATTATTTAAAGTGTAAATGTGCAAAGATGCCTTTTCAGATTCCTCACAGACTCAGATCTGTTGTTGCTACTCTGGCTGCTCCTCTTTTGTGTGTGTGGTGTTTTGGTTTTTTTCTTTTTTTTCTTTTCCAATAGATTCAGATTTCAAAGTACATTTATATTAACTGCATAAATCTCACTGTGCTCCCAGGAGGTGTATTTTATGACTGTGTTATGTTTGTAGAGGATAGGACTGGGGGACATAGAGGTCACTGGCTAGATCTTCTAAACTAACTTCCATTGAGGTTAAGTTGGCATCATATCCTGAAGGGAGGCTGTAAGACTTGGTAAGAACAAAGCCACAAATGACTCATATCCTTAAGGCAGGAGAACCTGGTTCAACACCAACTTAAGAGGAATGGTCCTTGGAGTATGTGACAGAAAACAGTACTTGAGGATTGTGTTCTAGCCCTCACAGGCCCTGCAAGGTTGTCTGTATCCAGACATGGTAATTTGTAGAGGTGTCACAATTTACCACTTATTCAGGCTGTTGTGTTTCTTTGGAAACACCAATTTCAGAGGTAAAAGGAAAAGGCTGCGTACAGCAAATGCTGTCCTGATAGCCCAGCTTGGCTTTTTGTTTGGAGTTCTTAACAGAAGAGAGATAGAAAACCTAGCTTGTTTCCTTCTAAGGGCTATTTCAGTTTGAGATCTTAATTCTGCCTCTAAAACTACAGGTTAGAAAGACAAATGCACATTTGAAATGGTTAAAATGCCATAGGAGCACACAGCCAGCTGAAGCAGTCCGCTCAACCTTCTCAGTGACTCCTCCACTGTGTTTCCACTCTTGTAGGGACTAATGAGTAGGTGTTTGCAAACATAGCAAGGGATTTGAGTCTTGGCAGTCATCCTGAGAGTAGCCCCTTAGGTATACTCTCTGGTATCCTCTACTGGTGTCTAAACTCAAGTGCTGGGTATCTGACAGATAATGCTTCCCTGAGCATGGATGTGTTTATGGAATGAGATTCAGATGGACTGTCACTTCAGGACCCACTTCAGCAAAACTTGCAACTGGTAAGTGATATTATGCAAATGAGTCACATTATTACCTGTATTGGGCTGGCACGTGGTGCCTTTCCCATTTGTGACAGCAATGTGCATGCAAACAAGGACCATTCCCATCATAAAGACCTCTCTACCCAGGAAGTGAACCATAACCACATTATGATAGGAGAGAGGACCACCTGTGTCTGTTGTGCTATGTTGTTCCACCTGTATTTATCTGTGCCAGGGAATCTTTCTTCACCTTCTTGGCTCAATCTGTTCTGTGATTAGTCAAACAACATCTCATTTGTATGTGAATAATCACAAACACTGTGAAAGCATGAAAGCCATTATGCTGGTGTCAGACTCTGATGGCAGCAATTTTGGAGTGGTTGCCAGAATTGTAATTGTTTCAGTCATTTCAAAAGAGTTTAAAGTAGTTGTTAAAAGGAAAGCTGCCTCATCATCCTGGGAAATAGAGGCATTCTTGGCCTTCAGTCAGGCATTCTTCTTCAGAGCTAGTGGCACATTTGCGTGATTATAACGCCAAATGACTTTTCTGTCCTTCTCTGTTTGTATAATAGATGAGATGTGTGTGGTTTTTAGGATGGAAGGAATAAGGCAGCATGGGATATTTCCATTTCAAATGTGGGGAAATGTACAATGCACTCATTATTAAAGCAAAACCCTCAAAACCAAACAACAACAACAAGCAAACCACAAACCCAGAGAAAACCAGAACTGGATTTTAACATCAAAGGTGCAAGCCTAAGACAGGTCGAATGTAGCTGTCCAATTTCATGGGCAACCTGAGGCATCTCAGCTCCCATCCAAGCTATTATGTGCTTGTTTGCTGCTGGTTTTGTCAGTCTACTCAAAGGACAGGTAAGGTTTTTCTGAATCCAGCTGACAAAAAGTCCAAAATCTGCCATCAGCTAAACTAGGGCAAATCACATTTGATCAGATATACTTCAGATGTACAGAAACTGACAGCAGAACTTGGCCCATTGTGTTTCATAAGTGCAGTGCAGTATTATGCATACAGATGTCTTGATGTGCGTGCTGAGTGTGCTGACAGTGCTAACAGAATTCTGATTGAGTTAAAATCACTGCTGGAATTAGTCATCTTGATTTGTTTGCTTTGCTGTACCTATTTCACATGAGTGTTTCATGTTTTCAGAGTAAATCCAATGCTTCAATAGTGTTTATTAACTCCAGTTGCCTCCTGCAATTAGTCCAAAGAGTTTATAGAGGGACAAAAGCTGAAATTTAAGGATTCTGCAATGTAAAAAAATAAATTCTGATTTTGAGACTTGGCAGCCAATCTCTTATCATTTAAAAAGATGCATAGGGCTTTTTCATCTACTCAAAACACCAACTGTGCTATAGTTTATCTGGTCTGTTCAGTCAGCATGCGCCAAGCCCTGGTTCTGCCACAGTCACAGAACTTGTCTATGCACCTGTCAAAGCCCAGTCTGGAAAGTGGTGCATGAGAAACAGAGTGACAGTCCAAAACTGTTCAAGCAGCAACCTTTAACTACTTGGAGATACTCTTCTTTCATATTTTAACAGTGTAGTTTTTAAATTCCAAATTCCTGTTTGCTACAGCAAACGATTTTCAGCAACAATAAGGTAAACTGACATCCAGGTGCTGAATGCTTCAGATAGAATCATGGAATGGTAAGGTTGGAAGTGACTTCAAAGATCATCTAGTTCCAACCCCCTGCCATAGGCAGGGACACCTCCCACTAGAACAGGTCACTCAAGGCCTCATCCAACCTGGCCTTGAACACCTCCAGGGAGGGAGCAGCCACAACCTCCCTGGGCAACCTGTGCCAGTGCCTCACCACCCTCACTGCAAAGAACTTCTTCTCGACATCTAGTTTAAATCTCTCCTCTGCCAGTTGAAACCTATTACTTCTTGTCTTGTCATTACAAGACCTTGTCAATAGTCCCTCCCCAGGCTTCCTGTAGGCCCCCTTCAGATACTGGAAGGCTACTCTAAGGTCTCCTGGAAGCCTTCTCTTCTCCAGGCTGAAGAACCCCAGCTCTTGCAGCCTGTCCTCATAGGAGAGCTGCTGCAGCCCTCCGATCACCTTCTGGCCCTCTGGATTTGCTCCAACAGTTCAATGTCCTTCAAGATAAATGCATATTGAAAAGTTATATCACTGGGGGATCTTCCATTGAGTGCATATTGTAAGAGAGGCACTATTTCACAGATCAAATGATCTGGAAATATAGAAGAGTTGCCATTGGAATTCTATTTCTTTTTAAATAAGTGTGCCAGCCAGGGTGCAGCCCTGGGCAACCTGCTTTAGCTAATCCTGCTTGAGCAAGGATCTCCAGAGGAGCCTATCAGCCTCAGCTACTGTGTGATGTTGTGCATTTCAAGAAGATTTACACCCCATTTATGCTTGGCTAGTGGACCAAATGAAATGGATAATCTACCATGACTTTGTTGTTAAACCATGTGTTACAAGTTTACAAGTTAATATCAATAAATGCAGGAGAAGGAATGAATCATCTTCACCTCTTGAAAGACTGCAATAGCTTACACTAGACAGCCTGTCAGTATAGAATAAGCTGTTTTCCATGTTGGTATCTAGTTCTTAGCACTTTTTTTTTCTTTCTTTCTTTCTTTTTTTTTTTTT
>WBNM01014046.1:0-21484 GCA_013399055.1 Ramphastos sulfuratus
CTGTGATTCTGTGATTTTTGCAATGGTGGTACAAAGCAACCTCAGTGTAGATGAGAAGCTTGCAGCTGTGACTCTTACATCCACTGCATGGATGCAGTTGTTCTTCCACAGCCATTGCAAAGCAGCCTCGTGGCTGGGGTTCATCACACTGTAGAGGGTAACCTTCCTCGCAGACCTTACAAGCACAGAGTAGCAATTGGTAATTACATTAAGCACAGGAGACAGGTTAATCACAATTGTATTTACTGAAGGAAGTCTTCAAATGATGGGCACGAAGAAGAATAGGAGGAGGATGTCACTTTTACAAGATTTCACTTTTTGGCTCAGTTGATAATTTCTCCTTACCAGACTGTGACATAAAAACATGGAATCATGGAATTGTTCCAGTTGGAAAAGATCTTTAAGATCATTAAGTCCAACCTACCACATCTATCTAACTCTACCACATCTGCTGCTAAACTGTGTCCCTTAGCACAACATCTCTGTGAAACTCATTATGGAAGGCAGTGGGATACCTTGTTCCCATCTTCTCTGAAGCTACTTCAGGTCTTCAGCCTTTGTGGCATAGCTGGAAAGAACTGGTGCTGCAACATTTGGTTATCCAGGAGAAGGATATTTTCAAAGTGAATCATAGGGCACCATTACCACAATGACCAGATTAGAGGTTCAGCCTCTACTTGATCAAGGCAGGAGAGTTAAGCACTCAGATTAAGCCCAATGTTTGCAAGAGGTATCACAGTACAAGACTGTCTGCCACCAGCTTAACAGAAACATCCAGGTATTGCTGTTGTCCATTTCCTAAATGTTTAACATGTGGAGTAGGCTTGGATTATATTCTGAATGCTGGTCAAAGGAGAGCAAAGGATTGTTTGAAGGATTTTTTTTAAGTGTATTGAGCCTGAATTATCCTTTTAACCAAACAGATCAGCATTATACAAACAAAAATGGAAAGAGAAAATTATAGTAAAACCTGAAAGCCCTGAATCTAAATTACTTGCTAGAAAATACTGACACAAGAGGAACTCTCCATGCTATTTTTAAATGTAAAACTAAATGGTTTCCTTCCATTAAAAATGGTTAATAGTTAATTATTTCATTATTCAAATTATTCCAGATACAAACTAAGTAAAGCTTGCCTCATACTACAGTAAAGCCCTGATTTTAAACCCACAAAACCCATTATTCATGCCAAGTTCTGATCCGAGTCAGACTTAACCTAGGGAAAGCATGCTGAGATCAGTGATGGACTATTTGTGGAACAGGCATTTTGGTACATACTATAGGCAAGAGTTGTCCTTTACAGAATCACAGAATAATAGGGGTTGGAAGGGACCTCTGCAGATCATCTAGTCCAACCTCCCTGCTAGATCAGGTTGCACTAGAACATGTCCAAGTGGGTTTTGAAAGTCTCCAGAGGAGACTCCACAACCTCTCTGGGCAGCCTGTTCCAGTGCTCCAGCATCCTCACAAGAAAGAAGATTTTCCTTATGATTAAGTGAAGCCTCCTGTGCTCTAGTTTGTGCCCACTGCCCTTTGTCTTGGCACTGTGCACCACTGAAAAGAGCCCAGCCCCACCCTCTTGACCCTTTCGATATTGATAAGCATTGGTAAGATCCCCTCTCAGTCTTCTTCAGGCTAAGATGTGCCAGGTCTTCAGCCTCTCCTCATCAGAGAAATACTCCAGTCCCCTCATCATCCTTGTGGCCTTCCATTGGACTCTGTCCATTAGTTCGCTCTTTTTCTTGAACTGGGAATCCCAGAACTGGACACACAACTCCAGGTGTGGTCTCACCAGGGCAGAGAAAAGGGGAGGACAACCTGCCTCAAACTGCTGGCCACACTCAGTGCACCCCAGGACACTGTTGACTTTCTTGGCCGTGAGGACATATTGCTGGCTCGTGGTGAACTTGTTCACCAGGACTCCTAAGTCTATGTATTCCTAAATTGCTTCATAGACTTGACCAGAAAGATATGGTTAAGGGCTCTCGTTGTTTACATTCAATTCAGTTTGTGCCATGCAAACTGATGTGGCAGAAACAGATGCTAGACCATCATTTTCATCCAGGTGCATATTTCACCTGATAATGATAGCACCTGCTAATGATATCTCTATCTGGCTTGACTTTGGGAGAAAGTTATAGTTATATCTCCTGTGTAAAGCAAGGTAACAAATTAATTCCCTATAGGAAAAGAAATAGGAGCCCTTCTAAGGAAGGAGTTTGGTAAAAGACTCTTACTTGAGGGCAGTTATGAAAGCAAAATCAGTCTGAAAGTTCCTGAGGCCTATGCTATGTGGGATGCAGAGAAAATGATCTTCAGTTTCACTGTTAATCCCCTAATTACTTCGTGCATGTATTAATTTAGGGAAGGCCTTAATGTTTGGCGTTCAGCTTCAGTATTTAAATAATCTTTGGCCTAAATTCATCCTCAGTCATTAAATAAGACTGAAGTAGGACCAAAACTCTAACTGGAAAATACTCAGCACTGAACTTGGGGCAAAAACATAACCAGATCCAAATCTCCTGTTTTTTTCCATACTGGGAAGATCCAAAGTCACAAGTCTGAATCCAGACTTGTCCAGGCTCTGAGCTTTGCCATTTAGGCCTATCAGTTGTTTTAGTCAGGTCCTGGAATTTCATGTTTGCAGTGGAACAAGTAACTTTTCTTGACAGGATCAATGTGGCACTGAGTGAAAGTCAAAACTAGAGAAAAATAATGAGAACCTTAAAAAAAGATTTGGTGGAAGCTTGCCTCTTAGTAGATGTTCCAGTGAGAAGACTTTCAAACACTAGAATAGTTTGAATCTTCCCAGGGAGATTGGTTGAATCCCCATGCTTCAAGGTGTTTCAAAGAGACAGAGATGCAGTGCTGAGGGACATGGTTTAGCACCGGACTTGGCAGTTAGAGAGTGGTTGGATTCAAGGATCTTAAAGTTCTTTTTCCAAGAAAAAACATTTGAAGTACATAAATGCTGATTGCAAAGACTAAGGAGATTATATTTCAGATTGACTAAATACTTTCCTAATGTGCAAAAGCTGAAAGATTTTACAAGGATATTGGTGGTAACATAGCCAGTAATTGCTTTGCCTGCTTTTATATTTTTACCTTTCATTTGTATTTCAGGAGCAGAAAACTAAATAAACTGCACTTCAGCTTCTAGGTTCTATCAAATACATGGTTTCTTCCTTCATCAGAATCACAGAATCATAGAATGGCTTAGGCTGGAAGAGACCTTAGAGATCATCTAATCCAACCTCCCTGCCATGGGCAGGGACACCTCTCAACTAGACCAAGTTACTCAAGACTCCATCCAACCTGGCCTTAAACATCTTCTGGGAGGGAACATCCACAATCTCCCTGGACAATCCATTCCAGGCTCTTGCCACCTTCATAGTGAAGAATTTCTTCCTAAGATCCAATCTAAACCTATTCTCTTTCAATTTAAATCCATTTCCAACCTTGTCCTATGGGTGGACACTCTTGTAAAAAATCCCTCTGCATCCCTCCTGCAGGTTCCCTTCAGGTATTGGCAGGCAGCTATAAGGTCACCCTGAAGTCTTCTCTTCTCCAGGCTAAACAATCCCAGTTCCATTAGCTTATCCTCATAGCAGAGATGTTCTCAAAAAATAAACTCTGTGAATCACTATGGAGAATTTACCTCCCTTGTATGCAAAAGGGATCTAATCTGACAAATATTTATGACTTTCATAGAATCATAGAATGGTTTAGGTTGGAAGGGACCTCAAAGATCACCTAGTTCCAACCCCCTGCCATAGGCAGGGACACCTCCCACTAGAACAGGTCACTCAAAGCCTCGTCCAACCTGGTCTTGAACACCTCCAGGGAGGGAGCATCCACAACCTCCCCGGGCAACCTGTTGCAGTGTCTCACCACCCTCACTGTAAAGAACTTCCTCCTAACATCCAGTTTAAATCTCCTCTCTGCCAGTTTAAATCCATTGCCCCTTGTTCTGTCATTGCAAGACCTTGTAAATAATCCCCCCCCCCCAGTTTTCCATATAATGCAGTATACATCATTGTCCAGAGAATTCCAGCAAGTGTTGTATCTTTGGGAGTACTTTGAAAATGTCAGTGTATCTAGTCTTGGCAAGTAAATCGTATCATATGCTTATATCCTTCAAGGAGTAGGAGCTATACATGTGTCTAGAGATAAATAAATGCAGTATGCACCCAAGCTGATTGACATGAGTATTGTCTGCATTTATGTATGTTTATATTGACTTAAATATAACAGATATAATAGAAACAGACATCCTTATGCATGTAATATCTTAGTGCTCAGTATATGTCTGTACATACAGTTAATATCTTCTTAACTTTAATTACATTTTCAGATATCGATGAATGCAGCATCAGCAATGGTAGTTGTGACTATGGGTGCCTTAATACAATGGGGAGCTATGAATGTATCTGTCCACCTGGAAAGAAATTGCACTGGAATAAAAAGGACTGCATTGGTAAGTGTGAGAGGCTGATTCAGAAGTGAGCATAGTGACGCTCCTGTTCTCCAGGAGAGTGAAAAAGCTTTTAATTTTGTCTGATGAATGTTGCAGTTTAATAATATGGACCAAATCACACCTGATCTTATCAGGATCCATGGGCTAAGGTACAAGTTTAGGTGGGTTAGACAATGGGCATATGTTGGGGTTTATTTGTTTTGGGTTTTTTTCGTCATTTTAGAAGTTGTCTTCTCATTACTTTATGTATTTTATACTTTTGTCCTTTGTCTGTCTCTATAACCTCAGCTATAATTCTGTTTGCCTCTACAACTAATTTAGAATATTCAAAATATTGACTGTTTACAAGCAGAGTGTGATATTCAGGTTAATATCTACATTCACAGTATCATACTCAAAATTTCCAAGTTACCTCCAAAGTTATCCTTCTTAACATCAAGTACTGATACTATCTGTGTCAAAAGTAGTAAAAGGAAAGAGCACAAATCCCAGTACCACTGAAATTACAGCACTTGATATTAGTGACACTTATTTCCTGGCAGATCTGAATTTCTGTATCCTTTATGTAGATAACTTTTTCTTCTTGGGTCTTAAGTAAAGCACAGCAAATCTTGGCCATGGCTACAGCCATTCAAAGTATTTTCTGTGAGATTTTAATTCCATTTTCACATTTTTAATGGGAGTGGCATACCTTATGTCTTTCATAGTCAAATTTAGGTTGGAGGCTGTTCTTTGTTTTTTTACCACAAGTAACTTCTCATAGATACATTTGGGGTGATGCCTAATACCTAGCTGGGAACAAGACAGAATAAGAATAGTGGGGACCTCAAGGGAATCACTGCACATACTGAGGAAAAGTACTGCTGTCTGAAGCAGAGAACACCCTCACTGGCCTCTTGAATGATCATGCAGTTGTGGCATTTTTTTCACTTACATGGATACAGCAATATAGAAAGCACTTTAGAACCAAGTTGGGGTGGCAGGTGAAGATCTCAAGCTGGTTTTCAGCCTTTGCCACTGACCTTCTTCAGTACCACAACTAAGTTCTTAATTCTTCCTGCTTACCTTTACATGTACTACCTTGCCTGCTGTGTGGAGAACTGAGTGCTGTAGGAGTAAAAAACGGTTAACTCTGCTTTTCTAATTATCCTTGCAATGTACCACTTAGTCCTCTGGAAAGGAGTTTGTAAATTAACAGCAGGGACTAAAGTTTTTTGAGGTCTGGTGTATAGACCATAGGAATCTTGTGCTATACTGCCTCTCAGCCTACCAAGAGTGATATTCTCATACTAAGAGACTGTATTGGGTTTTCTCTTCATTATGTGTAATACTCAGTTGGAAGATGGAAAATAGAGCACCCTTATCTGTTCATAGAATCATAGACTGATTTCTGATGGAAAAGACCTTTAATATCATTGAGTCCAACCATTGTCTAATGACCAAGTTTGGTGCTAAACCATATCCCTTACCATCATTGACATACATTGTTTTACTTGATTAATTTAATGAGGCTTAAAATTAATGTCATCTCCCTGCTAATCACCTGTCTGTATTACCAACATGTTTAGAGGGAACCGTGTTCTACCTTGTTATAAAAGCACAATAAAAAGAAGGAGAATTATATTTATTGATCTTGAACACCACCATTTGGAGACATTTGCAGTGTCAGTGTCATCTTTTGCATAACAATGACACTGTACTAGTGTTGTCTCCTCAGTCCAAAGAAAGTATTTTTTTTAAAATATCACCAAAGCAATATAAAAATACCTTAGGGGGAAGGTAAGTGGAGGATGATTTTCTCCATATTTGAGATGTGAATATCAGACACATTTAAGGAACTTGTATATATTTATATTTAACCAGCAATAAGATCAGGAACATGAAACAGCAGGTGGCTGCTTGGAACCTTTCCTCTGCACTCAAGCCAAGCCAGACATTGCTCATTACAGCTACCACTTTTTAATTGCCCTGTGTTATCCCTTAAACTTCCATCAGAGCTTTATTGGGCTCTTCCCAAACCCTGGCAGATCCAAATCAGTGTGGCTGGCGTAGCTCTGATCTCCTCCTTACCTTGGTGTGTTTCAACGGTGAGCTGACAGGTAGGAAAAATCACTTTTGCAAGTAGCACGGTCAGCCATGAGCAAAGCAAGATTCAGCCAAGTCCATCTTACACAGCGAGCATGTTTGGAAGAAGTAGCAAGGAACGATCAGAGAATCTTCTTTGCCTATTAAGTGCCTATTCCAGAAGTGCCTGGGCCTGTGATTTTGCTTTGTTGCCACTTCTACCTCTTCTCACCACTGTATGCGAGTGGCTGTACAAGATTCTAGGTTGCACAGTGTCTGATTTTTTTTCATTTCTCTTTTTTTTTTCCTCCTCAGAGATGGTGAAATGTCTCCCAAATGCCAAACCAGCACCCAAGGCTCAGCTAGTCTGTAGCAAGGCAGGAGGCATAGAGAGCTGCTTCCTGTCATGCCCATCTAATACTCTTTTTGTTCCAGGTTTGTATATGTCCTCCTAAATCTAGAATGTGACTTGATGATATTTCTCTGCTAACATATTCCTGATTCTTGCATTCAGTTTTGTTATGGACAACTGTAAATGATCAAAAATATCATTACAAGTTAAACAGGGCCAGACATGCTCATCACTAAATACAAGAGCTAAGACGTCCGGCCCTTTGTTTTTTAATTTGAAGTGTTGCTTGTGAGCATGGGAGAGTTCTAACGACAGAGAGACAAGTCTACCTTAACCAGGATGGTGGAGAATTTAAAAAAAAAAAAAAAAAGAAAAAAGAAAAAAAAAAATAGTAATAGATCAAATTGTTATGTCAAAAGTGAGGTGGAAAACTGACAGTTTATTTCAGTGAATCCCCGCTAAGTTTTTTGTGCAGTGCTTTTCAGCTGGAGCCCCTGTGCCTATCCAGTTACAATTCAGTTCGTCTTGAGAGGCTGTATGGCAGAAAGGATGTCTCAGTGTTGGTTGCTGCACTTGCAGGATTCTCATGAATTTTGCTGGTGATAGTGGAGATAAGTGTTATTTATAGAAATTCAGGCATTTTATCTTCCTCTCTTCCTTTCTTGAAACATTTGCTACAAGTAATTTCATCTACACAGAGTGAGGCAAGGGGATTGCTATTGCTTTTCATATATGTTCTGGTTCTGACAGCATTATTTTCCGCAAGTGTCTCTCTCTTCATTTTATTCCTGGCATTGGATTTGGTAGAGGTGCTTATACTTTATTCTCAGTTTAGCAGAGCTTACTGGATCCATGCACTTCCCTAATTTGCATGCACCAATACACAGTTTTATCTGTGCAATATGTAAAGCCTCTTACAGTTCTAAGTATGTTATTTTTTGATTCTGCCAATAAATTACTTCAGAGTCTGAAACTAAAATTATTAAGGAAGTACATGGCCTCTTTTTCAAATCATAGAATAGTAGAACCATTTTGGTTGGAAAAGACCTTTAAGATCATCGAGTCCAACCATTATCTAACTCAATAAATTATAGACATGATCAAAGTACAAGGGCTTTGCCACAGGTAAACACAGAACAATTTCTTCTTAGGCATCATGGAATTATTTACAGCTAAGCTCATGCAAATTTGTTTATAAAAAAAAAAACATTTCAGTTCTGAAAGAAAAAAAAAACAACTTGTAGTCAAGCACCAAACATTAATGCTGGGGGTGACAAGGGGATCAGATGCTTTGTGAAGCTGTTACCACATGCTGACTCTGCATTCTGTCCCCTAGATTCAGAGAACAGCTACACGCTAAGCTGTGGCATCCCTGTCCAGCAAGGCAAGGCTCAGCAGAAACGCAATGCAACCCTGCCCAGCTGCACAGGTAAGTGCTGTCCTGAGCCTTGACGTTTGGGAGGTAGGTGCTCAAGATCCCCCAGACCATTTAAGAGTTGCAAAACATCCAGCTTTCAAGTTACACAAGGCCAGAATTTAGGTAGCCTGTGTTTCATCATGCACCTCTTCTGCTTTCTGCATCCTCTCCATCAGAGCTGAAGTGTTCTTAATTGGCCTCCAGTGTGGCATTGTATTCATAGGTCAGTACAGGAGCAGTGGAGGTTTGAGATGTATTCAGTAAGGACAATTATTTAGAATAATTCACTTTCCATAGTCCAGCAAGACAAGGATGAGCATATCAAAATAACATTTCTTCCCATACATGGAAGTGACCCAGAAGGGCCCATCAGTACCACAAGAGCAGAAGGCTGTGGTGGGTTCCAGCCCTCATCTGCAAAGTACTTCCTTAGGAGTATGAATTCAAAGAAATAGCTTGTGAGACTTTTATGAGCACATCCTGTGTTTTATTCATCTTGTTTTGAGAAATGGCTGGATTGTTTATGCAGAGGAACTCCAAAATGTGTCTTAAAGCTGATACTGAGCTTAAAAAATAAATGTTCAGCTCAAAATGGTTAAAGTCAGCAACATTAGAAGCACCTGAGAGAGCATCCAGTAATGGGAAGTGTCATTCCACTTTGCATATCATTATCTGCTACTTCTTTCCAATTTGTCAGTTCCCCAACCATGTATTTCTTGTATGTTTGGAATGCATTAGGAGGTACAGTGCTGTGGAGTGAGGTAACAACAGCAGATGTGCCTGCCTGTGGGACAGGGGCAGGCTAACTCTACAGTCCTGGTTCTGCACAACCCTCCCAAGAGTAGAAGGACTCATGTCGTGGTGCTTATCTGCTCCACCTGCTCCAAGGTCCCATGGGCAGCCTGCAGTGGTTGGCAGGTGATGGGGTATTCCCAGCCTTTTCCACAATGGGCTTTCTGAGGAAATTAGCCAGCAGGTACATTTTCTGAGCAGTGTAAGACTGGATAACAACCTTTAAAGTCACTAGACATAACTGGCTGAAGAATAAAGCTTGCGAGCCATAGACCTCAGTCAAACAAATACATTTCTTTGGATGGTTTTCAACTGCCAATAGCATAACTGTGCTAAATGAAGGCATTCTTGACTGACATCAGCAAGAGTAGAACTACAGCCAAGTACAGAGAGTCACAGGAAAAAGGTAGGAATTAATCTTTTTCATAGTAAGAGACAAATTCACCCAAATCCCACCAAGATGTGCAGGGCTGCTGGGATGGAAGCGTATGTGCAGAGCGTGTGCAATACCAGCAGATCCAATGATCTTTGTGGGCTCCACATGCAGAAAAATGAACTTCCAGAAGTGGACCCTCTTGTACAAGGTGTTTCACTCCTGGGCTGTCTCTTTTCTGCGTAAAGAAGACTTTTGAATCTGTTTTTAAAAAGAAGTTTCAGGCTTCATTTCATCTGCATCCCAATGACAGCTTTTTTTTACTTTGCATCAACAGATTCCCTGGCCCCTCCAATCAAGCAGAAGGCTCGATTCAAAATTAAAGATGCAAAGTGCCATTTACGACCTCGCAGCAAAGATAAAATGAAAGATTCTGGGAAGCAAGTTGGTTTGGGTATGTAAACATGTAAATAGCATTCTAATTTTTTGTTGGTTTGCTTGCTTGTTTGCATATTTTGTTTTCACACTGCAGATGGAAAAAGAAGTAATGGTTTTCATATTTGGATCAGAATTTAAGTTCAGTTCAAGGTTCACACTCCAGATGAAAAGTGCCTTAGGTTTGGATCTAATAGTGCTGAAATGGGACCAGTTTCTCTGAAAATATCTTGGTTCAAGAGTACATGAGTTTGGAATTGAATCACAGAATGTCAAGGGCTGGAAGGGACCTTGAAAGCTCATCCAGTCCAACCCCCCTGCAGAGCAAGATCACCTGTACCAGATCACACAGGAATGCATGCAGGCAGGTCTTGAATATCTCCAGAGGGAGACTCCACAACCCCCTTAGGCATCCTGTTCCAGTGTTCTGTTACCCTCATAGTGAAGAAATTCCTCCTCATGTTTACATGAAATTTCCTGTGCCTCAACTTCCACCCATTGCTCCTTGTCCTGTCACTGGGCATCACATCAGGATTGAGCCAATCCTTTTTCTGGTATCACTAATGGCAGAAATATCCTGAGACAAAAAGCTATGACCAGTGCAAAGTTACATGAAACGTCAGTTTTGTTTCACTTAGTTTTCCCAAATGAGATTTACAAAAGGAAACAAAAGCAATTATTTATTCACTTTATGCTGGATTAGTATTCTTTTGCAAGTCACCATCTACGGAGACATTTAAGACATGTAGATGTTTTAAAAGACATGGTGCTTGGAACATGGTTTAGTGGTGGAATTGGAAGTGTTAGGTTGGATTCAATGATTTCCCCTCACATAAATTCTCCCAACATGTTCTTATAATTCCACAATCAAAGGCTATTAAAACCTTTGATATCTGCTGATTGTCACTGCACAAAGAGATGGAATACCAGACGGAAATTTCTAGAGCCCAAGCCTGCCACTCTTATGAATTTATGAAAACAGACTCTCTTGCTTTGTTTAACCATCAAACAACTGCACATAATGTGGCTGGTCTGTAATGAGTTAACATAGAAGTGAGGGAACATAACACACAAAAAAACACTCTGGGCTGAGCTAAAGAGTTGAAATAAAAAGCTTTACTGGAAAAAAAAGAGATAATACAATGCTTGGTTACCTTAGCCTATTTGCAGTAAAAGCACAGCAAAATGCAGAAGCCAGCAAGCTAACCAACTCCCACCCCTCCCCATCCCGCCACTGTCCCAGCAGAAGGACCCACACCCCAAAGCTGGAAACCGAAAGCAGCAACTGGGACAGGAAACCTCTCATGTTAACTATCTGAACTAGGAGCCCTATGTGACTTTGCTCCAGCCAACATTATCCTTTCGAAGCTGGCATCATGTGTATGAATAGGAGCAGGTCCAACTCAACCCATTACATGGTCTCAACTAATTTCTGTAAAGAGCTCTCTAATCCTTCTACAGAAAAGAGATAGGCAATTAGAGGTACCACTATGCAGCTAAGCATCACCACATTGTATTTTTGTCTCCTGCATTCACTAGAAAAATGAGCCAACCCAAAACTGTACAGAGAAGGGAGCATCAAACAGTGCGTGTGAACTGTAATTAAGCCTGTCACTTATTAGCCACTTGCTACTTCGTGACTTGATTTCTTTTCTGTGTTGCTTCTTTTCTGCAAAGGAGGTCAATTCCCTTGTACAGACAACTGCCAGGTGACCTTCGTGAATCTCAAGTGTGATTCCTCTAAGAAAAAGCGCCGAGGCCGCAAGTCACCATCAAAAGAAGTATCTCATATCACCGCAGAGTTTGAAGTGGAGATGAAGTCAGAAGAAGTTTCAGGTTTGTGAAAGATCTGTTTGTGGAGACAAATCAGAATTTGTTTCCTCAGTGCATTGTTAGAATCTCTTCAATACTATTTCATCAAGCTGCTATGCAAAGAATTTAGCACAAGCCTCAATCAATAGCCTTTCCAAGCCTGAGTTTCAGATTTAATTGAAAGGAATCAGGTATGAATTTAAGCCAAAGGAACAAAGACTGAACCTGCAGCAAAATTCCCTCAAAGCCTTGAGTTAAGTCATAGACTTTAATTTAGACTGATTTCTTTAAACAGCAGAAGTGCCAAATGATGCACAGAGAAAATAAGGATTAGGTAGAAGTTCTGCAACAATGGTGATAAAAATATCTTCCAAAATGTGAGTTGCTCAAACTTCAATCTGAGAATCAAACATTTTTGTCAAAGTTTGGAAAAATTACTGATTTGCAACAAACTTCAGGAAGAAAACTAATTGCTTCAAGTTAGTCACGAGATTATTATGCTATTAAATCCAGCCACAGAAAATGTGGGATGAATTCTGTAGACACATCAGTTCTCAAAGGCAGGTTTCTTAACGCTAAGCAGTACCTCACTAGCCAAGTGATTCAAACAATAATTGTGACAGAAAGCATCTTTCTCTGTTTCACTCAGATGTTTTGGTCAGAGAAGTGGGAATAATCCCTAATCAACTCAGAAAAGCATAGGCAGAGAAAATTTAGAAGTATTAGTGGCAGCAGACTGAACACACCTGGAAGTACAAGGCAGTGAGATTGATTCTTTCTGCAGCCCTCTCCCTGTGCATTCAGATTTCTTCATTCTGGAGATAGAATGTCCTCACTCAGTGTGTACCTCTGAGCTGAGAAACAGTTTGATGGACCTCAGTGTATTGTCTTGTCCCTTTCAGAGGCCTGATTTTGAATGCAGTGAGGTGCTTCTAAAATGTGTATGGAGAAGACAGTGAAGCAAACAGGTGTCATAGTGCGATGCAGGCTGAGCTTTTTGTTAAGCACCTCTCTTTAAACATGAATCTCAATTGCTTCTAGTTTTGTTATCATTTCCCATCTAGACACCTGTAACATTGACTGTGTTCGGAAAAGGATGGAGCAGAAGCTGCAAACTGCAATCAAAACATTGAGGAAATCTATTAATAAACAGCAATTTTACATTCAGTTTTCTGGGACAGAATATGAAGTGGCTCAGAAGCCAGCTAAAGCTACTGAAGGGCATGAAGCTTGCAGTACAGGGCAAGTGCTGCAGGATGGGAAATGTGGTAAGTCTCAACAATTCTATTCAGCTGTATCACCCAAAACAAACAATCCAAAATTAACTCACCCCTGGTGAGACAGGCAGGAAATCTATGAGGCAGCGAACAATTTAGGTCAGTATTCCTCAACATATGTGCATGGACAACTGACAGTTCATTAGAATTTGAAAGGGATTCATTAAAGGATTGCAGAAAGAAAGAAGCATACATATGCATCCATTCCCATGCTGTCAGTTGGTAAGTACCAAGGCCTGCCACGAGGCAATGTTCACAATTATTTCCCAGTTGCCCCCAGAATCTTATGAAAATGTAATTACAGTTCTGTAAATAATAACATGGTGTCTGCCTAGATGGTGTGTTTAGTTTTATATCACCTCTCTCACTCTCCTCACCACCAAATAATCCATGCCCTGTGGATATATTTATATTTAACACTCAAGAGGTCAAATGAAAAAAAAAAGAATCTGTAGAAATCTATTTTAATGTTGTGTCAAACACCTAATTTCTTTCAGCCTTTTCTCATATCAGGCTCTAGTGCTTTACTGAGGGCAAGGCGCCAGCAGAGGACAAGGTGCCAACAGAAACCTACTCATGGCAGTTCTCAGTGCTGCAAACTCCAGCCTCTTTTAGGCACCAAGAGATTTACAAGCAAAATATGTCATTAAGTGAAGACCTGAAAAGTGCCTCTAATGAGTTGGTTCAGAATCTGTTATAGGCACAGTGATTTAGAAACTGCTTTCGAAGCTTGTTGCTATTAGTGTTTAAAAACTCTTCTATTTTATGCTACCTATACTCATCAGAGAAAAATGTTTAATGCAGATGTGTCCTCTGTTGCAGCACGAAGATCATGTTAATTCCCATCTGTGTTTAAAATGCTTTCCAGTTGGGGTATTCGAGTGTCAAGAGACATAAAATATTACATGGCATACATTACCCTCAGAGAAATCTCTAGAACTGATCTCATGAGACAGGCTTTTTGTAGTCATCTGCCATAAACCTAACATGTAGATGCACCTAAAAATTAATCCAAAAATGTAAAATTTCACCTCACTTCCTGTATGTTATGCACCTCTGTTTTAATTAAAGTGCAATATACCATTTTAAGAGCACATCAGCTTTATTAATGACATCTATCTGATAAACAGTGCAATACAATGTCATTTAATAGCTTGAACAATAGAAGAACAACCTCACCCTGATGTAAACTGATCTAGACTTCAGTGGAGATTGTTTACATCAGGGCAGGCTCCTGGGCTAACATACCCAATACATACAGCACTGTAATATTTGGGCCACAGAGATGTGTCTTCTCTAACTGATTGATATAAAGGCAAGTAATGCTATCAGAATGAAAATCCTTATGTAGATTCCTCTTTTCTTTTCTCAGTTACCTGCAGCACGGGCACTTTTTATAGCGGAGAACAAAATCAGTGTGTTCTGTGCTCACCGGGAACGTACCAAGACACAGAAGGTCAGCTCAGCTGTGAGCCTTGCCCAACTAACGATGGACAGGGAGTAGCAGGTGCCCGGAACATGTCAGAATGTGGAGGCAAGTTTACTTTGATTATAGAAGGATTAGGTTTTGCCACGTAGCCTGTGAGACATGGAAGCTAAAAGAGAGGGGAACCTTCCACACTTGTGTCTTGTAAAGGTAACAGAAGAAATCTCTGTGCACTTACAAGCAATAAACAGTTTTAGCTTGTTCCATCCACTGACACTGCTGACAAGAAGATGGGACCTGCTACAGCAATGTGATTTATGGTATGGAAAGGAACAAGCCAAGCAAAGCACTTTGCTTTAAGTCAGGTATGGAATCTAGACATACCTCAACTTGTATGGACTCACCAGGTATATTGTGAGCCAAAGGTATGGATTACTTTGCACTAGTATTGGTGAGTTGAGTGATTTAACATTTCGCATGAGCTGTAGTTTACCTGATCTACCCAGCAGCAGTCATAATTCTGAGGTAGTTCAGCTGCAGGGATCTGTAGCCTGGACCCAGAGCTAACGACTGCAAGTTTCAGTGCTGCTTTTGGCAAGTGATACAGCAGGTCTGACTCAGCTTCATTAGACATACATTAGATAATAATGATGATAATACTTGGTTTCAGAAGAGAGCTGTGTTTCTAACTCTAACATGATCACAATAAGGCTTTAATATACAACTGCTCATTATTTTTTTAACTTTATTTCATTGCAGATGAGCAAAATCTCGTTGATAGCAGATACGTGATTTGACTTTGAAGGAAATCTAACCTACCTGCTATGCAAGAATATACAACTGTTCATTATTTTTTAAACTTTATTTCATTACAGATGAGAAAAATCTAGTTGATAGCAGATACATGATTTGACTTTGAAGGAAATTTTTCCTACCTGCTATCCGAGAATATATACAACTGCTCATTTTTTTTACCTCTTTCATTACAGATGGGCATAAGATAGTTGACAGCAGACACATGATTCAACTTTGAAGGAAATCTATCCTGTTATGCAAGTTCTAACTTTAAAACTCATCCATGCAATTTACATTAGCGCTTTCTTTAAGGATATCTGGAGTGAACGCACAATGAATGCCACTTGACAAACTGCCACTTCTCCCCCATCCACTGAATACAAAATAACTGTGGTGCCTCCAGTCCAAACATACCGTAGATTTTGCTGATTTTATGATACTAAGGAACTATCACAGGAAAATTCTCAAAATGCTTGTGCATCTTTGTTATGTTGATTTCTATTTATCCAAAATCCAACAAGTATAGATTATCAAAATAAAACCTGAGCTATACTATACTGATAAAAACAGCTTAGCTAGAGGAAAAAAGACTTTTTTTGCTTCAAGGCTTGCATTCAAATTATTCTTCTGCACAAAATCAGAAAGAAACCCCTCTGATTATTTTTACAGAGTGGATCTGCCTCAAAATGTTTGTTGACAGGTCACAACAGTCTGTTTTTCTGCTCAACTCTCCTTGTCTTGGTGCCAGGTGTTTAAGTTAAAGGGAGGATTGCTAGCTATGAGTGGGTTTTACACTTTGTCCAGAAAACTCATCTCACTAATACAGATGGTTGTTTTTCATTTCTAGGGCAGTGTTCTCCTGGGCACTATTCTTCAGATGGTTTTAAACCTTGCAGAGTCTGTCCTCTTGGTACATACCAGCCTGAACCAGGAAGGACCCTCTGCTTCCCATGTGGTGGTGGGCTTGTGACCAAGTATGAAGGCGCTGTTTCCTTTCAGGACTGCGAAACCAAAGGTGAATTTAAAATCTTACTGCAACTCATAGTCCTGGTTCTTGTCCTGCCATTTATCTTCAATGCCCAGGGATTTTGGAAGGCTCCAGAACATAGCCACTGCATATAGAAAAACAGTGTGCAATTAAATTAAATGGTCAAGAAATCAGTAAAAAGGAATTTCCTGAGTTTGCAGCAACTGAACAGGTTTTATGGTTTCCTCTGGAATTTACCTCAGGCAGGCAAAGAGTCAGCACTGCAACTGATAAGTGAATCAGCCACAATGCATGTTGAGAAAGAAGAGAAACTTGCACTAGACAATGCTTTGGGTTTTATGTCTTGTGTGTTTTTATTTACCAAATCAGAAAAGCTAAACACTGCAGAGATAATATATGAAGTTAAAGACTGACTCTTCATGGGCTAGGCAGAAACTGTGAATGTTCAACATGTTGTGTGTATTGTAATGTCAACTTCCACTGCAAGTGGTATAGTTATTGGAAGAACAGGCTAGCCCTAGCAAACAGACACTAACAGAAACATCTCTTCTACTATTGTGAAAGGCATTTTTGTTGTGGAAGTAGATATGCATCAGCTTTGCTGGTTTGCAAACTCATTGGAAAATGCTGTATTAAATACAGTGAGAGACACATGTAGTGTATGTTGTTAGCTCCTAAGGGTTTATTAGATCTAACCTTTGGATCATAATTCTAATTAGAAAATCCTTTGTAATAGGAAATTATGTCTTTTTGGCCTTTTATGGCCTAATAAATATATTTCAAAACAGAGATCGTGAGGTATGTCCAGGGTAAAGTTCTCTCAACACTGCAAATAATAATACTTTCTGAAAATAAAACACTTCATGCCTTACAGTTCATTGTTCTCCTGGACACTACTACAACTCCACAACACACAGATGTATTCGATGCCCTGTGGGAACATACCAGCCCGAGTTTGGTCAAAACTACTGCATCACCTGCCCTGGGAACACAAGTACAGATTTTGATGGCTCCACTAATGTGACACACTGCAAAAGTAAGTTGCATTTACATTATTTATGAGACGAAACATATATTTAGATCTGAACTGCAGCTTGAAAGTGTCATCCATCAGGCTGGACTGTCCTCTGTTTCCTAGCCAGTGTACATCTACTGCCAGAGGTAACAATAAAAATTGGGAAAACAACAAGAAAAACAAACACACAAACATAAAGAACAGCAATAAAAAGAAAAGGACTACTTGATACTCATCATTGTTTCAGCTTTAATGTAATTTGGCAGAATGCCAGCTACAAGTCAAAGCTAAGAAGCTTTTGGTTTCTCAGGTCCTGCAAGTTGCCTTGCAGTGATGTATATTCATCCATGTCTCTGCAGAACCTGGTATCTTCTATCAGAGTAACTGCCATTTTATGATAATCTGAAATACTGAGATATGGGCATGCATAATACACTTGCCAGGTAATCACAGTATCACAGAATGTCAGGGACTGTAAGGGACCTCGAAAGCTCATCCAGTCCAACCTCCCTGCAGAGCAGGAGCACCTATACCAGATCACACAGGAACGCGTCCAGGCACGTTTTGAATATCTCCAGAGAGGGAAATACTCCCTCTGGACAGCCTGTTCCAGTGTTCTGTCACCCTTACAGTGAAGAAATTCCTCCTCAGGTTTAAATAAAACTTCCTATGCCTCAACTTCCACCTATTGCCCCTTGTCCTGTCGTTGTAATCTCTCACAACAGTGAAATCTTCTTACAGGTTTTTTTGCAGTACTCAGCCTCATGCCTTCAATTACCATTTTAAATATCTCCCAAAGGATTCCAGTGCAATTTTGTTTGATCCGTGAATGGCTGATTCTTTTAGGCAAGCATTTTTTTTCATCTGTAGCATGCCAAATTAAGAGAATATCTCTTAGGTCATGTCATCTAAATTTGCTATTCATGTGCAAATCTTGTTCTTGACAGAACAAGAGGACACAGTCTTAAACTGCACCAGTGCAGGTTTAGGCTGCATGTTAGGAAGAAGTTCTTCACAGAAAGAGTGATTCCAATTGGAATAGGCTGCCTGGGGAGGTGGTAGAGTCACCATCCCTGGAGGTGTTTAAAAGGAGGCTGGATGAGGCAATTAGTGCCATGGTTTAGTTAATTAGAAGGGTTAAGTGATAGGTTGGAGTCAGTTATCTCAAAGGTCTTTTCCAACCTGGTTAATTCTGTGATCGATTCTGATTATGTGCCATGTGTCATTGAAGCCTTTCCTAGTTTCTCCTGTAATTCAAATAAATTAGGCATTTAGAAGGAACTTGAAGAGGTTTGATGATTTTCCTATGAAATAAAACTACCCTTGTCACTTTACTGTCTTAATGTTCCCTGTTTTCAAGCATTTTCTGGCCCCACATAATGTTTAAGGCTTGGATTAAGCAAAATATTTAAATATATATCTAGTTTTCTGTGGGTGAATAGGCCTGGAGAGACCAAGTTTAAGTAACTTACTGAATGAGGCTTTTGTGGCAAGTATGAGTTTAGTACGAGTTTTGAAAACTCAGAGAACAAAACTGATGCAACAGTGGAGATTCTTGATCACCTGGCTCAATCTACAATAAAGCAAGGCAGATCTGTAATCAAGATCAAGTTATCTATTAGGATCATCACACTCATTCTACAGCAAGTTAAAAGCCAAGTTAAACCAAAATACTTTCTGCATGTCAGCATGGTCTCAGTGGTAACCAGTGTGAGTACCTCCACAATGGAATAATTTTTACTTACCTGTGTCCACTTGTTAATCAAATAAAGTTGCCTGGATGAAGTGTTAAATCAGTTTATGCACCAGAGATTAAAGTTCTGCAAGTGAGCTGGAGCAGCCCTGCAGATGAAGTATTCTTTTAAAGACTTTCCATGCTAAACAAAGAGGCAGCTGGAGAGTGTGTGTATTTCTAAAGCCACAAGGAGAAGTTTAGCCTTGCCAGATCTAGAAAAACACCTCAAATTAGCTAACGGTCTAACACAAATGCTAATTTCTGTTTCTACACAGACCAGCACTGTGGAGGAGAACTTGGGGATTATACTGGCTACATTGAATCACCCAACTATCCTGGAGACTACCCAGCTAATGTTGAATGCATTTGGAATATAAATCCACCCCCAAAGAGGAGAATACTCATCGTTGTACCTGAGATATTTCTCCCAATTGAAGATGAATGTGGTGATGTTTTAGTAATGAGAAAAAGTGGTAAGTGGCCAGACAGGGCTTATACAAATATTTACTACAAACTGGCAGAGTGGAAAATTCCTTTTGAAGGGACAACTCTCTTCATCCACCTGGTGTTTCTAGAAAGATCGTTCAAGGAACCAGCACAGCAAGTTATAACAGAACACTGTACCAGTAACAATCAATAGAGTGATATTAATTATTTAAGTGACTTGGCTGAATCACGAAAGAGTTAATGGGCTTCTCTCTGGCCCAGTAACCATGCGGTAACACTCTAGAAGTCAACAAAATGCTAAGTTATATTGGGAGAGATGTCTCCTGTCATCTGTGTGTCATCAGCTGTGCGTTCACCCCTTGCACGTGTGTATACTTTGCAGTTATTGCTAAATCTGGGCAGTGACATGAGTTGATATCCTTCACTCCCTTAAGAAACCCAACCTTTTCCCAAATTCATGTGGGGTTGGGGAGAGGGGTATGTTTTGTCTTTGATTATGAAGTCAACTGAGTTTCCAAAGTTAAGACACCAAGGAGATGCACTCCTCCTTCAGTCCTATGTAGGTACCCAGCTTCTGGTCCCTGTTGCTAAATCTCCAAGCATCAAACCCGAAAGGCACAATTGTTTCTATGGAGCTTTGTTTATAATAGCATCTTTTATTTGACAAAACAGCCTATTTTGTTTGCTAAAACAATTTTCACAACTTTTTATCCCTGAGGGCTTGTGTTGACATCTCTGCATCTCAGATGAAACCTGCCCACTATAGATGGAAGGAAATTCATAGAATCATAGGGTCAGGGTTGGAAGGGACCACAAGGATCATCTAGTTCCAAGCCCCCTGCCATGGGCAGGGACGCCTCACACTAGATAAGGCTGTCTAGAGCCTCATCCAGCCTGTCCTTAAACACCTCCAGGGATGGGGCTTCCACCACCTCCTTGGGCAACCCATTCCAGGGTCTCACCACCCTCATGGTGAAGAACTTCTTCCTAACATCTAGTCTGAATCTACCCAAATTATATCCATACAGAGAAGCTACTTAAAAGCAAAGTGCTTAACTGTTGCAAAACAAATCCATTGTCCATCTAATTCTGAACTGTGGTTCTACAACTGAGTAAAGCCAGGCACATTGGGAAGTCTGGTCTCCTTTTCAGTACCAATTCCAGTGCAAACGTGCCTCCACCACCACTGGAAAACAAAAGACATTTTGCACAGTCATGCTATGTGCCACTTCATGTTTGGCATCATAAGAGCAGGTCTTCAGAATATTTATTATCGTTCATGTACAGTTAGCTGCTAATGTTAGGGTGAAAGACTGAGGTCAGTTCTAGAGTTACACTTAGATCCACTTTTCTGCACTTCAAGAATCTAAACCCCATTCAAGTCAAAAAGTCTCTTTTTGCTAACATTGGTGAAAGTTGAATCAGCCCCTAGCAAGCTCAGATAACACATGTTATTTTCCCTAATTATCCTATGGCTATGAAATGGTTTTGTTGAACTAGGCAAGAAGCTATTTTTCCCTTTTTGTTTGAAATTCATTTCAACATAGAGTCTTATCATACATTCATAATGATTTGAAGCTATCCTGCACTCTCCATCTGTTACCTATGTTAGGGGCAAATGGGGGACTTTTTGGTTCCCAGCTATTGGCTCTGTATAGAAAATTTACATATTCTTTTCAAACCTACAACCAGGTGTTTTGCATTGGGAGGTTCTGATCCACTATGATCCCAGAAAGAAAGGCACAAAGACTCTGTAAGATGTCATTTAAAATGCTATTTATCAGAGCTATTGTTATAAGGAGATGTGCAGGTTTGGGAGTTTTCCCACCTCACCCCCCATGCCTTGTCTAGGAATTCACCAGACTACCTCGGCCAGCTGGAAGTTAAGGAATAAAGCTGCATTTATAGCATGGCACAATTTACAAGCATATATGTCTAAATCCATTGCTGTCTACAACTACCTGAAGGGAGGTTGTAGCCAGGTGGGGGTCAGTCTCTTCTAGGCAACCAGCAACAGAACTAGGAGACACAGTCTTAAGTCGTACTGAGGGAGGTATAGTCTGGATATTAAGAGGAAGT